>CM021101.1:93402194-93451445 GCA_007115665.2 Sequoiadendron giganteum | reverse complement strand
TTGTGTTGTGATCTTGTTTGGACCATAAAATAGAGATCGTTTGATCTTAATCTTTAGGCACAAAAAATAGAAGAACTAGGAAAGTCTAAGGATCAAAAAATGATGATGGGGATGAGATAAATGGAATATGGATGATGCCCTCCTTCTAGTGCCAAAATGTGAACCCCGATTTTGTACCTGCACATACACAACAAACAAACACATTATTAGATCAGTATGCAAGATAAAAACAATGATTCCCCATGAAATCCATTTACAAAGATTAAACTAAGAAAATGAAGAACAAAATATAAAAGACAAGTAAAATCCTAATTAATCATGCAAACTCTTGATCCCATGGGGGAGTTGGTGCCAATTGGTATGTCAAAATCAGCCCTTTCCCAACTCCTTTGTAAGCTTTGTGTCAATGTGTGGATGATTGAATCTCCTTGATGAGATTTTGGCATAACCTAGTTGTGAAATTATGAAAATGATGAATACTTGAGGAGAAATGGGCAAAATTAGCTCTCAATGTGAAGAAAGTAACTTTGCATGAGATTGTGAATGTTGAATGAGAGGAATAACTTTTTATTTATAGATTTCAATTTGGAAGAAAGAGCAAGATTTGAGCAATGTGGAACTAACTTTCAACCAATAGTCAAATGCCACTTGTCACAATGTGAATGGTTGTGCAAGTTTTCATCAAAGTGCCCATAAATGCACAAATTTGAATTTTAAAAATGTTGAAATGACAAGGTGGAGAGAGAGTCAAATGGAGTAGTGACCACTTGGCTCAATGAAAAAGGACTTGTAAGATGAAATAAATGCCTTGTTAGAAGGACCAAGTCCACTTAGATTTAAATTCAAATTTGAAGGAATATTCCCCTTTTTATGCCATGTGAGGGAAAATAGAGATTTAATAAATGAATTAAATCTATTTTCATGTGCAAGTTGCATTCTCTAGAGGATTTTAGTGATTGAGATTAAATTAATCAAGATTTGATCAATTTAATGAGAGATTAGGTGATTTGACAATTTTGACTCAAATTTATGAGTTGATCTAAATCAAGAATTGAGAGGAAAGATTTAATTAAATAAATGATTTGATTTATTTAACTAAAGAGGATAATGTTAGATTAAATCAAATAATGTTTAATTTATTCAATTTAATAAGAAGACTTTAGGGATTTAATTTAAATAAAATGAATTATTTAAATGAACAGAGATATAAGTTTAATTAAATTAAATTTATTAATTTAATCAATAGAAGAGAAAGACCTAATCAAATAAATAATGATTTATCTAATTAAGAGACAAAAGGTGATGATGAGCTGAGAGTGTGAACCAGAAAGAAATGTTGTTAGTAATCAGGATCAAGTGTGTCGGTACATTTTCCATGTCTACAGTAACCATCTCTTCTGACACTATATTATCGGTGCTCCCACTGTCAATAATGACATCACAACATTTGTCTTCGCACTTGCACCTAGTGCGGAACATATTCTTCCTTTGTTCTGGCTCCTTCTCTTCAGTCACCAGGGCTCTTCTAACCACTAGGGCTTCTCCCCTTTCAGCATCATTTAAATGCTCAGATTGAGCCTCCCCATCTACATGTGCAATCCTTGCACGACCTTTTGGCCTTTTGTTTGTCCTTCCTTGGTGATGTGGACATTCATAGGCTCGATGCCCTTCTTCACCACACTGGAAAAAAGTTCCTCTGAAACCACCTCTTTTGGGTCCTTGCCCAAATCTTCCTCATCCTCTACCTCTTTGATCACCACTGTTTTGAACACGAGGGTGGTAGAATTTATCATTTTTCTGACTTCGGCTAGTACCCACATCTTCATTTTTCTTCTCATTCTCATTTTGGCTTCCAGAAGATCTTCCACTACCCCTTCCGCTTTGACCTCCTCATCCTTTTTGCTTGCTATCAAATATTTTGTTCAAATTCTCTTCAACTCTCAGAGAAAATTGGTACGTATCCTCAATGGTGGTCATTGTGACCAGGCTTAGCTCCTCTTGAATGCTCGGTCGTAACCCATTAAGATAACGGGCTACCTTCTCCTTGTTGGCCTCTGCATGTCCCGTTCTGATGATCATCTTGTGAAAATATTTTGTGTATTCTTTCACAGATCTACTTCCTTGCTTCAACCCTTGCAATTTCTTCAGTAGATCTAACTCATAGTCCATTGGTATGAACTACTTCTTCAATTTCTCCACCATGCAATCCCATCTAGTGATCTTTCCTTTTCCTCTCTTATTTCTTTCTAGTTGGACCTATTTCCACCAAATATCGGCATGGACCTTCAGCTTCGTTTTTGCAAACTTAACCCGATCCAGGTCCTCTACTTCTTCATACTCGAAATACTCTTCCAACTCGTTGATCCAGTCGATCAATTCTTCTGGGTTTAGACTTCCAAAAAAATTGGGAACTTCTACTCTCGGTCTTTTTTCGATCTTCAAAATGGCCCTTATCAGCCGCATTTGATCTTGATCAATCGCTTCTTCTTCCTCTTCTACATCTGAATCTTCCACCTCTTCTTCATCCTCACTTTCTTCTCTTCTTCTCAGGTTTACTCCTTTTCTCAACTCTTCTTGCAATGCATCAATTTGTCTCTGAAGGGCTCTGAAACCCTCAGCTGCCAATGGATCCCTTCCACCATCATTTATGGCACCTCTGGCACCACCTCACCTACCACACATCACTCTTGGAAGCAACTTGAATATATCGATCCCACAACCATGATCCTGGTGCGAACTACCTCACGATCGGTGATCTGTCCACACGCTCAAGAAAACCCACTTTGATACCACCTGATGAGGGTGCTAACCCGAGACAGAAAATCACACACACAACCAGAGAATAATATTATTATTCTGAATATGAAAATCTTACATGTAGAGGATCTCAAATCCTCGAGTTCTGCAATACATACAAATTACAGAAACTACAGAAAGTCCCCTTTTTTCACTATGCGCTATTTCCCCAAAAAGCTACCCAAAAATTAGAAACTAACCCATAAATAGCCCCTCTTCACTTTGGAGCCAAAAACAACATTACAATCATGAGTTTTGGCAGTTTGGCGCCGAAAATTACAATTTGAAATTCGAAAATTGAGTCCTAATTCGAAAATTGGTAATTTTCAAAAAATTGACCAACTTTCGGAAGCCATAACTTTTGATCCGGGACTCCGTTTTTCGAACCATTTGAACCGTTGGAAAGGTCTCAGAGTAAAGAACGCATTAAAAACCCGCTTCACGAATTCTAACTATTTCTGGGCCCGTACGGGACCGTTTAGTGCCTCAAACAGGGCTCAGAAGGTTTTTCAGGGCAAAAAGCAGAAACTGAAACTTGAATAACTTTCAAACCGGGAATGATCTTGACCTGATTCTTTCGCCAAAGCGCTTATTTTTCTGTCCTGAAGCTTCCCTAAAAAAATTTTCTCCTCACATTTTCAAATTCACACCTGCTAAAAATAGCAGTTGAACAGAAAAAGCAGAAAAGCAGTTCTGAAAGTTGGGAATTCTTCTTCTTTGAAAAGGGTATCGAGAAATGCAAAAAACATCTACAAAAAGATAAATGAAAGTAAAGATATTTTTGGGTGATGTAGGATTGCCCTTACACCACTGGATGCTCCTGCATCAAATTAAATTACACTCGACCTTTTCATCCTTGGAAATCTTAAGTTGTGGTGTCAATGATTCATTCACATCTAGATCATTGGAGTGAAATTCCTTATTTGAACAAGCTTGAGGTTTTTTATAGCATGCAAAGTAATGCCTGCTTGGGAAATCCTTTTCAAGGCATTCCAACGGGCCATTAGACTTCCATTTTGGGTTAGAAGTAACAAGCATAATTTTGCCAAAGTCTTAAACGATTAAATTTTAGGAACCATCATTGAGTAGGATATCCTCTTTTGTATCGGTTGAACTAAAAGTTTTTGAGCCTAGCTTATCATATGTCCAAAGTTCCCTAGTTCATGATCAATATTTTTATGATTATAGTTGTCACCTTTGATGGAGTGCATATTCTTGAGGTAGCCTAATAACCCTTTCTTTGTAAATGTAACAATCCTAAAAATATACTTAAAATGGAAATTTGAGATTCGAGATCTTCCCTCAATCCTCAACATAACATGTGTATGTTCCTCACACTAGTTTTTTCCTTCAAATCTTGTGGTAACATAACTTGTAACCAATAACATATTTTGATGACTTACGATCAACCTAATTTAGTAAAATTACAAAAGATGTGGATGGGCTATTATCAAATTCAATCCTTGAAGCAATAAGAACCAAATCCCCTTTGATATGAACATTAGTGCTTGCTTGGGATACCCATTATAGCATAGCATCTACTTCTATGACGATGGCACGTAGTTTTTGTACCTCCAATCCTAAAGAAAGCCTATTCACATCTTCACGGGCCATCCTGACCTTAATATCTGTCAACTTCTGTCGTTACAGGAACTAGTGGAAACTTTTCTTAAGCTTAGAGAAGAGGTGATCCACATGCAAGAGATCATATATCCTATGATAGGTGTTGAAAGATTGACACCAGTTGTGATGAATTTCCATTAGACCAGTCATAGATAATAGGAAGTGTATCAAGGGAATCTATTGTCACAACATTCATTACGCAACTACAATTCCCCCAAAAATTTCTTTCATATCCATAACATTGCAAATACTAGACCAGTCAATTCGCATTTTATTAAGATAAAACTTAGTGACAACTCATTTCCAATGTTCAAAATCTGATATGCAATTCTTTGCTGTGTGTATTCCATATACTCCAGCTTGTACATTGTTCAACCAATATGGAGCTTTGTCAAGCCTTTGGGGCCATTCTTCTGGCCATCCAGTCCCATGCTCACCATTACCAATTTGTATCTTATACATGTAGCTCTTCAAAAGAACATACCATGCTGCATTAGGGTCTCTATGGTTAATGAAAACATCAAATAGTTTGGAAGATTCTTCTACTTTTCTCCTTATGTTGGGAAGTTCAATTCCAGAGAAAGCATTTTGATGGTGAGACAAGGATGAACAAGCCATAAATGCAAGTTGGGCTTAAAAAATAAAATCTAAGCAAACCTCTAAAATGATGGAAATGTTTGAGGAAGAATGGAGTGAATTAGACTAGATCAAGATTTGCATATATATAGATGCCACTACACCCTTCTTCTAGGACAGGATGGGAAATGCAAGAAGACATTCCCTGTTTGTTTCTTACTGCAAATAGGTAGGAAAATGTTAAAGAGTGAGTTGAAGACCTTTTGCCAAAAGCAGAGATACTGCAAGTGCACCGTGTTGATTTAGTCCCTATTCTGGTGTAGCAAAAACCATTTTTATTATACTAAACACCCAGAAACACCGAGAGAAAATGATAGAGTGTGCTATCCATTTTAAGAAAAGAAGGGTGTATGGGATAACCCTTAGGAGCTAAGATAAGAAAAACATGTGGCAGAGCAAGTAATATCTTTGTAGGTGTAAAGTAGTTAACTGTTTTACCGTTGCCTTTCACAGTCTGCGTTCTAGTAACCAATGCCCTAGCCACTATCTAAGGAAGCTCACAAAGTACCTTAAATATTCTCTAATTTTCAAGTGATATACCACTATAAGAATATCCAAAAGAAGCATGCCAGGAGATGCTGTATGAATTCCTACTTTGGATTTATAACATTCCTTCAACAGGGACACATGAAGCTATCTTAATCCATACTTTGTTGCACCATACACTTCAATCAATGGCATGTTTGAACCACCAGATCCTGCACCACCCAAGTTGAAGATATGGCCTCCTTTTTCCTGTGACTTTATGACTCAAAAGGTTTCTCTTGTGCATATCAAAAAACGAGACAATCTGTTTAATGTCTTCATCTGTAAATTGCATAAGTGGTCTAAATCCCTTGTTGGTTCTAGTATTATTTATCTAGATATCTATAGATCCAAGCTTACTGACATCAAATATAGCTAGCATTTTAACATCCTTGGCATTAGAAACATCACATGATGTTCCAAACACCATGCCTTTCCTTTTGTGATCTTTCTAACTCCAACGGATCTTTGTCTTCAGTAACCGTTGTGACTTCTTGAACCAATGTAGAAGGGATCACCCATGTGGTTTCTCAATTTCTAATGTTTCAATAATAATACTGATCACTTTTATTCATGCATATCAGCTTGCGATTCATTTTCTATATTTGTTTTAAAAAATTGCTTTTGTACAATAGTAAGGTCTGGAATATTTGATGTATCATAGTCATTTATAACAACAGCAGGTGCTTATGTATTATTCATCACAGTTTCCTCTTTCGCATTTTCTTCCAGAATAGTAGAGACAGAATTTCCTTGATGAATTTTTGCACTCAATATTAATATGGTTTTCAACAATGTCTTTCGTCTGGTCTGAATTATTATCAAGAAGTCAATGGTTTTACAAGTCTGCTACGAAATCAACAACCTATTCAGATAAACAACCTGAAGTTGTTAACTGCATTTTCTTGAAAGTTTTGAAAGAAATTTCAACAAACCTGCTTTGTGCATGCCCTACTAACATTGCATTCCATAAGACCATTTCTTCCAAACAGCTCACTTTCCTCATCTATGCTTCTACATTTGCATGCATGTGTTCTAATGGCGGTTGCGAGCAGAAGCTTTTCTTATCTTTACAACAGCTATAACCGCTTGGTATTATCTTCTTTCCATGTAGGTTATTGGCATTTTCCCACATAGAAAACAAATCATAGTTTTCATATCATTTGAACGCCAATGGGTATTAAAATTTGTGTTTCTAACAAACAGTTATCCACTTTCACGTTCTTTCATCGGTATTTGAGGTGTTGTTCACAAGTTGTCGAAAAATATTTACTTGTGATTCTCCTTCATCAGTGTTTGAGATGAGTTTCTAAAATAGTTATACTTATCGGTGTTTAGTGAGCTTGTTACAACCTCGGAGTTGTTGAATGAGCTCAAGAAAACCTTTGAACTCTCAATGTCATAGATTTTTAGATTCAATCATTTCCAAAAACATTGCTAAACTGCAAGATCATTTTGAAGGTTACATTTGGAGTGATGAATAATTTGGCAAACTAGAATTTTTGGTATTACCAATTTTCACAACATAATTAGAGATAAATGCTTATAATGATTTGAATAATAGACATAAGATGCCAATGATTTATGATTATGACAACAAACGTAGAAATGTTTTGATGATAATGGAATTAATTGGGTCAGCATGAGGAAACAACAAAGATTTTTTACATAACCTAAAATATCACTACATGTACAAAAAGGTTATTTGATGACACAGTAAGCATGAAAAATTTGGAATTTTCGATTTCAAAAATGTGGATAACACATTCAAACCACTATAATATTGCAAAGGAAGGCTATGTTCCTCATCTATTGATGCTTCAAAGAGGTTTTCATCTATAGACATGTCAATGTTTATTTATTTATTTATTGCATCCAATAGCACCTTGGAGAGGTTTTCACTAGGGGACTAATTTTTCATTTTTATTTTTATTTTTATTTAGGACTAAAGAATTGAACATGTTCTCAAAATAGGCTAATACATTAAGGTTGATATGAAGACCCTTTTTGTGGTTGCGACATTGTAAATTGTCACCCTTGACAATTTCACACTATGTTTAGCCCCCCCCTATGTGCTTGGACCTAATTATGCTCATAATTTTCTTGTTTTGTGGTCATTTTCAGGAAACAAAATAAAGTTAGGAATTAATATTTAATATTTATTTAATGACAACAAAAGCCCCAAAATAGGTCTAGAGTAGGGTGTCATCGCCCTTGTCCAACCTATTTTGGCTCAACTTTGAATATGCTATTATCAACATTTTAAAATTTACAAATCCAATTTCATTTGTCAGCTTTTCATAATTAATTTTGTGAGAAATAAAGTAATGCGTATAAATATAAAGTCTTTTTCACCATTTGAAACTGGAATGTGATTTGAATATTAATTGAGCATCCTAAAAGGTAGTCAAGACAATTTAAGGGTAAAATAAGCAACATTTTATAGCACTTTCATCAATCAAGATCATTTTTGCAAGACATTATAAAGAAGAAGGCAATTATGAAGAAGGAGCTATTATGATGCATTTATTATGAAAATGTATTGAGTTATTCTCTACATGCTAGCTACAAGAGTCTATTGTATTTTGTGGACTAATCTATTGCAAGTCCTTAAGCCATTCAAACATCCATCAAACAACCTTTGGTGGCAACACATGGTGTGGGTATCACTTTGACATAGATTTCATACAAATACAACATTATCATTTCTCATTTAAAGGTATGCAAGGTTTCTAGTTAAGGTATTCAAGAGTTAATAGGGGTCGTCGAGGGGTTTTATCAAGTCCACGAGGCTCATTTTAACAATCACCCTTGTTAATTGTGTTCATTGAGCTCTACAACTGTTCATCATTTCTCTATGATTTCCCTTTGTTTGTTTGACGATCCATTTATTATTTGTGTAAAGACTCGTCCTCCTTAATCCAATCTCTTAACTGATTTATCTTATCTTCATGTTTGCAAATACAAAATGAATCTGTTTTATTTGTGTCATACCACTTCCTTCCTGCACTTTTAGTCTAGTTTCTTTTTCTATTTTAGTTGGTCTAAATCTTGTTTTAATGTGGTCAACTCATGTTGCCCCCATTTCATGATGTTTTGCAAGTTTAGTACTTGTTCCTTGAGCTTTTTATACCCCCTTACTAAGTTTCTAGGTTGATTGTGCAATTTCTTTCATCATGTTGTCCTCATATTGTCTTATTGTTTCTAACTTTTAAAGTCTCCTTTTATGCTCAGCATCTCATTGACATATAGTTCTGAAGTCTACATTAGCGGTGTAGGTGTGGGGTTACATAGATCTTTGTTATCTTGGATCTCTTCCTCCTTTCTCCTTTGTTTGCCAAGCATGCTTCAATCTTGCTTTGATTTTGCCTCTGACTCATCTTGAAGTGATTAGCCTGTGTTTTTTCCTTTCCCTTATCTCCATCTTGTGTTGTTTTCTTTCCTTGTATTTGCTGTGTTTTAATGGTGATGATTTAGGTGTTGTGAGCTGTCCTGGCACAAGCATACTAAATTTTGTATTCTCTCTTTCCTTTAGTTTCTGGGTCCACCTACACCTTAGGATACCCCTATACTGTTTTGCATAGGAAAGCATTGCAAAAATGAAAATCTCCACATGTGACAATTGAAAAGCTCTGATCGTAGTACTCCTATTCTCCATAGTAGGATTGCTTCGGTAACAGTACATGACATAGAGCTTTTCCCAAAATGGGAATGCCTATCAGAGTAATGATAGGAATTTCACTAGCTACCCTGTTGTGAGACAGGGAAAAGAAACTGACTTAGGTAAAATCAAAGCAACATCCAAACAAATCTCAAAACAATTTAGTTGTAATACAGCATGGGCCCTGGGAAGTTTGAAAATTCATATTATTTGTCCTAAAATAACCTCTCCATTGATTCCACTAATATTTGCTGCAGAATGGAGATGTGCGTTATAGTGGGCATCAATAACTTCATGGCCCCAAGCTTTATGAGCTCCAAATCCACAGTGGTAAGACCCCTATTCAGAAAGGCAATTCTAGTTGTGAACACAATTTTACCTATTGGGCTGCTTGACTAAGATATGATCCCCATACAATTAACATAACCATAGTTGATGAGAATATCTAAGTTTTTACAATTTTCTCATGCCTGGACTAGCAAATCTACCAATTGACCATCCAAGAGGCCATTTCACATTCTTCTATATTGGAGCATATTCTTGTTCAAACTCATACCTGAAGATCAAAATGAGAAATATTATTAAACCCATAACATATAGCTAAATCATACTCGCTATAAAGAACATATAGCTAAATCATACTCGCTATAAAGATCAATTCCCTTCATAAATAATTAGAAATCACTGCATGATATCCTCTTTGTTCTAATTGCTTTATCTCCTCCTTAACAAGAACAAGTAACCTCGTGTTAATTATTTTCTCCGTTGCCAAGAGGACTAGTGGAGTGCCATTCCGGCCATATGTGATCTGTCATCAACAGCAAATTAAATTTTTATTCTAAGAGAATAAACAAGACTAAATTCAAATAGCACAAAATGAACATGAAAATGATACATAATAGAAAGCAAACACCATGAAAGAACACAAGTTAACCCAAGAGAAACTTCTTCTGAGTAAAACTCAAGTTGAAATGTCAGCACAGTCTCATATTTCAAAAACAGTATTACAAATATCGCAGCCTTTAGGCTTGAGAAAAGAATTCGTAGACCTCTAAGCTCTATAACAGCGTTCAAATATTCACAAATTGCTTTCCCTGCTGCTATGACAGTCTTCAGAACCTATGATATTTCACTCCAAAAACCCCAAACTACAGCTCCCCAATGCATATCAAACATCCAATAATATCCATTCAACCTTTACAATGTATGTTGATAATTTTACAGATTACAGAAATTCTTTAGAAGTCAGATTTCAAAACAACTTGGCGAATTTACAAAAGCCTTTTTCAACAGTCCTCCATCTTGAAAAGCCACAATTTTTTAATAAAGATATAAATTGAAGCATTATTTTTTTTTAAATTGTATTTTCAAGAGGAATAAGTAAGAAAAAATAATTAAATGTGATACAATCATGGAACCTGGAAAACAAGTCCTCTCTTTACCAATAAGTACAAACCAGATCTTTTGCAAATCTACATAACATATTACCCAAAGCAGTCCAAGAATTCAAAACTAATACAAAAACCCTCAGAAAGATACAATAAATTCCTTGAACTTTCCTCTTTGGAAATTGTTTACCTAAACTCTAAACATGCCTCCTCCAAAAAAGGTCAGGATAGATAGTTTGGGGACTGCTATCAAATAGAATAACCCATCACATTAGAATTTAAAGTTCGTTCAGTGCAAACTAGGAGAAAACCTAGATTTAACATTGGGAGTTAGCATAAAATCTGGGTTTACAGAAAATACAGACAATTCTAGTTGCATATAATAACATGCTTCAGAATTTTGGTTTAACATAAGTACTAACGAGAACAGTGTGATTCAGCCATACTAGACTGGATGAACAGTAACACTAGGAACGAGGATTTTAATAGTGTCTTACTAGAGAATGACATTACTGTCATGCCCTGCAGCTTGGCCAGTGCTAGAGCCATAAAAGTTTCATCTGGGCAGTTCTTTCTGAGCTACTCTCAATGGTCTTGACTCTTGACAGAATCTGTACTCACTGGTCGTGACAGAGTCTGTACACACAAAACAAATAAAGCCCAAACACTACCTCATAAAATGCAACAAATAGACTACCCACAATGAAATAAAACCACAAAATTTAACCGCATACTTGCCTCCTGGGCTCAATACAGTTTGCATGACTTAGGCAGTGATCCGCATTTTATCTGCTATATATTTTTTCTTTCAAATAATATATAGATTAATTTAGTCAGTCACTCGATAAACAGGCATGAAACCCTGGTAGAGTTCAATCTTATCACCTACTCAATTCTCACAATGTAGAGACAAATGGCTCTTTTCATTTAACAAAATTGAAGTATTTACCAAATTACAATCATTAATATAATTTAATAAAAATCGAGAACCATATTTACAACACATGCTCACATCCCTAGTCCCACTGTCCAGAAACTAAGACAAACGCAATGGTTAATATCTACAGGGGTTGGACAGGGTTACATACGCACTCTGTGTTCCAAGTACGAAAAGAAATATTTACATGTTTTACTATAACTTAAGCAGAGAAGAATCCCTCCTCAATGGCCGCCTGGAAGACATTCCTAGGCTCTCTTAACTTTTCAGCGAGGGTTCTTCCAAGTTTAATATAGATTTGGGATCCTCCCAAGACAAATTCATTCCAGGAAACCCACTTGTCTGATAAATTGGAAGGGGTTTGGCGTGCACTAACAGTAAGGATCGCATCATTTCTCTGGCGATTATCAGCTCCATCTGCCATCGCTGCTTCCGTTAAGTTAAATGTCGTAAACAAATGACGAGCACATATAAAGAATGTTTCAAGCTTTGCTGTTATATGATGGGACTAAGGTATTGGGTGTTTTATAGGTGGGGAAAGCACAGATAAAAACCATGGGCTCCTGTTTTCAGTCCAACCGCCGTGTTCTTTTTAGATGTTTTGATTTTGTCCTGTGTTTTCCTTCTGAAATGAGTATCCTGATTCAACAAAACCAGTGGACCAAACCATGATAGCCCCTGGAAAAGTCATAAAACTACTTGCGCTTGTTTGCTTTCGTGATACATTTATACGTAGCCAATAGCCATCAATTATTATTGGTTTTATATTGAGTTAAAGCTATAAAAAAATACATCATTAGCCGATAGTATATATAGAGTGAAGTTTCACTTAAAACCTGTCTCACGCGGTAAAACAACTGTTGGTTCGCCGATAAACAACAAATGGTTTACAGGTCCCCGTTGCCGTTAGATAAAATCGGATCTCCCGAATCGTATTGGATTTCCTTGGGTCACGCATGAAAACAAATATTAACTCGCAACAGATATTTTCGTTTAGAAAGCTGCAAAAATCACGTCATAAATGTAGTGAAGCAATCGATGTAGGGAGACTGGTTTGCTTCATTTCATTTTAAAGCAGCCGCTGTAGGGAGACTGGTTTTGCTTCGAAATTTCTGTTTGTAGGGTTCCATAAAATTATTCCTGAGAAGTCTGCCCTTTTTTTGGTTTTAGTGAAAGTGGTGAAAGTGCAATAACCTGCATAATGAAAGATTGGATTAACGATGCAAGTAAAAGCATAGACAGAGATCAAGGCTTGAGGATCTATGTCTCGTTAATGAGAGGCAAAAATCGGTAAGATTCAACTCGATCTTGTCTAATTTTTTTGGTTGTGCATGCCTAATTTCCATGCTGAACTAGTGAAGGAAAGAGAAATTAGGGTTCGGTTTAGTTGAGAAGGATTTTGAGGGCATAGATCACCCTCTCTGCTACCAACATCACCATGAAATGCCGACTCCCAATCTTGAAGCAGGTAATGTCTACTACCGACTCATTTTTTTTCTTTTCATTCTTCGTACGCCCTCTATCCTCTGCGAAAAACCACAATTCCGCACACACTGACAAGTTTTTACAAAACATATCTCCAACCTCTAATGTTGTACAATTCAATAAATCCATTAATGCCCTTTGTAAATCGGGCAACACAAACAAGGTGTGGGACTCCTTCCCTTCAGCCATTACTAAACGCCTTCCTCTCACTGTTGTAACCTTCAATGTGATTTTGGACGGTCTTGGGAATGATGTGATTTCCATAGAATCTACTCTATCCTTGTTGAAATGGAAGAGGTGGGTATCCATCCATATGTGTTTACTTACAACACCCTCATAAAGATTTTGTGTACATGTGGAAAAATTGAGGAAGCACGCGAGCTCTTGCACAAAATGAGTATTGGTAGCTCAAGTGATACAAGATGGCATCTTTCCAAATACTATTTTATACAATTCCCTAATTAATGGTCTTTGCAAGGTGGATAGGGAAGATGAAGCTCTCAGGTTATTGGTTGGAATGAGATGTTCTCGTTGTTCTCCAGATATTATTACATATAACATCCTGATTGATAGTTTCTTCAAAGTTGAAAGAGTGAATGAAGGTCTAGCATTAGTATGCAAAATGATACAAGATGACTATTTTCCTGACATTTACACTTATACTAGCTTGATAGATGGCTTTTGCAAGGCTGAAAAAATAGACGAAGCCTACAATGTGTTTTTACAAATGATAGAGTTTGGTCCTTTTCCCGATCAAGTGACATTTTGTGCAGTTATTAATGGACTTTGCAAAGATGGCAGATGGACAAGGCTTGGGATTATTTTCATAACACATCGAAAAAGGGTTTGCAACCAAATGTGATTACTTATAGTATTTTGATAAATAGGGGAGAGGACCCGGTAGTTGTGCACCCTAACTTCGCGCTTCTAATTATCCTAGGTGGAAATTTCAAATCACTCCCAATTTTTTACAGCAGCTTACTTGGCAAGTCCCCTGCTTATAACTAAGGTTTCAGGGCCACATCATCAAATATGATGCCACATCAGCATGCTTTTTGTCAAAGTGTCCAAAAAGGCCCAAAAAAAAAGTGAGACCAATACTTGTGAATTCACAACATGTTTTATTGAGAGCTGATGTGGAATCAAATGATTGGTTGCTTTTTAGATCAAAGGAATACATTTTGTTTAATTATGGGTAGTCATCATCAACACTAACAACTTTAAAGTCACAACTATTGGTCTAATATTGATAAAAATATTGGACATTATATAAACAACTACTATCACAACTATTGAAAAATGCTCAGGTATTGGGTCCTCTCCCCTAGTTTATGTGAATTGAATGAAATGGAAAAGGCTCAAAAGTTGTTTAAAGAGATGTTAAGAAAAGGTTGTTCTCCAAATGTTGTTACTTACACCTTTTTGATTGTTGGTTTGTGTCAGAGTAATAGGGCAAGGGAGGCATTGACATTTATTTCTCAAATGGAAGACAGGGGATGTCTTCCTAATGTGGTAACATATAATATTATGATATGTGCATTCTATAGGGCAGGACACATGAGTATGGCATTTCAAATGTTAGACAAGATGAGAATAAAGGGTTTGAAACCGGATGAAGTGACATGCAACACAATCATTGACATTTTGTGTAAAGCAGGCGATCTTGCTACCACACATGTACTGATAAATAAGATACTTGATGAAGGCATGGTTCCTAATGTAGTGACTTCTAACTGTTTGATTATTGGTCATTGCAAAACTGGTGAAATGGATGAGGCTTTAAAGCTTTTTAAAAGCATGGAAATGGTTGGCATTACTCCAGATGTTGTAAACCCTTCAAATTATCTTCCTTGTCAGCTTAAATATTCTCAAATGGCAAGAGAGGTAAGAAGAGATCCTTTCAAATTGTTGCTTGGCAAAGCTCTTGAGTAATAGAAAAGGGAAATCACATAACAATTTGACAATATGCCCATGAAATCTACCTCATTGTCATTCAAACCATTGAGGGGTCTGACCCCATTTAACTTTTAAGATAAAAGTAAATATTAATATCCCTCTTTTTGAAGGTAAATTTAATGTAGATGATGTAGACAAAATTAGAATAGTATGACTGTAAATAATTCTCTAATAAGAAAAAGATAACATTTTGCACTTGTATTCTTGGGAGGGACGTAAGGGCGACATTATTTATTTGCTTGGAAATCGAAAGGGATAAAGTCTTACAATATTATACGATCTGATTTTCGTTCATTGTGGATAGATTGAAGTAGCAGTTGTAGGAAGTTTGTTTTGGTTCGTCTCATTTTTTAAGGTTTTCACTATGATAGGGTTTCATAATATTTTTGTTGTAAATTCTACATGACATAGGGTTGCCTCTTGTTTTGCATGATTTGATAGATTCATGTGGCACAATGCCTTTTATCTGCAGCATTTACTGGTAAGTTCATTCATTTTGATAAATAAGGGGGTTCAAATTTTTAAGGTCATTTTAATGCACAAAAGTCTAATCTATAGTGCGGCTATGAAGCAACTGGGCAAAGATTAGATTTTATTTAAAGTTGCCAATAATCTGGTAATCACTCCCGTCAAACAAGGTTGTTTGTTGTTCTGAAAGGTAATGCAAATTTATTCAGAATGTGCTTTGTCAAAATGTGTGTTTTCTTCAGTAAATACAAATCATATATGTTTCTATCGGCGTAACCCCTTGCACCCTTTCTGGTGCAAGTGCTAGTGGATAAATCACCTAAATTTGATGGTCATATATATTAAATTTGGAAAAAAAATTAATAGTTTTTTATTAAAATAAAATTTATTCACTTCTGAAATACAATTCTAAATAACTAGACGTCACAAAAAGTTGATTTAATAGACATCCATCCTCTCTTCCATAGAAACCCCTATCTAATTTCATAGCCTTTCTCTTGATGTCATGGAGCTCTATGTGTCAAATTGTAGTCCTAGTTGAAGTGTGCTAATTATATGTTTTGTGGGGTTGAAAATAAATTATTGGATTTCATTTGCTATGTTAGGATTTGATTTTGTATATAATTTTGTAGGTTGAGATACACATATTTTTCAACCTGCACAAGTTTAGTTGATTATTTGTAATATGTCTTTCAATTTTAGGTCTTTCTTAGTTGATTCATATATTGGTTTATAAGATATTAAAAAGACGCAGATAATATAATATTTGATCGAGGTTGGTTGCATCAATTAAAAGAGTTGTTGTCATTCAATGCTAACTTAAATGCATAGGCGGATTTCACAACCTCTCTTGATGTAACAAAGCTATGTGCACCCCAACTAAAATTGTTGTTTAATCTTATGTTCTTTATTGTTACATAGAAATTATTGGATTTGATTTGTTGTATTAGGAATTTATTTTTATTACATGTCAGATCATGATTTCTAAGATGTTCAAATTGATTTTTTTCTTATCTAATGCATATATTGACTCATAAGACTATTGAAAAGATGTAGATAACAAGATATTGATTTGAGGTTGGTGTCATTGATGGAAGTAATTGTTGTCATTCAAGATTATCTCAAAGGCATAATTAGATTTCACAACCATTCTCTTGATGTAATGGAGCTACGTGCACCCCAATTAAAGTGTCTACCTAATATTATATTATTGTATGGTTGTTTATAAATTATTAGATTTGGTTCGTTGTGTTAGGATTTTATATAGTTTGTAAGTTAAAATACACTTTATATTATTAGGAAATTACCAGGTTGATCAAACCATTTCTTACATAACTAAGAGGAAAGCATGCACACAAAATTTGAGAACTATTTTGTCATTGATTGATAATTTTTTCTCTGGGGATTCTTAAGATACTACCTCAAAATAATGTAGCTTGGAAGGATCAAGAGATCAAGGGAATGAATGGAGGCCTCCTCTACCATTCACTCACTCATGATCCAAATGTGTCAGTGTAGTTGGTTCAAACCCATAGCACATGGAAGACAAAATATGTTTGTTGGCATAGTTACACTACTCTCAAATGACACTTTTGTAAGAATGCATTCGCTCTTAGCATGATAAAATGGTGTAAAGATGACAAAAAAAGAGAGGTTATTAAGGAGGGACCTCATATCTACTTGTAGGCTTAGATAGAACATTTGTATGTGTGACAATTTTTGAGAACCTCTCCATCATAGATTGATAGTTTTTTCCTCTTATGACACTTAAGAGACTAGCATAGAATAATGTAGCTTGAAAGGATTAAGATATTGGGGGAATGAATGGGGCCTCCCTTAGCATTCATCCACCTACTTAGATATGTTGGTGTAGTCAATTTTGCTATATAATTAAAGAAATATATAATATGCCTCTTGACGCCTTTACACTACTGTCAATTGATACTTTTTGCAAGAAAACACTTAATCTTGACATAGTCAAATGAAATTTAGATGATAAAAAATGAGAGTTTATTTTGAAGGGACCAATCATCCACCTAGGTTTAAACATAAAATTTTCAAGTTTCATGAAATCTGAGAACTACTTTGCCATATATTGGTAATTTTTTACTCTTAGGGTGCTTAAGAGATTGCCTCAAAATAATGTAGATTGGACGATCAGGAGACTAGGGGAACAAATGGGGGCCTCCCTTAATATTCAACCACCCACCTAGATGTGTTGGTGCATTCAATTCATGCCCACAACACATGAGATAGAAAATATTTTGTTGACACATTTATATTTCTCTTAAATGGTGCATTTTGCAAAAATAAATTCATTCTTGAAGTAGTCAAATGATGTAGAGATAAAAAATAATAAGAGAGATTATTATGGAGGGATCCCACATCCACTTGTAGGTTTAGATAGGAATTTTTTAGGTGCCACTGATGAGAAATATACATGTTCTAATGCCAATCGCTCAAAAATCCAATCTCTATCAAAATATGACTTCAATGAATAAGATACAAGGTTTGGACTAATACAACATGAACATTTAAACCTTATATCTAAATCTGAAATTGAGTTGTCTTAATATGGAATTATCATAATTAGATTCATCTTCTTTATGATGCTAAAAACCAACCAATATACCATGCTTAATAGCATGCCTTATATGAACTTATAAAATCAATAAATAAAGAATAACATCATTGTAAGATAGTAGTAATGAAACACAAGTCAACAATATAAGAGTATCATATAACACAAGATTTATGTGGAAGAAACCTTGCAGGAAAAATATCCACAAAGAAGAGAGGCCAAGTATGCATTATCTTCAAATAAACGAGATTACAATAAATTCACTTTCATTCTCTTCTTTGCCTCCAACATGGTAGCACCTATGTACTTGTAAACAACCTCTTCATGCCTCAACATGTCCTTGTTCTTGCAATGTAACTATACATTCAACTATTCCTCATAGTTTCTACATCCAAGAAGTTGATTCTAAAGACTTGTGAGGGGGTCTAATGCACTAGACATGGCTCTCAAAGATGACCCTTCATTCCAAATGTTCCCAACCCTTGGATTACTTCCTTAAAAGATAAAAGGACACCAATTTTGGCTCCACTACTTTCCCTCCAACTTGGATGCCTAAAATTGGAAATTAAGCATTGAATACCAAGAGACACTTGTTTCCTCTTTCAAAGCACCCACTTGGAGAATACCTACAATCACTCATTTTTCCACATCCTTATCTTTTATCATCCTATTTTAGGCGTCCAGATGTGGGGAAAACACTATTAAATATTTATGTCCATGAGTCACCTTTGTTCTTGCTAGTGAAACCCATCACCTCTTATGAATATGATACAAACAATGGTGAGAATAAATATTAGAAAATATTTTCTCAATACACGCTAAGTTCCTAGAGACACTTTCCAATGATGTTGAACTATGCAATATTACATAGGATTTACAAGGTAGATAGCACCTTTATCCTAATATTCTCCCACTTGACATGATACATGGTAAATTCATCCATAAGAATCACAAACAATGAAAAAACATCCCTTAGCCAATCATGTACCATTTGAATCTTCAGTGTGCTCTTATGTTTTCAACAAGGTACCTACAAAAGAAACCATGATAACCACCATCAAGAAAAAAAATCCTTACATCAGACTCCAACATGCCATCTATGGAAGAAAAAGGAACATGTTGTGAAATGAAACATATCAACTGTCATTGCAACTTGCACCAATATTTATATGAACACAAGCATCAAATTCAAATTATAACAATGGCTTTGAGTAGCTACCTAATTCATACCAACTAAAATAAAAACCACAACAAATTTTTAACTCATCCAAGCTAACCATACCTCACACCAAGATATACAAATCATAGATATAACTTTATGCCATCAATGTATCAACTCATAATTTTCAATCAACTCTTTGTATATCCATCCTCCCATCTCAAATGCAACGTACCAATGCACAATTGATCATAGACAAGGCCAATTAACAAAATTTGTATTAACACTGAAACAATCTTGTGGATATAGACTTTTCATATTTGAATCATCCCACTACAACCAATAGGTTATACACACATACAAATTGTATAGCTTGTAGATCCCAATCCAATGAAACACACAAACTCATCATCACATTAATAATCAACAAACCAATATATCAAAGAGGATAACCAAACATGTATCTAAAACCTCGCATTGCATGAGTAATATCAAATCTAAAAAAAGATCAAGGCATACCAATTCTACCTATAGTACTTCACATAGAGGATGTGGCTAATTCCTCTATTACAAAGTGTCAAGGAAATATACAATGATTTGCAAATCATACAAACAAATATGTTGCAATACCTCTCTCACCACTAGCCTCCATAGCTCTCCCAAGTTCTTCACACTCAACCATGTGAATACAAACATCCCAAAAGAATACCATGACCAAAGAGAGCATGCAAGTCAAACCATATCCTTGTTCCACACTAACATGTACCAAGCTGTGTAAAGTAATCTATCCTTCACCATTCCCATACTGAAATAATATCAATATCTAACATTCAAATCAAATGAAAATATGCAAGCAATAGATGTAAAAATCTCATACTGAAGGTAGATCAAATAAACCAATGATTCCCACAACAAAGGGAATATGCCTAAAGTCACATACCGTTTCCTGTAACTCTCAAAGTAAGTCCTCGGAACTAAATCCATAGCTCAAGACCAAAAGAAGGAGAACAACAAAAATCCATATAACCATGCTTCTTCTTAACAAGTCCTCAAAAGTGCTATATTCAAGACTAACTC
This sequence comes from Sequoiadendron giganteum, assembly GCA_007115665.2. Lineage (NCBI taxonomy): Eukaryota > Viridiplantae > Streptophyta > Pinopsida > Cupressales > Cupressaceae > Sequoiadendron > Sequoiadendron giganteum. The sequence goes on along the minus strand of CM021101.1, from coordinate 93,431,153 downwards.
ATATGAGAAGACAAGATACAAAATAAAGAATGCATATGCTATTCAAGCGATAAATACCTCTCAGGTCATTCACCTACCAAGTAGATCAAGAGTGGGATAGAAGATTGTCATTTACACACAAAAACAAGAAACACTAGCTTATAATAAGGACAACCTTCTCTCTAGGTCCATAATGGATTCATATCTACAACCAGTTGTAGAATCCATAGTCTTTCTACTAAAATCATCATAAAAGAGTAACCATCTCAACATATGATCCCGTAAAATAAGAGATCTCTTAGCCTCACCCAAGTCTCTCTATTATCCATGAGCATCCACCAATCAATCCATGCCAACTTCAAATACAACTCTACAAAATCATGAAACTGCAATAAAATGATTAATACTTAAAACCAATAAGAATAATCAAGACCATTGTCAAATTTCTAACTATAGAATCATGAACATATCATGACATCATGATCTAACATTTCATCCTAGGAGATCACATAAATATAACCATCATCATCAAATGATAAATCCACATCACTGATGAAGCTCCCATTGAATCATGTAACCAAGCTCTTTGGGCATCAAGATAACCATCTCCTAATTGAAGGTCCTCCATGGCCCCCAAAAAATCAAATAAATCAACACCATGATCTCCCAAAAGATAAAGTCAAACCATGATTTCCAAACCAAGAAGATATAATAGCCACACATCCTTTTTCAATAGAACTAAAGATGTCATTAAATCTCACTACAATCTAAGGGCAGAATCCAAGAGCTTCTTATGATACCAACAACCATAATTGTAAAAAACCATCCATCTTCTAATCAAATATTATCCATGGCTCACTACACACTACAACAAAAATTAGAACCACAATCTTGAAATAAAGAAGATAGAACACATAATGTAATTGCATAAAGATCCCACTGAAATTAATATTGAGTTATATATGGCACCATGACCAATATCATTGCCAACACTCTATTGAAAGTGAAGAAAACTTCTCATGCACCATAAACTACTACTATAGATTCAAATGAATAACTATATCAAGTACTCCCAATAACCATCTCTCACTGCAATACACATACCAATATAATAATGTTGACCAAGAATATGACCTACCAAATAGAATTCACATCAAACAAGATCTACACATATGCAACATCTGAAGGAAAAATACATAATTACTCCAATCTCAAATAACTGAATAATATTTTCTACCCCACATCAGAAACATGTAGAACATAGATGATTAAGTATAACATGTGGACTTCCAAGACTCGAACACCGGGATCAACATTAGATCTTATTTTCCAAAGAAAATTGAACATAAGAGTAACTATAGATCTATAAGAACCCTCCAAGTAGCCATGTAGACATGTCTTCATGTAAAACAACCCGAATACAGTCTTATCACATATCTACATAGCACTGATTTTTTTACATGTAAAACCTACAAAACCATCTCTATAAATATGGAATCTACTTAAACATCTAGACATTCACATCAAACATATTATCTTAATAATGGAATAATCACATATCTACAAACCCACGGTTGAAGACAAGATTAAATTGCAACCCAATAGGAAAATCAAGTTGTCTAGGAGATGATAACATATGAAACATATCATCTCCACAACTCACAAAAGGGTTAGTGGCTTATCTTGTAATGCTTTGAAGTAACCAAGGGATTAAACCATGAAGCCAACATAAGAACTCCATTTTTGTCCAAATAGTGGGTGTTTCTCCATGTGACTAGGATGTCAAATCTACCCATCCAACATGAACACCTTCTCACTACGCAAGACCAAAAGCTAAAGAAACAAAACCAATAAAAAAGAGGATACACACGTATTATCAAATAAGAGATCTAAGTTATCAAAACATAACCAACTCCATGAAGATCCATAATCATGAACTTACAATGCCCAACATAGATCACATTGATAATATCCATGGCTGTTAATCTCAAAAAATTGCAAAAACAAAGTTAACTCACAAAATATTCATTGCAGCCCCACAAGCCTTCTGAAAACTTTCAATTCTTTCTAACAGATTCCCATGAAATTCCAAGGCTAAAAAATAAGAAACAAAGGAATACACAGAACCAAATTCACCTTCAACTTTGATACCAAATGATGAGAAATATACAAGTTCTAATAGCAATTGTTGGGAAATTAAATCTCTATCCAAATATGACTTCAATCTATAAAATACAATGCTTAAACTAATACAACATGAAAATTTTGAAACTTATAGACATATATAAAATTAAGTTATCTTAATATGGAATTACCATAATTAGATCCATCTTTTTTATGACGTTAAAAATTAGCCAGCATAACATGCATAATAACACAACCTTATGTGAATGTATAACAACATTAAATAAAGTATAACACCACCATAAAATAGTAACAATGAAGCAATGAAGCACAAATTGACAACAGAAGAGCATCACATAACATAAGATTTACGTGGAGAAACACTTGCAAAAAAAATTGCACCAAGAAGAGAGGCCAGGTATGCATAATCTTCACAAAAATGATATTACAATACATTCACTTTCATTCTCCTCTTTTCCTTCAACATGGAAGCACTTATGTACCTATGAAAGACCTTTGTATGCCTCATCTTGTCATTGTTCTTGCAATGTAACTCTACATTCAGTTGTTCCTCATAATTACTACATCCAAGAAGTTGATTTTATAGACTTATGAAGGGGTTTAGTGCACCGAACATGTCATCCAAGGATGAACTTTCAAATTCCAAATGTTATCAAGCCTTGGATTGCTTCCTCAAAATGCAAAAGGATACCGGTTTCGGCTCTAATACTTTCCCTCCAATTAGGGCACCCAAACTTGGAAATTAAACATTACATTAAATGCAATAAATGATAGGATACCAAAAGAAACTTGTTTCCTCTTTCCAAGAATCCGAGTTTGGAGAATACCAACAGTCACTCATTTGTCCACATCCTTATCTTTTATCATCCTATTCTAGGAATCCACATGTGGGAAAAACAATATTAAATATTTATGTCCACAAGTCACCTTTACTACTACAAGTTGAACCCATCACCTCTTATGAATGTAATTGCTACTCTAAATGCATGCAAGAGATAACTTTTATCCACTTTTTTTTTATGCTTTTCCAATTTGAAATGTGAATTAATTAGTTACATCCAAATATGTCTTTTCAAATACAATTTATGCTACACTTCTTTTTGTGTTTTCAATATATCTTTTCAAATGAACTTAATCTATTTACAAGGAAAGTAAATATAGTAATCTAAATCTAATCTGAGAAAGTAACAATGAATCTAAGAAAAAACTAAGAAATAATAACCTAGTGTTATAGTTCTCAAGCAAGTGTATATTATCTAAATACTAGCAAATAAAATTTTACATAAATAAATTATATTTTTTAAATAAATGATCCTAAAAGAAGCTTTGAGGCTTCTTGTGCAACCATTATAAGTGTGTCTTTAGAGGATCTAACTTTTATCCACATTATTGTCTTTTCTTCCAACTTTGGGGTACTCTACTCGATGGAAATGAAAGATTGAAATTGGTGAGGAAGAAAATATTAACTTATTGTGTTATGTGGGTGAGGTGAAAGACTAGATATGAGGACTAGGGATTGTACTTTGTGAGGCATGGAATATTTTGAAGGTAATCTAATTATGATAGATAGGGATACAAAGCTTTATGTAAAAATTTGTAGGGACAATATTATAATCTTCTATCTTATGGTGATAAAATCTTCTTTGAAATTGCTCAAAGCTTTCACATACAGGAAATATGCTCTCTTATGAATGAGAGTGGGTTTTATATAGGAAAAGAGGAAAGCCTAAGAAAAGAAAAATCAAGTCAAAGAAGGAATACAATATTACTTTTAAAGAAAGAAAGAGAACATACTCTCTCCGACTAAAAAAACTATGTTTTGAGGAAGAAAAAAGATAAAAACAAACAAATTCAAATGACTAATAGCTATGCCAAAAGACAACAAGGTCACCTATGTTAGGGTATGTGTTTTCTCTCTTAACAATGTTGGTCACTTAAGTGACCTTACAACTTAACATGAGTCACATGGTTGATCTTGAGGTCTTTCAAGTGCCCTTGCAGCTTAAGGAAAGCATTAGGATTTTTTAGATGGAAAAAAAGAGTTAGTATGCTTAGAAGATGAAAAACAAAGGGAAAACCACTCGAAGAAGGATACTATGAGGGCATCCATCAAAGTGAAAAAGGTTGTGAGGAGAAATGAGCATGTCATGTGGATTGTGAGTTTGAATGTCAAATCATCATCATTAGATATTAATGTTGACCTAGACAATTTTGAATACCTATTCAAAATTTATATTCCTTAGACAACAAATTAAACACAAATATATTTTTATATTTTATCGATATATTTCTCTTCTATAAATGTATATGATAATAGATGTTATTATCTCTTTCAAATACTTATACATTTTTCTTCTTTATTAGACTGGTAATCCTCTATTTACAACTACTATAGTGCAAAACATCATCAACACAAGGCCTCAACAATTTATAGAATACTTGACATCTAAAAGCAAAGGGTAAAGTGGCAAAAGAAAAAAACCTTGCCCACATTCATGAAAGGAATGCTTTGCAAGCAACTCAAAATTAATTACAACATACATAAAGTAATGCCATTTGCACAAACCTTTCATTTTTTATATTAAACAATGTTGATTTACACAGACTAAGCAACCCAAAAGAGAGGCTTCCATATGAACAACCATTATGAACCAAATTAGGCATAAATGGATCAGCCATGCACCCATCAGAAAGTAACTACTGTTTTCTGCAATTTCATTTCATCTCAGACCTATTACATAACCATGGGAAAATGTCGGTAAATCTATATATAAGACTAACAAACTCTGCAAAATTGATAAATTATTTAGACTAGTGTGTGTCTAGAAACGTCCAAACTATTTGCACGACTGAGTAGATAAATAGAATACCTATATTTAGAAAAATCTATGTAAAATAAGTCGAGAGATATCCTTCTCAAAACGTCTATCGAATTTATATGGTGCAAATTTAATTTAAAATAGAAATCTCGAGAAGGATATTAAGATTACAAATATGGTTATGGTTAAGGTATAAAATCACAGCTAGGGTTAGAATTCTTAAGATTAGAGTTAAACTTAATAATTATGAAATTGAAAATAATGAAATTGTTTAAGAAACTTCTAAAAAACATAAGTATAATTTAAATATTTTTTATCATTATTTAATATTTAACATTTTATATAAATACTATTTAATATACTATAATTTAATAATTTATAATTTATGTGTTTACTTTCGATTAAATGGCAAAAAATACTCATAGAAAAAATTAATCCAATCTAACATGTAGCCATTATTGCAAAATTACAAGTGCAACTATCATTTTATTTCACGAGACCACATATCTTTGAAGATTCTTGTATAAAATTTGATGCTACACATTAATAGAACCATTTTTTTGGAACATTTTGTCGAATAATTAATGTGTTTTCTTTTATCGAATAATTAATGTCTTAACTTTTCCACCACCGCTTTCACAAGATTATTTGAGATTTGAGACCCTCTTAAGATAAAATCGTTCCAAGAAAGTGACTTATGAGTTGGATTGAGAAGGGTGAGATGTGCAGAGACAGTTGCAGGCGTATCATTCCTCTGTTGTTCATCGCTTGTCTGCCATCGCTGCTTCCGTGAAATGCTCACAAACACCTTCTAAATATGTTTCAACCTTTTCCGTCAAGTGATTGAATAATGGTATTGAGTGTGAATTTATAAGCCTGAGGAGGAGGGATAAAAACCATTGGCTCCTATTTCACACTTGGCATTTTGCTTACCCAGCCAACGCCCCGTTTTTTGGTTTTGGTTTTGGTTGTGGCCGCTGGAAAAACAGGGGGCCAAATTATAGCATCCACAATAAAAGCAATAATACGAGCCACTTTTGTTCTTATCTTGTCTGGCCATTTTATAAACATTTTGGTATATGGATTGTTGGTCATAATTTTTTTCCCTATTAAAATAGAATCTTAAAATAATGTGTCATCTTTATAATGACATCGTTTTATTTTGACAACATTTTTTTTCAAGTTCTGTTCATTATTTACAAAATCTAATAGATATTCAGATGGTTTTTTATGATTGCCAACAAAACTTAGAAATTGTTTCTTTTCCAAAATACAGATAAAAAAAAAATATTGGCTGAAATTTATTGGATCTCTTAGAATTTGGATAGGAAGTCACAAATCTAGTGTTAAGATACTATGTTGGAGTTGATAGTGAATCCCACAACTCCCATAAATCACCTACAACCAAAACACTTATTGCAAATGAGAAATCAAAACAACTGATTTGCTATGTCTTCTATATTGGATAATGAATATCTGGATTAATGATTACAATGAATTAGAATCCTTATAAAAAGGAAAAAATAAACCTTAGATGAGGATTTGATTAGATTGTGACAAGTGTCTTAATCTAAATTTGATTTATATTTAGCCCAATCTAATAATAAAAAACACTCTTAAATTTAGTTCAAATGAATAAAATAATAATAAAGGACTTAATAATTAATTAATTATAAAGTGATGTCATAATTACTCCTACATGTTCAACTAATGCCTTCATTTTTTGCCAAACACTTTTATGTATAGTATTTTTTGTTTCATTTTTTATTTGTTCATCCAATTTTGAAACACATTACAGTTTTATATTCTAGATTTTATTTTATACATATTAAAAAAAAATGATTAGTTTTCGAAAAATTAGGGGGAAGCACACACAATTTTTCATTTTTTAGGATATGTCCACTGTGAAAATTAGTATAAAAAACCATATATTCATTAAAAATGAGCAAAACAAAGACTTAAAGTAAATGGTGTTAGCTAATTTTCCATTGAAACGATTTTTGAAATACGAAAAAAGATTTACGTTTTAGGGGAGCACACCAAATGCTATGTTATATTTTTCTAGAGAAAGAAAAAAACTTTGTGTGCTCCCCATATTTGAACCCCTTAATCTCCACTATTTAAAAAAATAGTTAGAAAGTAGTTTTAGAGCACTATGACTTTTGTTTTTTTTGCATATTTAAATTTTGAGCTTAACTATCTTTAATTTCTCATCCAAGATCAATTTTTACCGATTTAAAAAAAATGTCCCCCTAAAACCCACTTTGGTCCCCCATTTCCATGCACACTCTTATAATGACACATGGTTTACATGAGAAACCATTCAAGAAAAAATACACCAAAAAAAGAGGACAAGTATGTATTAATCTTCAATGTACTTGATATAATAACAACGCACTTCATTTTGTAATCTAACAACATTCCAATAGCACCTAGGTACATAAACATTGATATAAACCACTATCTCATAACTTTAATAAATAAGAAAAAAGAGAGAAAAACCCATGGTATCATGCAAAGCCCCCATGTTCACCTTGGAGAGCATCTTTCAAGAATAGTAAATACATCAATGAATTCATGTGTACTTAATCAATGAGTACCCAAATAGAAAATATAATCACATAGGAATCTTTGATCAATAACTCCTTCATGGTTCACATCCCATAAGTCTAGCACTCTATTTTGGAGTCCACTAACTCATGTGGGCCCGACCATTATGAAAAGATTCTTCCTTTGACTCCAAAGAATAGGAAAATTCCTTAAATGAATTTAAAGTCAAATTTAATTCCTAGCATAGTGTTTTACCTCCTTCATGAATAAATATGAAAACTAATGCCAAGATTCCTAGGAAAATATAAATACAAATTATTCATCCAATTATACCTTAGGCATCCAAATATACCTTTAAAGAGTTGATGATACCTAAAATCTACATAGGGTTGCAAGGTTAATGGAACCTTAATCCTAACAATGTGTTGTAACCTTTTATGTTTGAATTGGGATATCCTACTCCCTTGAAGTTTTGGAAGATGGGGGAGAGGATGTGGCAACATAATGTTATGGATGTTAAGATCCAAAGGCTCTTTAAGGTATTCAAGGTATGTCTATAAAAAGGGGTTATGTGTAGAGGGGTTTGTTCCTCTAGAAATTAAGCCTACAGATGGAACCTCCAAACATTAGCATATAGGTGGAACTTGTTGCATTTGTTGTGTTGAAGGACACAATGGGTTGTTGATATCCCAAGAGGGTTAAATAGCTTAGAGATATTGTATTTTAAAGTTGAGTGGGATTGTTTGAGTTTGATTTTGCATGATAAATATGATCCCACTTGGTTGATTAAAATTTATCATGTTGAAAGATGAAGGCAAGGGAGGCATGAAAGCCTCATTGATTGAATAGAATTATGTGCAAGTTTCTTAGTACTTCTAGCTTAAAGATTCTTGATCCATTAGACTAGGGTGGCTATAAGTGCTTCAAAAGTAGATTCACCTACATTTTATGATTATTTATTAAGATGTGGGTCTTTTTTAGTGTGTGGGATTTGAGTAGCACCATTTTTTCTTTCTTCATGGAAGATTTTACACACCTTGTTGTGTTGTAGTTTTTCATCTTAAAATGACACATGAAGGTATTCTTAAGCTTCTCAAAATTCATCTTTTTCCAAGAAGCTCACCTTTTGTCAATTTAAGTGGTTGTGTCTTCATAGTTTTTCATGAGATGGCCTTGTTGGTGAACTTTTGACCAAACAAGTACCCTTTGCATTCTAGTTTGATTTGGCTTTAGTTGAAGTGTAGCATCTCACCTCCAAACTAGGTTTTTGGAACTAGTATAGTTCTGTAATTCTTGTCACCATTTTCTTGAGTTCGTCTTCATAATTGTACTTATTTAAAATAGGTGTGAAGAGATAATTGGGGATGTATTGATTGAATAATGCACCTCATAATTATGTTTATTTGAAATAGGTATGAAAGGATCACTAGGGGTGTATTGATTGAATAATATAGGGATAGTTTCAAAAAAGGGACCCTGTCCCTATTATGTTGACAATCTTGGCTTATGCATGGGTACTATAGGTGCTGCAAAATAAATGTGATGACAAGTGGAGAAGGAGAAAAAGTTGGATGAAAGAAAAGATAAAAATGAGAAAAGCTTGTCTCTTCTTGAATGCGCCTAAAAAGGGGCACATTCTCTTGTATCTTATCTAAAACCAAAGAAATCCAATTTTCCTTAGTCCCTAGACACATTTGGTGTGAAAAACCAAGAGATAGGTAAGTTGAAAAAGGATTATTTTTGGTTTTTTTTTCTTGCTTTATTTGATGTTGAGATGTTTGCTTTGTTTGATTTAATATTCCTCAGATGCCTCATGACGGTGTTAAGGGATTTTCTCTTTCTATTTTACTCTTTTCAGTGTTTTGAATGAACTTAACTAATGTGCTACTCTAAATGCATGCAAGAGAGACCATTAATCTACTTCTTCCTTTTTTATGATTTTCCAATTTAAAATGTGAATTAATTAGTTGCACTAGAAGAAGGATACTATGAGGGCCTGAGAAGAAGGGAAAAACACTAGAAGAAGGATACTATGAAGGCCTCCATCGAAGTGGAAAAGGTTGTGAGGAGAAATGAACATACCAGGTAGATTGTGAGCTTGAATACCAAATCATCATCATCAGATATGTATGTTGACCCATACAATTTTGAATGCTTATATATTCCTAAAATACTATAAACCTATTGAATTTATATTCCCTAAACAATATTAATACTCACTCAAATTACACTTAAACATAAATATATTTTTATATTTTACCACTACATTTCTCTTGTATAAAATGTATTTGATAATAGATCCTCTTTATCTCTTTCTAAGACTTCTAGAATTTTCTTTTTTTATTAAATTGGTAAGCCTTACTATAGTGCAAAGTATTGTCAACAATTTATAAAATACTTGACATGTAACAATAAAGGGCAAAGTGGTAAAAAGAAAAATAAGTTGCCCACATTCATGAAATGGGTGCTTTGCAAGCAACTCAAAATTAATTAGAACAAACATAAAGTAATATTATTTACACACACCTCAGACAATTATTCATTTAAAAAACCAAAATATCCAGCATTCGAACTTTATACAGTCATGGACCCATCAGAAAGCAACTAATGTTTTCTGCAGTTTCATTTCATCTCAGACTTACTACTTAACCATGGTAAAATGTAGGTAAATCTCTACATAAGACTAAGTAACAAACTGTGCAAAACTGATCAATCGAGTAGACTAGCATGTGGCTCTAAACACCCAAATCAAATTGGGATTAATTATAATTATATTAGATAAAAATGTGCAGACATTGAAGAGGATCTACATCTGCACCGTCTTACATCTGTACACAAAATATATTGAATGCTTATGCATACAACTGAAATCACAGAAAATATGTTTTGCCAGTAAGTCAAGCAGAGAAAAATCCTTCTCCAATGGCCGCATGGAACACATTCCTCGGCTCTCTTAACTTTTCCACCACCGTTTTCACAAGATTATTTGAGATCTGAGACCCTCCCAAGACAAAATCGTTCCAAAAAAGCGACTTATGAGTTGGATTGAGAAGGGTGAGATGTGCAGAGACAGTTGCAGGCGTATCATTCCTCTGTTGCTCATCACCTCTGTCTGCCATCGCTGCTTCCGTTAAATGCTCACAAACACCTTCCAAATATGTTTCAACCTTCACCGTCAAGTGATTGCATTAAGGTATCGAGTGTGCATTTATAGGCGTGAGGAGGAGGAATGAAACCATGGGCTGCTATTTTACAGTTGGCTTTTTGCTTGCCCACCCAGCGCCCCGTTTTTGGTTTTGGTTTTGGCCGCTGGAAAAACAGGGGGCCAAATTATAACATCCACAGTAAAAAGAAACTATACGGCCGGGCTTAACCGACACACTCTAAGCATTGACTTGCTTAGGTGGCCGGGCTCACTCTTAACCCCACCCTTCCTTCTTAACTCCACCTTTTCCGTATCTTTGTGTTACCGTTTTCACCTATGTCATTCCCGTTACCGTTATCGTTTCCACCGTTGAGGGATTCCATTCTTGAAGATGCAGTTCTCGTTACCGTTCTTGTTTACACCGTTTCGAAGGAATGCAGAATTGGAGAAGAGATGGATCCCTTTTGAGCACTGTTTGATCAGCTTTTGGGCATCCCTACGAAATGGAGAATCTTCTCAATAACCCCACGTGCAGTTATAATATGGACGCCATGTATAAAGCGACGAGATGGATTCTTGTTGAGCGGTTGCTGTGTGTTTGCGAACAGGAATACACAAAGACAAATAAACTGTCTGAAGAATGCCTTGATTGCAGGATACTGCACAAAATGGATTTGTTGAAATGGCTTTAGAAATTTTCAAGCAAATACAATTGGCGGGTGTAAAACCAAATTCCACAACCTGTGCTAGCATCCTCCTTGCCTCTGTCAAAATGGGAGCTTTCGAACAGGGTATGGACATCCATCAAAGCACAAACAATAAAGAATTTTTATTAGATATTGTAGTTGCAACTGCCATGGTAGACATGTGACTGCTATGTGAGCTACGTGTTGAAGCGAGAAACATGAGCCGTTGTGAGGAAAAACAAACAAGAAATTGCACTTAACCACTTAAATGAGCAATCAACATAAATTGTTATAATATTATAGAATTTTAAAATTTATTTTGCAGCCATTCCATTTAATTGTCCTACTCACCAACTCTTCTTGTTCATTACTTGCAGTGTTACCAGGAGGGTCTATCTGTTATCTGTGTCAAGAAATTTCTAGAACTTTTTGATAATCATTCTGAGGAAGAGCGGCTCATCTGTGCAGCTCATTTATATTTATTTTTAATATATGACATCACATCCCTTTCAAAGTTTTCAAGGAAATTTATAGATTTTATTCAGTTACATTTTTGCTTTGTAGGGCAACCCATAAAAAGATTTTGTTAGATGTTGGTTGCAACTACCTTGAAAGACATGTATGCAAAATGAGGAAGAACAGAAAGGCACTTGAACTGTTAGACAACATGCCTCTAAGAAATGTGCTAACATGGACTGCAATGGTTGCAAGATATGGACAAGATGGATTTGCTTAGAAGGCTTTAGAACTTTCAAGCAAATGCAATTGCTAATGTAAAGCCAAATTCCACAACCTTTGCCAACATCCTCCCTGCCTGTGCTAAAATGGGAGCTTTAGAACAGGACATGGACATCCATCAAAGCATAATGGAAAGAGGAATTTTGTCAGATATTATTGTTTGAAATGTTCTGATAGACATGTATCCAAAATGTGGAAGAATAGACAATACCCGTGAACTGTTTTGACAGAATACCTCAATAGGAAATCATTTTATAGAACTCCATGATTGCAGGATATGCACAACATGGATTTATTAAAAAGGCTACTGAAACATTCAAGCAAATGCAATTGGCAGGTGTAAAGCCACATTTCACAGCCTTTGCCAGTATCCTCCTTACTTGTGCCAAAACGAGAGCTTTGGAATAGGGCTTTGATCAAAGCATGGTGGAAAGGGGATTTTGTCATATATTATAGATGAAGGATAGAAAAATCTGTCAAATATTGTGGCTGTAACTGCCCAAGTAAACATGTATGCAAAATGTGGAAACATAGACAAGGCATGTGTAACTGTCCATGCATGCAAAATGTGAAAGCATAGACAAGGCAAGTGTAACTACCTAGGTAGACATGGAAGCATAGACAAGGCACATGAACTAACTAAATGCTTCAGAGATGTCATCTCATGGAATACCATTATGAAAAATATAATTGGTAGGTGTAAAGCCAAATTCCACAACCTTTGCCAGCATCCTCCCTGCCTATGCCAAAATGGGAGCTTTAGAATAGATCATGAACATCCATCTAAGCATAATGGAAAGAGAATTTTTGTCAGATATTATAGTTGGAAATGCTATGGTAGACAAAAATGCAATTGATAGCTATAAAGTCACATTTGACAAACTTTGCAAGTATTTTTCCTACCTGTGTCAAATTGGGAGCTTTGGAACAAGCCATGGAGATCAATCAAAGCACAGTGGAAATCAATCAAAGAATAGTGGAAGAGGGATTTTTATTGTATATTATAGATCAGTATAGAAGAGTTGTATTTATTGTTGTGGTTGTAACTACTTAGATAAACACAATCCTTTTTTGTGACAAAATGAAAATGGGGTATGGACATCCATGGGAAGATGACTGATAAATTTTTTTTTTTATATGTAGTAATAGGAAATATACATATACATTTTTTTAGCCTAGTACTTTGGTTATTGTGAAACATAGAAAAATGCTATTAAAATGAAATTTCACAAAGAAATTGTAATGTAAATTCTAATCATCATTTTTTATTTTTCACATTAACTATTCAAATATCAAAATTAGATTTTCATATATACTTTCAAAACATGTATATACACATGCAACCAACTTTACATTCAACACTCTTATTTTTGAAATCATCTATGCTCACTCATACATAACAAGGGGATTCATATAGTGAACCATTTATCTTGTAAGATTAAACATATATGTTTAACATTGTTTAATAACATTCCATCTTGTCCCTCAACCAATAGGGGACACTCAACTCCTCTATACGATGGAGGACATTTCATGGAAGATGTCAGTGTAGTTGGATAGCCAACTAGACACCCATGTATGCACATTGTGTGACATCTTGCTCACCTGCATCAAAATAATTATTAGCTTTCACATTTTTACTATACCAAAAGATATATATTGTCACACATTTTAGAAAATTACATTTATTATACCAAATATTATATGTACACAATTTAGCAAAAGAAAGGGAAATACAACCTTTTATAAACTCACATATATTAATAATGGCACGGAACTATTCAACCTAGATACTATTTTCTTTAGTTGGATGACAAAAATAAATTGCAAAAAATCCAAGAAAAATTTCCATGAGCTTCATCTATAGATGGAAAACAAAAGGATCCTCAATAAAGACAAAATCATCAAATAATATGGACATGTAGTTGGTCATAAGACCACTAACTCTTGTGCTTCAACCATATGGAACATTTTATAATTAACTCACCAGCTACTACCTAGATTAAAGAAATGGAGAGGAAGGAAAATTTAAGAATTTGTATTATAGAGAACACAATATGGTAGCTTTCTAAAAATAATGAAAGGAGATTAGACATACAAAAGAACAACTAAGAAATTAGAGGTAAAGATCCCAAGCATATCGAAAGACATAAAATAGTTTTATGCATAAATTGATACACATTAAAATATTTCATAAATTGATACATAATTGCATGTTTTATGCATTTGATATAATTTAACTCTAATACACCAAAAGAAAACAGTTTAATAGATAGGTCCCAATTCACCATAATAGTTTTTCATATCCTCCAATTCTACTAATTGGATATTAACCAACATTCCAATTATATTTTTTAACATTCAAAATAATATTATAGTATTCCAAAGTACTAAAACTGCTTATAATGCACACTTAAACAAGTGCAATGACACTATATTATGTGTTTTCAATAAAACCATGTGTGCTTGCACTAGTATCTTACATGCTTCCAAGCTATGTGTCAACAACCATGTCAAAATTATGTTCATTATACTGAGTATGATCTTTGTCTCATTCATTTTCCCTATCGAGATCATCAAACCAATTTCGACGCTTGAGATTTCGTGGCATTTGTGGAAATGTAGGTGATTTACAAGAGATACTCGACCTTCTCCTCACATTCATGCACTCAATCAAGTCTCTTTTTCGATGAATAGCGTGACCAAATCCATCTTGTACAGGACAAAATGGATGCACACTTGGATGGTCTAATCTGAGTTGGGACGAAACATGTCTACTTTTTACCTTGTTTGACAAATCTTCTAAATACTTATCAATGGAAATAAGTGTTGCCAAATCAGATGTGTTCGCCAAAATCCCTTGAATCTTGTTTGTTATTTGCAACTTGAAGTCTATTGTTGCATGTTCTTCTTTGTTTTCAATGGTCTACAAACAACAATAGACATATTTCAGAAATTACAAATCAAACTAACAAAAAATGGAATGATAAAAATATGGTTATAATGTCACCTGTGTATGCACAAAATGATCCTCCAAGAGTTGGAAACTTTCATTATCTCTAATCTCATCAAGTTCATTAATTTCCTACATTAACATTGCAACATATTTAAAACACATGTTTTGCAAAGAATGATATACCAATAGAATAAAAAAATTATATTTTTCAACTACCAAATGATTAGAGACGTTGGTAGCGCAGTCTTCTTCTATATAATCAACTGTACTAGCAAGATTATCAAGGTCTACATGCAAGTTGTCAGATAGATGTTGTCTCTCCCTCATCAAGTTCACCTTCACCACATGCTTGCACATGTATCCTTGTATTGCAAAGTTGCAAGAGCACATACATAGATCAGGTGAGGAGCTATACACCTCATATCAAAAACTAGGATTGCTTTCACATGTCACCCATGATATGTGATCATCAATGTCACTGAATGTAACATGGTCATATGGAATTTGCAAGGCTCGAACCCAAGATGTGTTTTCAATCTTCTCAATATTAAAGTTCTTATAGAAACCATGTTTCTTGCTAACTTGCACCCACCAATAATATACATAAACATGCGTTGTTAGTTGGTGTACCAACCAATCAACATGACGATTTGTAGCATGCTCAACAATTTTCAAGAATCATCTTTTTAGGTGTGAGTGGTAGGACTCTATTGCACCATTTGTTTCTTGCCCTACATGTTTTAGTGTATGAAAACATCTAGCCCACATACCCAATCTATTAGACCACCATCCCTTAAAATATTCAATAAATGAGGGTTGTGTATCTTTAAAATCTTCAATAAATATGTGAACCTCATTCCTCGCAGAATCTTCATCTATTGAACGATGCATGATATATCCAAGTCTATCAAACATCTCTCGCCTAATTGCATTATCTTTGACCTTTGTGATCAAGTTCTTCAACCATGCACGTCTGACATGCCAAGAGCATAGATATACATCACACTGAAAAACTTCTTTGCATCATGAATAATTTTAATCATTATTTAATATTCTTCCATGGGATGTATTGAAATATTTACAAAAAATAAGGTTTAATGAAAAATGAAGCACCTGATAGCTTTGATCTCGACACCTGCATCATCCACCATGAATGCATTCAATCTCCAATCAATATTTTTCAAGTGAACTCGTTGGAGAAGAATGTGCATCCAATATGCAATATCATATGCACAATACCTAGACATAATGACCCATGCCACAGGCACCCCCATATGTTTTGTATCAAATGTAAGTATTGTATACAATTGAAACTATCATAAGACATAGGGTACAATATATCAATACTATGTTTTATTTGAGTGTAAACATTTCCAGCTCAAATCTACTAAAAAATACACAACATACCTTCATTGTATTTGTACCAAATGTAGAATCCATAGCCAATATATCTTTGTGGCCATATTGAAGCATCCAATCAAGTTGCTCTGGCAATTGAATTCCCAAAACAAATGGGATTTGATCATCTCCATCAACAACAATGGTGCTATACTCTTGATATGCAAACCACTTGTCAGGGTTTGCCAAAACCCATTGTTGCACTGAAAGAGCATCATTATTATCAAACATATAGCTTGATGTCTTAATTTTACGATCAATATTCAAAATATCATCCATTGTCAAAAAATCATCCCTAAAAGATTGACTCTCAAACATGGTCATCTTCTCATGCACCATTTGTTTATCTGTTTTATGGATTGCATCTGCAGGAATTCCAAGCAATAACGATGAATCCACCCACTGATGCAATTGTTTAGTAATATAGGGCGCAAAGAAGGACCTTGTTCCCAAAAAAATCATTATTCATTTGACCATGACAAGGTATGCCTTCCTTGTCCACATGTTGAACCTGGTGGTACCATATCAACATATGGTTTGGCTTACGAACGATGACCCATGTGCTAAAATGACAAGTGCAACCACATTGTGTATGTTTACGGCCAAGTCTACTACCCTTCCCTAATTTAGGCACTAAAAAAGGATCAAAAGGTTTTGCATCTTTTTCCCTGAAGTCATTTGGTCCATATGCACACCAATACCTATGAAAATCATAAAGAATCTTCAAACTATTAATAAATGTGTTTAACCAATGAATATAGAAACTCTTGCACTTCATAATTGTGAGGATGAACATATGCAGTTAACATATTATTTTTACATGTATTCCAAAAAGCTATTAATCTTGATTTTTTTATTAGAATGAGGAGAGTGTTTCTTTATGTGACTCTTGTTGAAGAAGGTTGGGTAGGAGTCCCTTGAGCTTTCTCCCTCAATAAAGTCATTCAATTTATCAATTTCAATCCAAGCTGAAAATAACTATGAGCTTTTAAGGACATATGTCCCCCATGAAAGGTCTTTGTAGGAGAACTTTCCATTAGGGGGGTGTTGAATGATGTCATCCATGATGCGAGACCAATTGACATCCATCTCATAGACAAAAAAAGTCAAAATTTGATTATAAAATCTCCACACAACATAGAACATTTGGTAGTCTAAATTATAGACATGTTTGATAACCATTCAAAATGGGGTAGTTTAATCATTGCACTTATACAGATAGTCAAAATTAGAGGTAAAGATCCCAAGGATATCGAATGTCAATGTGGAAATGATTATAAAAGTGAAATCAACAATGAATAATAAATTTTAATGTGATAAGGATAAATGGTTAATTTCAATTTAAGAAATGCACAATTGGATTTGTATGAATATTAAACTAGCGTAATATCATAAATTACTTTTCTTTCTTGTGAATAGAAATTTTGACTCATCGATAATAGTAGATATGTTTGAACAAAATAATCTAAAGGCTTCTAGAAAGCCCTAGTTGGCCATTCATATTAGATATTTTCATGTATTTGTTAAAGGTGTATTTATGATTTTGGAAGGTCTTTGAAGACCATGTGCTCTTCACATGGAACATATATAGATTTTGTAAGAGCCTTCAATGTGTTGTCAAAGTTTGTCTCCACTACTTGAATTTGCATTTCATTGTTGTGGGTTAGAGATATGAAATGATTCTTTCCATGAATATATTGTGAGTGTGTTGAAAAAATTCTTAAATATTTTCCTTTCTTTATGCTTGGAAAGAAAGTTTAATAATGTATCAATGGGTTTTAATTTTTCAAGGAAAGTTCCCAAGAATGGGTTTGAATTTCTTCATATTTAGTTATCTGCAATTGTATGTTTAATCTGAAAACCTCAAGTTGAATTCTCCAATTGTTCAAATTTAAAGTGACTTGTATGACACTATCAATCTCTTTACTAATTTTAAAAAAGATAACATTTATAGTGTGTACTCTCTTCATCCTCATTTTGAGGATGCTTCTAAAATTAGTCAATTTAAGCTTTTATGATCTATAAAAAATTGAATATATATATATATATATGAGTAAATTTCCATAGAAATGTAATATGCTACTTGATCTTACAAATCATGGCAAAGATGATTGAAATTATAGAATTTGAGTGTCGAGAATGTAATCATGGAAATTTGATGTTATTAAGTGCTATCATTCATACATTAGAAAAGTCTAAATTTTCACCATGAGATCAGCCCCTTAAAACTCTCATGAAACCATTAAATAGTCTTGAAAATAGCTTGGAAGCTATTTTGGAGTATCTACAACCTTTACAAATCCTCCTTGAAGTATTGAAACCCTTCATTATATCTCAAAATAACATCTAGTGTCAAGAATTTATATTTAAGGGATGGGAAGAAGGTAGTTTAGAATGAAGGTTTGAACAAGGATCATTGGATATATGGTGTAACTTGAATGCATCATTAACTTCCCTTTAGTAGGTCACTAATTACCTTATACTTTCTCAACACATTCAAGGCTAAAATTGATATTTTGGTATGTGCTGAAAACCCTCACCTAGCTATCATGATAGAGCTATAGATGTCAAGTAGGATCTATTACCCTTATTAAATATATATGAGGAAATATTTTGGTGTCTAACACCTATTACAAGGTTCGACACAAGTCATAAATGATAGCAAAGTCCACCTATTATTGTTACAAAGAGAAAACTAGATTTTTACTATGTAATTGGTGTTGGAATATGGAAATATTTTTGGTGCATCTTCTTTTGTTAGATTTGAACCTTAGGGTTGACTAATTGTAATGATTTACAACCTAATCTTGAATCTCAATGCTAAGGAAGCATCATACTTGTGAAAACCCTTTTATTTCTACATGAAAATCTTGGTAAATGTGTCCTAACATTTTAGGAAATTAAGATAAAATAGGTTGTAGATGCATACCTCTTCAACCATGGATAGAGATAGATTTACAACAATTTCCAATAGGTTGTAGATGCATACTTTATTTCTTTAGGTACTAAATTATGAAGGTTTCCAACTTGTTGTTAGACATCAATTAAAGTCAAGCACAAAACTAAGAGGACTATCTCATCAAGGGAAGGAGTGTCATAAATGCTATTATCAAGATTAAGATCATTTCATGTAAAACTCTACCATTTTTCTCTTATAGGATAGTAATCACCAATTGGCTAGTCCCATATGACCTAAGAGGATTTTCATGATAATTCAACATCACTTAAAAATTCCATACCACACATATAGAGGATATAATCCCATAATACATCTAATATTGCTAAGATAACCTTGTCATGAATAACATATATGATTGTCCTTATTTGATTTTATTGAGTGTGCAATTATAAACTAATTGTTTTTTTGTTTCAATGATAAGGTCCTCATCTTAGTAATGAAGGATGTCAAGACATGGTATTATTCATGATTTTTATGTACCTTAGAGCATAGTCTTGTAGCTCATTTTCTCATTGATTGCTATAAACCCACCCTAACAAATATTACAAGACAAGAAAATGGGTTGTTAGAAAATATCATAGTACTACTATGGAGAGTCCTGTCTCTCTCTCTCTCTCTATCTCCCTCTTGATAATAGTAGATATGTTCAAAACAATCTAAAGGCTTCTAGAAAGCCCTAGTTGGTCATTCATATTAGTTATTTTCATGTATTAGTTAAAGGTGTGTTTATGATTTTGGAAGGTCTTTGAAGACCATGTGTACTTCACATGGCACATGCCTAGATTTTGTAAGAGCCTTCAATGTGTTGTTAAATTTTGTCTCTGCTACTTGAATTTGCATTTCATTGTTGTGGGTTAGAGATATGAAATGATTGTTTCCATGAATATGTTCATGAGTGTGTTGAAAAATATTTAAATAGTTTCCATTCTTTATGCTTGGAAAGAAAGCTTTATAATGTATCAATGGGTTTGAATTTTTCAAGGAAAGATCCCATGAATGGCTTTGAATTTCTTCATATTTAGTTGTGTGCATTTGTACATGTTTAATACAAAAACATCAAGTTGAATTCTCCAATTGTTTAAATTTAAAGTAACTTGTATGGCACTATCAATCTCTTTACTAATTTTAAAAAATATAATATTTATAGTGTGTACTCTCTTCATCCTCAATTTGAGGACGCTTCTAAAATTAGTCAAGTTAAGCTTTTATGATCGATAACAAATTGAATGAATATAACTATGAGTAAATTTCCATAGAAAATGTAATATGCTACTTGATCTTACAAATTGTGGCAAAGATTATTGAAATTGGAGAATTTGAGTGTTGAGAATGTAATCATGACAATTTTATGCTATGTTGCTATCATTTGTACATTATAAAAGTCTCTAAGTGCTCACCATGAGAAGAATAACTAGTGTACTATTTAATTTCTCTTCGTTAAATTTGTAAACCCAAAATTCTTATGTCATCTAAAGGTGAGTATTATTAGAATGTCCAAACATTCATTATTAGATATATGAACATCTACTCCAAAAAAAAATGCTATACAAAGTTCAACAAATAGAAATATTGGGTGTCCAAAGACCACCAAAGAACACTAAAACTAAAGAACCTCACTTGAATGAATAAATGAATAATAAGGAATTGATTCCTTTCTAAATAGGCCTCTTAGAATGGAAAAACACCTCTCTTAGGACCAAACATGATCACATGAATTTCACAGTTAAATCGTATTAAGTTTATCTAAGTGAGTTAGCTATGACTCACCACTTAAATTGAACCAAACAACTTGGATTTACTATTCTCACATCTCCTTGACTTGGAGAACACACATAGAATATGGAAAATATCATAATGCAACTTCCCTTAATAACTCCCTCAAATCCAATCATATTTTGCAATTGAACATATTTAACCCCAATAAGAGGCTTGGTGAAGATGTGTACATCATGATCTTATGTTTGGATATACTAGAAGTTAATCATCCCCTTATATATGCACGTCTTAATTATATTATTATGAATAATAATATGTTTAGTCCTAGCATTAGCCACTAGATTAGAAACAACATATATAGCTCATTAATTATCACATAGAAGAGTAATAGTCATAGATTAAGGAAAATCTCAATCTCTTTTAAAAGATAATGAATCGAAAGAAACCTTTTTAAATTGCATTCACATCTCATAAATATACTCCCTCTAGAATTTAGAAAGAGTAAAGTAACCTATTAGTTTGTTTGCAAGACATATAATTGATCTAGTCTCCAAATATAAAGTATACCACAATTCAAATATCCAAGTAGCATTGTATCAATATCCTTATTTATCACGAAGATAAAGAAAAATAAAAAGGGAAATTGTGTGTAAAAATGCTAAATAATTACCTTTAATAAAATCTAGTTTAAGATTTGTCTCTTGAAGCAAGACCTAGCATATGCCAGAACACACAAAATATTCTTCTCTTAATAGGTATCACAATGTAATAATTGTTGTAGTGTTCTTTAATCAGCTTAATAACTAGGAACATGAATTCCTCTACTCAGGGATTGAACATCACAACCAGCAGTCATAACCTGCTAAAGAACCTCATTTAATAATCAACCCAGGGACATAAACTTGAAATGGGTCAACACAATATATGCACTAATCACCTTTCCAGACATGCATGATTTCCTAAGATGCTTTATACTGGAAATTGAATTACTGGAAACAACTTTACTGGATAACTTGCTTGGAAATGAAAACTGAAAGATAAAAGTATTCTACATCTAGTGGCTGCAGGAACAGTTGACAGCTCTGTGTTTCTGCCAGCTGCAGGAATAGTCACATTAACCTCTATGAAAGGAAGTGCGGCTATTCTAACTTGCAGAATGAAAGTATGGATAGTTCCCTAAGTGGGCCCCCTTAGGTAATGCCAAAAGTAGACAACAAATTAGGTGGAAAACTTCATAAACTTTATTGATTCAAGATAGACAAGTACATAGCACACAAACTCTTGATTGTATTTCTGAAACTGAAAATGTGTTACAACAACAATCTTCCAACCCATTCTCTGAAGGAGAATGGGCTATTTATTTAAAACTGAATCCAACTTCTAACTAACTTCCCTTATAAAACGGGAGGTCTTTATTGCATTTAACTAACTTAGTAAAGAGGTGGATGGAAATGAAAGAACTAAGTCAAATCGGTTCATCAATCTTAAAGTGCCATCATCCTAGATTTATGCGCCATCAAGACGCCTGAGCTAGATTCCTGAAACACTCCCCTTGCATGGCGGATGAGTTGAAACTGCTTCCCTATTCTTTTGCTGTTGAACCAGTCTTCTTTGATTTGGTCTTCTATCCTTCAAGTGGGAATTGAATTCCTTCCTCCAATCGTGGTACCTGCAAAATATCTTGCCAGCTATTCCTGAGGCAGAAAGTTAGCTCAACACGTTCAACCTTTAAGACAATCCATCATTTTATTTATACATTCATTAAGCATTAAACTAAGGCAAACATTATTTCATACATGGTTGTAGGAAGTTCAACAGTAGAGGCTACAGGAAGGGTTTTTCATCACACAAAGTCATAAGGCATTCATCAGACTAATAAAACATTTTAAGGTGATAATTATGGAAAGATTTAGCATAATATACTTTTTATATTAAGCATAAAAATTTCATGTCTTGTCCATAATCAACACTAAATGTTTGTTTTAGCATAACAAAAAGAAAAAAAGTGTTTGTAAAAGTATGATCTAAATGTGCCAAAAACTTGGCTCATCATTCCCCTCAACCATCTACTTGCTAGACCCTTCAGCAAGTCTAGCATTTCTTCTTCTGGCAAATTCTCTCAAATTAGCATTCTGCGGTTGTCCACACTCTCCATGCTGGAAACTCCAGAAGTGAGCTTGCATTGCCTCCAGCCTTTGCCATTTGTTATCCTCAAAAATCCTGTTATATATGTTGTTGTCCCCTTGTATAGCCAATAATGGCCATAGGAGAATAGGCGGTTGCATAACCAAGGGCAACCAATTCTCCCTTTTTGTCCTGGCATTCCTCATGTATTTTTCTGCCCTTCTGGTTGTTGCATACAAGGTGTTGGGAGTGTGTGGTCCTTCCCTTTTTAATTGAAATGAAATATGCTCCCATCTGGTTTGAATGTGTAGGATTGCAGCATTAAAATCATTGTTTATAATTTGGGAATACTGAGAGAATACCTCTTGTCTCAAAGGCTCAATCAGTGGCCTGGCTCTTTCATCTCTCCACAATTTCTTCCAATCAAAGTAAATATCCATTCCATTTCTAGATTCATTCCTCATAGATAATGACATATTGACTTCATCATGCTTATGACTATCAAATTGTTTCCCCCTGCTTATCTCATTGGTGATCCATGAGATCAGAGCGTTGATATGAATATCACTGACATAACATAAGGGGTTCCATTCTTTATCCTGGGGTACAACCAAATTATGTAGATAAAATTCACATAGGAGGTTCCTGATGTGTAGAGGTGAACTCTGTATGCTTCATAAAATTCTTCGGGGGTATCTAAAGAAGGGTTTTTACCTTTCCATATTCTAATCAGTTGGAAGTTCAAATACAACTCCTTGAGGTACATTGCATAGATAGGTGAAGGTGCTTGACATTGCATTAGTCATGGAATAAGCTCTACCACCCGGTTGAGAGTGTCATTTAAGTTAGCAATTTCCATATTCTTGTTCTGGATTATCCTTTGTAATCTCTCAATTTCAAGTGCAGAAGTAGTCTGTTGATGCTAGAGTTCTTCAAAACATGCCATTCCTGCAGCAAAGTTCGTGACATGGAGCGGAGGTCTATGATTATAGCTTACTGCAGGTGACTCCTGGATTTCTTCAGTTACATCCACTTTTCCTTGTTCTTCTTCTCCAATTACCTTTGTATTATTTGATTGTTGAGTTTTCTTGCCCTGAATTACCATCTTGTTGCCAACCTTCCTATTCTTCCAGAGCAACAGGAATCTCGTCAATCATGCGAATGCTTTCATCCTCTTTTTCTAATGGAAACACAATTGTTACCTCCTCCTTTTCAACACATTCCATTCCCTCCTGCATTTTCTCTGCAATCGCAACCAATTCATCCAGGCCATCTCCTTCAGGTGTACTCACAACCTCCTCAATAATAGGTTCTTCTTCTCCCAGTACAAGACTAGAAGGGTCTGAAGTTGGTGGTACGGATGGAGTAGCATCAAGTGATTGGCAGGCTGCCTGGTTCTGGAGCCTAGAGCTCCTCCTTATGGAAGTAGGAATTGTCTTATGCTTTTTGGAGGGCTTTGCTGCAAGAACAGAGAAGGTTTCCTTTTGCTTTCGTTTTACAGGTTTAGGGGTTGCCACAATGGGTGTCTTCCTTTTCTTATCCTTAGAAGAAGGCTCAGGATTTTTGATAGGGGTTTGTGCCAGTTGCTTGGAAGTTTTTTCAGAAAGAGGAATGTCATCCTGTGAATCGGATGATTCCTGAGTAGGGGACATAGTAGTAGAGGTCTGGCCTATGGACTGGGAGGTTCGTTGCTTGAAGGTAAGAGGTTCCCCTCTAGGTCCAACATTTTGAATTTTAGGGTTAAAATTGACAATGAATTCCTCCTAGGTCATTCCTGATGCATCTTGAACAGATTTTTTAACAAGTAATTTAATAAGGCAGTGGTGAGAGACGGAGTTAACCCTACCCTTCTTAAATTCAGCAGCACTATTGGACAACAAATTTTAAAGGAAGTCAGGAATATTCATCAACAATCCATGGCGTAAATGAAACAAAATTTTGAAGTGATGAGAATGCAGGACTGAAAACCTACCTTCACAGGTTATGTATTTGATTATATATCCCGCCCGTGATGCCCAGTCCTGCGGCAGACTCATCCTTTGTGCACCTTGCTTATCTACCGATAGAGGAGGGTCATTTGGCCGAGTAAACTCTGCCCTGGCGTTCTTTGCATCCCTTCCTCTAGGAAATGGCTCACCGACTTGAGGTAATCCCATTATTTCTGCAATTCTGTCAATTGATGCATTCACCGTTATACCGCTAACTTTTGCTTCCCCTTCTTGAAATGTTCTTGTGAACTCCTTTGCAATGTCTACATCAAAAGCTCTGAGCTTCAGGAAGTACTTGAGCCACCCATATTGCCTAAATGGTGACACATGCAGCACATCCTGCAACAGGATGTTATGGTCTATAGGCTTGTGCCAAATCGACTGACCTCCCATCTCCTTAGTTCTCTGTAATTAAATGCTATAAGCAATTCTCACTAGGCTTTTCCAATTGAACTTCCTGCAACCCAACCAATGAACTTCTTGCAACCCAATTCTACAACACTCTGCCTCTCCCCTCAACTGAGACTTTTGAACCACTCTTCAAAAGTTGCAGAAAAATAAGGAAAGCAATTTGATCATGCAATCTTATTGAAGGAGAGAGTAATCATGGATAAACGAAATACATTTAGGTTTATTATTGTAGGAAGTAAATATTGTTTGATCATGAATTGCAGATTTCAAATATCTGGGGTTCGTGACAATTGATGTGATAACGCTTGTGACAGCGGCAATAATGACGTGGCAAATAGTTATGACATAGAGAAACGTGCTCAATCGTGCAGAGAAGTAGAAGGAAATGGCAACCATATAGGAAATTTGTTTGCGCTAATTAATACTAAATTAAATGTAATAAATAAAGCAACTTAAGCAATCTTAAAGTGAAGTGGAGCTCACCTGGATAGAATCGTCATAATTACCTGATATGACCTCCCTCTTCATTGCAATATGTGACACGGAGAAATGTGGATGATATGGAAAATGATAGGTGGATGAGGTGGCAGAAAGAGTGTGAGTGTACGGATTGCGGATGAAGTGATTGAATGGAATGGGGATCCGATGGATGACCCCTTTATTATGATAGTTGCATGTAATTTTATGCATGGCCTAGGGAATTGAGTCGAGACTCAATTCCTTTGGCTGCAGGATCAATGGCCTCTTGCACTAATTCGAACTGGCTCAAAAATTCTTCCCTATCAATGGGCTTATAGTAGAGCTTTAGGCAATGCCCATTGACTAATAGCTTGAATTTGACCTCATCAATGGTCCTCAATTGTACAACACCATTTGTGAATACTTCTTCTATCTCATATGGACCCAACCATCTAGTTTGCAGTTTTCCTTGGTTGTCCTTATATCGTGAGTCATAAAATAGAGCCCAATCTCCTGCTTTGAATTTCTTCTCCTTGATGTACTTATCATGCCACCTTATTCGCTGGTTTTGTATTATCTCGGTGTGTTGCAGGGCATTCTTTCGAAGCTCATCCAAGGCATTGAGCTGCATGACTCTTTCCTTTTGTGCAGTGGTTAAATCCATGTCCATCTCCAATGTTGTTTTGAGAGTCTTATGTTCAAACTCTATTGGCATCACAACTGTTTTACTATACACCATTTCAAAAGGTGTATATCCTGTAGTAGTCTTCCATGTAGTTTGGTAGGCCCATATAGCTTCTGGTAACCTTGTAGCCCAGTCCTTTCTATGCAAATCTATAGTTTTAGTCAAAATTGCCTCAATGTTCCTATTGGTGATCTCTACCTGGCCATTAGCCTGTGGATGATAAGGAGTTGATTTCATGTGCCTTATGTTATATTCATTTACTAAGGCTGTTATAAGTGTAGAGGTAAACTGTGCTCCTTGATCTATCACTATTTCCCTAGGGACACCAAATCTGGTGAATATTTCCTCATAGAGGAATTATGCTACTTTATTATCCCTAGCATGCTTCATAGGCTTAGCTTCTACCCATTTTGTCACATAATCTGTGCATACAAGGATGTAGGACTTACCATTTGAAGGCAGATCAATTGGTCCTACAAAATCCAGTCCCCATTTGTCGAAGGGTGTAACAATAATTTATGGAAATAGAGGCATCTCATCTGATCTAGTTGGTCTTCCCATCCTTTGGCATATGTCATATTTTCTGGTGTATTTGGCTGCATCTCTATGCAGAGTTGGCCAATAGTAGCCAGTATTTAAGATTTTCATTGTTGTCCTTTTTGCAGTAAAATGTCCACCACACGGTTCATCATGGATTGCATGTAGTATACCATGAGTATCTTCCTCTCGTACACATCTCCTCATAACCTGATCTAGCTTTGTATAAAACATGTAACCTGCAATCCAATAAAAGTTAAAACTTTTCTCTACCAATAATCTTTTTTCTTTAGGGGAGAATTGATGAGGAGTTCTTCCTGCAACCAGATAATTTGCTATATTTGCATACCATGGGTGAATGACCTTGATTGCAAACAGATGCTCATCTTGTCTTTGAATCCTAGATAGGAAATCAGCAACCACATTGGCCTTACCTGACTTTTCCACAATTGTAATGTCAAATTCCTGCATTAGCAACAACCACCTTGCCAGTCTTCCTGCTATTGAGCTTTTGTTCATGAGATACCTGATTGCTACATGATGAGTGTGGAAAAATATCTGATATCCTGTGATGTAATGCCTGAATTTATTGAGGGAATAGATGATTACCAACATTTCTTTTGTCTGTAACAATGTAGTTTAGTTCAGCCCCCTACAAATTTTTGCTTATGTAGTAGAGTGCATGTTCTGTTGAACCACCTTTTTGTCCTAATACAAAACTAATGGCATAATCTGATGCATCAGTATGAATATGGAATGGAAGTGACCAATCAGGTCCTTTCAAAATAGGTGCTTGTGTAAGGGCAATTTTCAAATCAAGGAATGCTTTTTCACATTCCTTTGTCCAGGCAAAATTTGCATCTTTCTTCAACAAACTATATAGAGGGCTTGCTTTTTGGCTGAAGTCTTTGATGAATGTTCTATAATATCCAGCATGTCCTAGAAAGCTTCTCAGTTCCTTTTGCTTGGTAGGAAATGGTAGATTAGAGATAACTTCAATCTTAGAAGGATCAACCTATATTCCTGCAGTAAAAATATAGTGACCAAGCACTATTCCCTCTTGCATCATCATGAAGCACTTTTGACTATTTAGTGATAGGTTATGATCTTCACATCTCTGTAGTACCTTCTTTAAGTTGGCTTGAGCTTCTTCAAATGTTGCACCATAAACGGTAAAGTCATCCATGTATATCTCCATGCAATCATATGAGATGTTTGAGAAAATACTTATTACTGCTCTCTGGAAAGTCGCAGGTGCATTGCGGAGACCAAAAGACAAAACGAAGTAGGAAAACGTTCCCCAAGGGCATGTAAAAGTAGTATTTTCTTGATCCTCTGGAGCAATCTTGATTTGATTGTATCCACTGAAGCCATCCAAGAATGAGAAGTATTTTTTCCCAAACAAATTATCTAGAACTTGATCAATGAAGGGAAGAGAAAATAATCTTTCTTTGTTGCCAAGTTGAGCTCTCTGTAATCTACACATACTCTCCATTTTCCTCCTTTCTTAGGAACAATAACCAATGGGGAGACCCACTGACTATCCAAGATTGGGTAGATAAAGCCAGCTGTTAACATTTTTTGCAACTCTTCTTTAACAATTTCTCTCAAGGCTGGGTTGATTCTTCTTTGAGGTTGCCTGATAGGTCTGAACTCATTGTTAA
>CM021101.1:93357802-93402094 GCA_007115665.2 Sequoiadendron giganteum | reverse complement strand
TCCTTGTACTCAACATTACCTGCTGTATGTGTTAATTTATAAGTGAAAATTTTGGCACAAGCTGAAAACTTTTCACCGCAATATCAATGTCATAAGGTAACAACATATCCATCTCAACTTCACATAAGCAGTTAGGGAAAACAATAGTACCAATATTTTCATCAATATGTTGGTTGTCTTCAGTACTATTCCTTTGATCATATACTTCATCGTCCTCAAATTCCTCAACATTTATACAATAGGCTTGTTCCATTGCCAGTATACCCAGAGTATACTCTAAATATTTATCATTTGAAAATTGTTCCTTCACTTGGGAACAAGTAAGAACATGAGGTTCTACATTTCCATACAACTTTGGTGAAAAGACAAGCCTAGTTCCATCCTCAGTACTGCAATCACTACCTCTGAAATCACAATCACTGGCCTGTAACAAAATCTTAGTGACATGAGTATTACAATCAAGATTAGGAGACACAATAGGTGTCTCACATAATCCTGCATTATTTTTCCCCTCAAATTCCTCTGTAGTTATCCAACATTCTTCAAAAGGGCAAGCATTGTCTTCATTTTGTGTAGGTACATTCTTGGTTGATTTTGCAATTTCTATCCACTTAATGACTTGGGCCAAATTAACAGGTTTTAATTCTTCTGGCAAAGCACTTAGCCCTGGTTCATAAAGTTCACAAAATAAATCAATGAATTCATAGTCATTAGGTCTATGACTTCTAGGAATTTGTATCAAGACTTCTAAAAATCTCAAGAAAAACTCATACGGCGATTCCCTCTCTTGCCTCTTCATTTCATACAATTCTGGTACAAGAGAAGTTTGACCAGCATCATTCAAACTACACTGGCTTTCAACTTGGATCTCATTATTATCACACTGCAATGGTGAAGAAATAACAATTTTAAAAATACCCTTATCATAATCAGTGCTCTGAGTAACTTCCTCTGACATTTTACTAGTACTAGGTAAGCTAGGGTAATCAATACTTGCAACAAGATACCCCTTCATCATTGAATATTTCATATTGTTTTCAATTTCCATAGCCATTTGATATGCTTGGTGCATGTTTGTAGGTTCTTTATCTCTTAGTAAGTAACCCATCCTTTTGTCAAAAGCACCAAGATATACAACTAAGCATTCAGCCTCACTCGGTCTTATTTCTTTAGGGATTTCTCTTAAAGCTTTTGAAAACCTGACATTAAAATATGGGATTAGCTCTTCTTTTATGTGAATTCCCATAAAACCTTTTCTAAATATGTTGGGATTGACTCGTTCACCAAATTGCTCCATAAAAACTATCACCACATGATTCCATGGGTTAATAGAATAGGCAAGTAAATAGGAAAACCAATCCCTGGCATCACCCTTCAAGGATTGCACAAAAAGCTTCATGAAAAAATCCTCATGACTAAATTCATAATCCCCCATTACATCTACAAAATGTTGTAAATGCTTAGAGGCTGATTCTGCACTTTGCCCTGTATATTTAGGCAAATATTTCCTAATCTTCTTGGAATTGGATTAGGGTAACCATTGACATTACTGAAAATAAAAGGCATATACCTTTGAGTTACAAAACATCCCAAAGGGATTAATGCAACTTGTTCTCTTTGCATAGTTATGTCTGTTTTTACATATGGGAAATCACTTATACCCATTTAAAATTTCATCAACAATATATATTTATCAGACATATTATTTACTATCACAACCATGTTTCTGTTAGTGACTGCAAATAGTATTCCTTGCTTTCCAAGATATGATGCAACATAAAAATTATTTTATATGACCTTATACATAGTGCATCATCAGAAGTATGACAAAACTAATCATTGTTCCTTTCTTGATGCTAGACATCTAGTTTGGAACCATTTGTATCCTTAATTACAAACACCCATCACAATTAAAAATAGTGAACTGTTTAGTTTTGATTAAATACTTGGTAATTTTTTGTTTTAGCAACATGTATTAAATTCTTCTTCTACGATTGTAAATCGTAGTGTTCTTTAATCAACTTAATAATTAGGAACATGAATTCCTCTACTTAGAGATTGAACATCACAACCAGCAGTCATAATCTGCTAAAGAACCTCATTTAATCATCAACCCAGGGACGCAAACTTGAAATGGGTCAGCACAATATATGCATTAATCACCTTTCCCAGACATGCATGATTTCCGAAGATGCTTTATACTGGAATTTGAATTACTGAAAACAAATTTACTGGATAACTTGCTTGGAAATGAAAACTGAAAGATAAAACTATTCTGCATCTAGTGGCTGCATGAACAATTGACAACTCTGTGTTTCTACCAGTTGCAGGAACAGTCACATTAATCTCTATGAAAGGAAGTGCATCTATTCTAACTTGCAGAATGAAAGTATGGACAATTTATTAAGTGGGCTCCCTTAGGTAATGCCAAAAGTAGACAACAGATTAGGCGAAAAAATTCATAAACTTTATTGATTCAAGATAGACAAGTACATAGCACACAATCTCTTGACTTTATTTTTGAAACTGAAAATGTGTTACAACAACAATCTTTCAACCCATTCTCTGAAGGAGAATGGGCTATTTATTGAAAACTAAATCCAACTACTAACTAACCTTCCCTTATAAAATAGGAGGTCTTTATTACATTTAACTAACTTAGTAAAGAGGTGGATGGAAATGAAAGAACTAAGTCAAATCAATTCATCAATCTTATAGTGCCATCATCCTAGATTTATGTGCCATCAAGATGCCTGAACTAGATTTTTGAAACACTCCTCTTGCATGGCAGATGAGTTGAAACTGCCTCCCTATTCTTTTGCTGCTGAACCAGTCTTCTTTGATTTGGTCTTCTATCCTTCAAGTGGGAATTGAATTCCTTCCTCCAATCGTGGTACCTGCAAAATATCTTGCCAGCTATTCCTGAGGCAGAAAGTTAGCTCAACACGTTCAACCTTTAAGACAATCCATCATTTTATTTATACATTCATTAAGCATTAAACTAAGGCAAACATTATTTCATACATGGTTGTAGGAAGTTCAACAGTAGAGGCTACAGGAAGGGTTTTTCATCACACAAAGTCATAAGGCATTCATCAGACTAATAAAACATTTTAAGGTGATAATTATGGAAAGATTTAGCATAATATACTTTTTATATTAAGCATAAAAATTTCATGTCTTGTCCATAATCAACACTAAATGTTTGTTTTAGCATAACAAAAAGAAAAAAAGTGTTTGTAAAAGTATGATCTAAATGTGCCAAAAACTTGGCTCATCATTCCCCTCAACCATCTACTTGCTAGACCCTTCAGCAAGTCTAGCATTTCTTCTTCTGGCAAATTCTCTCAAATTAGCATTCTGCGGTTGTCCACACTCTCCATGCTGGAAACTCCAGAAGTGAGCTTGCATTGCCTCCAGCCTTTGCCATTTGTTATCCTCAAAAATCCTGTTATATATGTTGTTGTCCCCTTGTATAGCCAATAATGGCCATAGGAGAATAGGCGGTTGCATAACCAAGGGCAACCAATTCTCCCTTTTTGTCCTGGCATTCCTCATGTATTTTTCTGCCCTTCTGGTTGTTGCATACAAGGTGTTGGGAGTGTGTGGTCCTTCCCTTTTTAATTGAAATGAAATATGCTCCCATCTGGTTTGAATGTGTAGGATTGCAGCATTAAAATCATTGTTTATAATTTGGGAATACTGAGAGAATACCTCTTGTCTCAAAGGCTCAATCAGTGGCCTGGCTCTTTCATCTCTCCACAATTTCTTCCAATCAAAGTAAATATCCATTCCATTTCTAGATTCATTCCTCATAGATAATGACATATTGACTTCATCATGCTTATGACTATCAAATTGTTTCCCCCTGCTTATCTCATTGGTGATCCATGAGATCAGAGCGTTGATATGAATATCACTGACATAACATAAGGGGTTCCATTCTTTATCCTGGGGTACAACCAAATTATGTAGATAAAATTCACATAGGAGGTTCCTGATGTGTAGAGGTGAACTCTGTATGCTTCATAAAATTCTTCGGGGGTATCTAAAGAAGGGTTTTTACCTTTCCATATTCTAATCAGTTGGAAGTTCAAATACAACTCCTTGAGGTACATTGCATAGATAGGTGAAGGTGCTTGACATTGCATTAGTCATGGAATAAGCTCTACCACCCGGTTGAGAGTGTCATTTAAGTTAGCAATTTCCATATTCTTGTTCTGGATTATCCTTTGTAATCTCTCAATTTCAAGTGCAGAAGTAGTCTGTTGATGCTAGAGTTCTTCAAAACATGCCATTCCTGCAGCAAAGTTCGTGACATGGAGCGGAGGTCTATGATTATAGCTTACTGCAGGTGACTCCTGGATTTCTTCAGTTACATCCACTTTTCCTTGTTCTTCTTCTCCAATTACCTTTGTATTATTTGATTGTTGAGTTTTCTTGCCCTGAATTACCATCTTGTTGCCAACCTTCCTATTCTTCCAGAGCAACAGGAATCTCGTCAATCATGCGAATGCTTTCATCCTCTTTTTCTAATGGAAACACAATTGTTACCTCCTCCTTTTCAACACATTCCATTCCCTCCTGCATTTTCTCTGCAATCGCAACCAATTCATCCAGGCCATCTCCTTCAGGTGTACTCACAACCTCCTCAATAATAGGTTCTTCTTCTCCCAGTACAAGACTAGAAGGGTCTGAAGTTGGTGGTACGGATGGAGTAGCATCAAGTGATTGGCAGGCTGCCTGGTTCTGGAGCCTAGAGCTCCTCCTTATGGAAGTAGGAATTGTCTTATGCTTTTTGGAGGGCTTTGCTGCAAGAACAGAGAAGGTTTCCTTTTGCTTTCGTTTTACAGGTTTAGGGGTTGCCACAATGGGTGTCTTCCTTTTCTTATCCTTAGAAGAAGGCTCAGGATTTTTGATAGGGGTTTGTGCCAGTTGCTTGGAAGTTTTTTCAGAAAGAGGAATGTCATCCTGTGAATCGGATGATTCCTGAGTAGGGGACATAGTAGTAGAGGTCTGGCCTATGGACTGGGAGGTTCGTTGCTTGAAGGTAAGAGGTTCCCCTCTAGGTCCAACATTTTGAATTTTAGGGTTAAAATTGACAATGAATTCCTCCTAGGTCATTCCTGATGCATCTTGAACAGATTTTTTAACAAGTAATTTAATAAGGCAGTGGTGAGAGACGGAGTTAACCCTACCCTTCTTAAATTCAGCAGCACTATTGGACAACAAATTTTAAAGGAAGTCAGGAATATTCATCAACAATCCATGGCGTAAATGAAACAAAATTTTGAAGTGATGAGAATGCAGGACTGAAAACCTACCTTCACAGGTTATGTATTTGATTATATATCCCGCCCGTGATGCCCAGTCCTGCGGCAGACTCATCCTTTGTGCACCTTGCTTATCTACCGATAGAGGAGGGTCATTTGGCCGAGTAAACTCTGCCCTGGCGTTCTTTGCATCCCTTCCTCTAGGAAATGGCTCACCGACTTGAGGTAATCCCATTATTTCTGCAATTCTGTCAATTGATGCATTCACCGTTATACCGCTAACTTTTGCTTCCCCTTCTTGAAATGTTCTTGTGAACTCCTTTGCAATGTCTACATCAAAAGCTCTGAGCTTCAGGAAGTACTTGAGCCACCCATATTGCCTAAATGGTGACACATGCAGCACATCCTGCAACAGGATGTTATGGTCTATAGGCTTGTGCCAAATCGACTGACCTCCCATCTCCTTAGTTCTCTGTAATTAAATGCTATAAGCAATTCTCACTAGGCTTTTCCAATTGAACTTCCTGCAACCCAACCAATGAACTTCTTGCAACCCAATTCTACAACACTCTGCCTCTCCCCTCAACTGAGACTTTTGAACCACTCTTCAAAAGTTGCAGAAAAATAAGGAAAGCAATTTGATCATGCAATCTTATTGAAGGAGAGAGTAATCATGGATAAACGAAATACATTTAGGTTTATTATTGTAGGAAGTAAATATTGTTTGATCATGAATTGCAGATTTCAAATATCTGGGGTTCGTGACAATTGATGTGATAACGCTTGTGACAGCGGCAATAATGACGTGGCAAATAGTTATGACATAGAGAAACGTGCTCAATCGTGCAGAGAAGTAGAAGGAAATGGCAACCATATAGGAAATTTGTTTGCGCTAATTAATACTAAATTAAATGTAATAAATAAAGCAACTTAAGCAATCTTAAAGTGAAGTGGAGCTCACCTGGATAGAATCGTCATAATTACCTGATATGACCTCCCTCTTCATTGCAATATGTGACACGGAGAAATGTGGATGATATGGAAAATGATAGGTGGATGAGGTGGCAGAAAGAGTGTGAGTGTACGGATTGCGGATGAAGTGATTGAATGGAATGGGGATCCGATGGATGACCCCTTTATTATGATAGTTGCATGTAATTTTATGCATGGCCTAGGGAATTGAGTCGAGACTCAATTCCTTTGGCTGCAGGATCAATGGCCTCTTGCACTAATTCGAACTGGCTCAAAAATTCTTCCCTATCAATGGGCTTATAGTAGAGCTTTAGGCAATGCCCATTGACTAATAGCTTGAATTTGACCTCATCAATGGTCCTCAATTGTACAACACCATTTGTGAATACTTCTTCTATCTCATATGGACCCAACCATCTAGTTTGCAGTTTTCCTTGGTTGTCCTTATATCGTGAGTCATAAAATAGAGCCCAATCTCCTGCTTTGAATTTCTTCTCCTTGATGTACTTATCATGCCACCTTATTCGCTGGTTTTGTATTATCTCGGTGTGTTGCAGGGCATTCTTTCGAAGCTCATCCAAGGCATTGAGCTGCATGACTCTTTCCTTTTGTGCAGTGGTTAAATCCATGTCCATCTCCAATGTTGTTTTGAGAGTCTTATGTTCAAACTCTATTGGCATCACAACTGTTTTACTATACACCATTTCAAAAGGTGTATATCCTGTAGTAGTCTTCCATGTAGTTTGGTAGGCCCATATAGCTTCTGGTAACCTTGTAGCCCAGTCCTTTCTATGCAAATCTATAGTTTTAGTCAAAATTGCCTCAATGTTCCTATTGGTGATCTCTACCTGGCCATTAGCCTGTGGATGATAAGGAGTTGATTTCATGTGCCTTATGTTATATTCATTTACTAAGGCTGTTATAAGTGTAGAGGTAAACTGTGCTCCTTGATCTATCACTATTTCCCTAGGGACACCAAATCTGGTGAATATTTCCTCATAGAGGAATTATGCTACTTTATTATCCCTAGCATGCTTCATAGGCTTAGCTTCTACCCATTTTGTCACATAATCTGTGCATACAAGGATGTAGGACTTACCATTTGAAGGCAGATCAATTGGTCCTACAAAATCCAGTCCCCATTTGTCGAAGGGTGTAACAATAATTTATGGAAATAGAGGCATCTCATCTGATCTAGTTGGTCTTCCCATCCTTTGGCATATGTCATATTTTCTGGTGTATTTGGCTGCATCTCTATGCAGAGTTGGCCAATAGTAGCCAGTATTTAAGATTTTCATTGTTGTCCTTTTTGCAGTAAAATGTCCACCACACGGTTCATCATGGATTGCATGTAGTATACCATGAGTATCTTCCTCTCGTACACATCTCCTCATAACCTGATCTAGCTTTGTATAAAACATGTAACCTGCAATCCAATAAAAGTTAAAACTTTTCTCTACCAATAATCTTTTTTCTTTAGGGGAGAATTGATGAGGAGTTCTTCCTGCAACCAGATAATTTGCTATATTTGCATACCATGGGTGAATGACCTTGATTGCAAACAGATGCTCATCTTGTCTTTGAATCCTAGATAGGAAATCAGCAACCACATTGGCCTTACCTGACTTTTCCACAATTGTAATGTCAAATTCCTGCATTAGCAACAACCACCTTGCCAGTCTTCCTGCTATTGAGCTTTTGTTCATGAGATACCTGATTGCTACATGATGAGTGTGGAAAAATATCTGATATCCTGTGATGTAATGCCTGAATTTATTGAGGGAATAGATGATTACCAACATTTCTTTTGTCTGTAACAATGTAGTTTAGTTCAGCCCCCTACAAATTTTTGCTTATGTAGTAGAGTGCATGTTCTGTTGAACCACCTTTTTGTCCTAATACAAAACTAATGGCATAATCTGATGCATCAGTATGAATATGGAATGGAAGTGACCAATCAGGTCCTTTCAAAATAGGTGCTTGTGTAAGGGCAATTTTCAAATCAAGGAATGCTTTTTCACATTCCTTTGTCCAGGCAAAATTTGCATCTTTCTTCAACAAACTATATAGAGGGCTTGCTTTTTGGCTGAAGTCTTTGATGAATGTTCTATAATATCCAGCATGTCCTAGAAAGCTTCTCAGTTCCTTTTGCTTGGTAGGAAATGGTAGATTAGAGATAACTTCAATCTTAGAAGGATCAACCTATATTCCTGCAGTAAAAATATAGTGACCAAGCACTATTCCCTCTTGCATCATCATGAAGCACTTTTGACTATTTAGTGATAGGTTATGATCTTCACATCTCTGTAGTACCTTCTTTAAGTTGGCTTGAGCTTCTTCAAATGTTGCACCATAAACGGTAAAGTCATCCATGTATATCTCCATGCAATCATATGAGATGTTTGAGAAAATACTTATTACTGCTCTCTGGAAAGTCGCAGGTGCATTGCGGAGACCAAAAGACAAAACGAAGTAGGAAAACGTTCCCCAAGGGCATGTAAAAGTAGTATTTTCTTGATCCTCTGGAGCAATCTTGATTTGATTGTATCCACTGAAGCCATCCAAGAATGAGAAGTATTTTTTCCCAAACAAATTATCTAGAACTTGATCAATGAAGGGAAGAGAAAATAATCTTTCTTTGTTGCCAAGTTGAGCTCTCTGTAATCTACACATACTCTCCATTTTCCTCCTTTCTTAGGAACAATAACCAATGGGGAGACCCACTGACTATCCAAGATTGGGTAGATAAAGCCAGCTGTTAACATTTTTTGCAACTCTTCTTTAACAATTTCTCTCAAGGCTGGGTTGATTCTTCTTTGAGGTTGCCTGATAGGTCTGAACTCATTGTTAATGAATATGCGATGTGTGCATAGATTTGGGTCTAAGCCCTTCATATCACCATATTCCCAAGAAAAAGCTAACTTATGTTTAGCAAGCATTTTGACCATAGATTCTTGTTTCTCTTTGGTGAGGTTTTTGTTGATACTCAAAGTTTTTCCTGCTGCTACCTCCACTTGTGAGGTTAACTCAACCATAGATACTTCAGGTAGAAATGACATTTTGACCTTGTGGGGTAATAAGGTGTGTAAGCAGTCAATTGTTGCAGGATAATGAGCTGATGTAGGCGGAGGAAGAATAGTTTGCAAGGAGCATGGATTTTTTTCATAATGAGGGTGTTCGGTACCATATTTATTCAGTAGGATATTGGATAGTATATCTTCCTCTTCTTGTTGTGCAATGAAAGGCTCTCTAGTAATCATCATTAAATTGGCCATAGAGTTCACTCCCTCCTCTTCTCCCAAATCTGGGCAAACAACCTCTCCAGACTCAAGTTGGGGCTGAGCTGGAGAATAGAGGGTAAGCTTCTTTGTGTTATACCCATCAGATATTGTCATGTCACTCGACTTACAACCAATGTAAGCATCAACAGTGGCCAACCAAGGTCTTCCTAGTATAACAGGGTATCCCCTTAATGATGCTTTTGGAGACAAAACCATAAAGTTGGCAAGATACTCCCAGGAATCCAAGGTGACAACCAAGTCTTCTACTATCCCATTAGGTTTGACAGTTGAGCTATCAGTGAGCTGCAGTATTGTAGGTGTAGCCCTTAGGTCTAAAATACTAAGTTTTACCACCAGGTCCTTGGTCATGGCATTGATAGTTGCACCAAGATCTACTAAAACATTCTTAATTTGCACCCCATTAATATTGATCTCCACAACAGGATTGCTTGGGTCTAAATATTTTGGGATGGTAAGTTTCCCTAGCATTGAGTCAGAGAGTTGACCTAAGACATGGACAGTTTGAGAGTCTTTCTTTTTCCTCCCTGGTTTCTTCAAACATGCCTCCTTGATAGCTTTGCTATAGATAAGTACTTCTTTAATTGCTTGGAACAAGGGAATTTCGACACATATATGCTTTAGTTGATCAAGGATGTCAAAAGTAGGCTCTTCTTGTTTTTTCACATTTTCACCTTCCAACCTTTGTGGGAAAGGAGGTGACAGTTTATTGGATACCTTAGGTAATGATGGAGTCTGAATCGGTTCATTGGGTTGGACTAGGTCATTGGTATCTTCTTCTTGCTCAATCTCCTCAGATGGTAATTTTGAGATTATGGGAGGAGATGGTGTGGGTAACACAGTTCCTGAACGTAAGTTGAGATTATTCAGGTTGAGATCATAGGCAGGCTGATGATTAGGGTTAGTAAAATAGACTTGTTGCTGTTGCTGGTTATTTGGACTAGGCGTTGCTTGAGCAGACAGTTGGGTTGGCTTTAGATTCTGGCTTTGATTAGCTGTAGGAGGTGGCATAATTGATTGTTGTTGGGGTTGCTGCAGGAAACTAGTGGGTGGATTTGACCATTGCTGGCCTCCCCTCCATTGGTTAGACTGCTGCCAATTCCCTTGTGGAGGCTACCACTGATTTTGCTGTGGTGACTGCCAATTCCCTTGTGGGGATTGCCAACGGTTTTGCTGGGCATTTGGCCAAGGATTGTTCCACTGAGGTTGGGAGTATGGTCCATAGTTTGGAGGGTACTGGTTCTGCCACTGACTATTATATGAACCAAAATTTTGCAAAGGGTCCTGAGGCATACCTTGTCTTGGGGCCCATGGCGTGCGCTGAGCAACAAAGAACACTTCTTCCTCTCCTTCAATGGTTTTGAACTCAGTAGGAAGATGTTGCACCTCCAAATTGGCCACTGCTTTGCATCTGCAGTCCTTCTTTCTTTGTCTGCAGTGAGGGCAATATTTAGCTAACATTACCTTAGCTTCCTCTTTCTTCCTTCTAGCTTGCATAGTGTCCAGTTGAGTAGCTACATCATTGATGATATTCTGCTTGAAGTCAGACAAGAGATTAGTAATCTCCCCCTTAGATACTCCAGAGCCACTTCCTTTTATAGTAGAGGGTCTATACCCCTCCCCTTATTTACAGCTGCTCTAGAGTAATTGAGACAGATTTTCTTGATATCATCCCAATCGCTTTGGGTGACATCTCCTCCTGCCATGAGGTCAAGGGCCTCCATGCAAGTATCATTAACTCCTCTTAGGAAGAGAAGTTTTTGAGATTCCTCATTCAGCTCATGTTGAGTATTCTTCTGCACACTGAACAATAACCTTGACACATAATCCTCCAAGGTTTCATCCTCCTTTTGTGGCATTTTGAAGATGCCATCTCCTCTCATATCATTTCCTCTACAATATTCTTTATATTTACGCAATAAAAGATTATTCATTTCATCCCAAGTGGTAGCTACATTGCTTCCCAATCCCATGAACCACCTCAAGGCCGACTCTTTTAGAGTGGAGGGAAACAACTTCAGCTTGTGTGTTGAGGTTGTATAGTCATAGCTTCTGCAAAGGATGTCAAATTCAAACAAGAAGGTATGAGGGTCCTCAGTAATAAGTCCATAGAACTTTGGAAGTAATGAAGCAGGGATGTTCTTGAGGTTATTATTGTCATGCAGGTCAGGAATTGGAAATGGAAAAGTAGGAGTGGCAATCCTTGGTTGTGTCCCTGGATTAGCTCCTGGCTGATGAACTACAAGAGCAAGCAGATTATTTGATGGGTCCTGGTTGTTAGAAGTTTGCAGATTATTCAGATGCTGAACAAGTGGATTAAGGTCATCTAGCTCTTCAGATAGGTTAAAGCTTAGCTCTGAGGAAGAAGATGAGGTAACTAAGTCTTGGCCAACATCCTGATATGGTTCTTCTTGGAAAAGGCCTGGTTCAATCTCTTCAATATCTATTCTTCCAGGAAGGAATCTTCCAAATTGGTCTCTTCTTCTACGCATACAGCAAAAAGTGAACTAACTATGAAAATGCTAGAATGTAGAATTCTAATCTAAATACTTGGAATGAAATTTTGAACTATCTACTAGCATGCCTGTAATAGGTCCTTAGTTTGACACCATCCCCGGCAACGACGCCAAAAATGTAGTGTTCTTTAATCAACTTAATAACTAGGAACATGAATTCCTCTACCCAGGGATTGAACATCACAACCAATAGTCATAACCTACTAAAGAACCTCATTTAATCATCAACCCAGGGATGTAAACTTAAAATGGGTCAGCACAATATATGCACTAATCACCTTTCCAGACATGCATGATTTCCTAAGATG
This sequence comes from Sequoiadendron giganteum, assembly GCA_007115665.2. Taxonomy (NCBI): domain Eukaryota; kingdom Viridiplantae; phylum Streptophyta; class Pinopsida; order Cupressales; family Cupressaceae; genus Sequoiadendron; species Sequoiadendron giganteum. The sequence goes on along the minus strand of CM021101.1, from coordinate 93,389,726 downwards.
CTTTATACTGGAATTTGAATTACTGGAAACAAATTTACTGGATAACTTGCTTGGAAATGAAAACTAAAAGATAAAACTATTATGCATCTAGTGGCTGTAGGAACAGTTGACAGCTCTGTGTTTCTGCCAGCTGCAGGAACAGTCACATTAACCTCTACGAAAGGAAGTGTGATGTGAGTGCTCCCTAGGCTTGCTTGCACTGCAACTAAGAGACCTAGCTTGTCTCTTCTAGGAACCTAGTCTCCTCTAGGTCCTGATTGGCTTAGATGATTAACTAAGCCCAATATTAACTCTATTCTAAGAGTTCTATCCCTTGTGCTTCACCTTGGAGGACTAACACCATTTGACAAGTTCAAATCCTCTTTCTCACTTAGAAAACTCTAAGTGCTATCTTCTCCAAAAACCTCATTCTTCATTGCAGGGGTGCCCATCCTATTGATAGCAATCATAAACTTGTATAATTGAACCATTTTAATAGGTTCTTCAACCCTATCCTTACTGGGTTCAAGGGTTCACCATTAGAGACCTTAAATAGGCCTATTCCTTGTAGCCTTTACCAGTCCTGATTTGCCAATTCTTGCAAAGCTTTCCCAAAGACCCTACAAATCTAATGGCAGATCCGGATACCCTTTTGGAAGTTTTAAATGGTTCAGTGGGGCTTCTAGCCTGACAACTTCCGTACACTAGCTTCCTATAACTTAGGGCAATAGGGCTATAAGGCCTAATTTCTAGGACTGACTGTATTTTAGTTTGTGACTTGCTCAAACAATGAACCAAATGATTGACATGACTTCAATCCACCTATAATGTTGAGCTAAGGTGAAACCCTACATGAACCTGTACTTGTTCCGTATAGTACCTCCTTACCCTGCAAGAAATCTTCAAGGTTTCAATGCTAGACCTCTAACCGAGCTCTGTCTGCTCGCCTAGAGACTAGTGATAAAAAGAGCTCTCCACTCTTTCATACTTCCTAACCCTAAAACTATGTACACTAATGACTCCCCTAACATTCCCACCTATCCTTAGGTGTTTCCCAAGGCTAGACTTCATGGGGGAGCCATGAAAGCATCGACTGGTCAAGACTAAACCAATAAGAACTAAAACTAAAACAATTTAACTAACACTAAAATATCTACTCCAAACAACTTGCCTATCAAATGAAAAAGTATAAGATAATGCTAAAGAACATAGTACAAACACTAAACTCAGGTTCTCAATCCATTTAGCATCTCTATCATCACACAAACTCGAGTTGTCTTTAAAAACACTGTTGCAGAGCTCTTTATTTCACTTCCAAAAACTAATTACACATTACATAACTGCATCACCATTCTGAGATTCGAGTCTTGGGTCATATTAGATGCCCACTCCATGATTCTAGGGCCTATTGGTCGTTCTCCCACTTCCTATTCTCAAGGGAATCCAAAAGCAACCGAGTTGCATGCAACAAACCATGCTAACTTCCTTACAACATTTGGCATCTTTCTTCATGCCTTGATCCTATTTCTTAGGACCACCATTCCCTCTAGATTTCGAGGAACCAACTCATTGAATGGCCTTAAGGCATCTTTACAACCACATTAAGTGTTTAGAACAACTTTAAGACTCTAATCTCCCCTAGACAACCAACATTAAGAAAACATAAATTCCTAAAAATGGCTAAAAGTGTGACCTTAGTCCTAATGACTAACTCACCTGGCCCACAAAAGCAATGACCTTCTAAGGTCTGAAAACAAACAAACTTCCTGACTTGGCTAGAGTCAAGTACAAGCCAAAATGACAAAAATGGAGGTTAGCCAAGGTGTGCTCCTGCACCATCCTCCCCAAAACAGAAAGTTCAATCCACCCTTGGATTGATGATGCTTGGATCAATTCCCATCTTCTTGAACTCTGCTTCCTTTATCCATAGTGCATCAGCATCAACTTGACCTTGTTTCTTAATCAAGTGTTCCTTGTAGACTTTGGTTCTAGTCTATTTGTAGACCCTTGTGTCCAATATGCTGTCAGCTCCTGTGATTGTAGCAGTAGGTAAGTGTAGATCTTCCACATCTCTGATCACTTCATGAAGGTTTTCATCCATGTTTTGCTGTGGTCCTTTGTAATGGACTAAGTCTGCAATGTTGAAAACAGGGGACAGTCCACTGTCATTCGGTAGCTCAACTTTGAAAGCATTATCACCATACTTAGCTAAGATAGGGTAGGGACCTATCCTCTTCATATGCAACTTGTGAAGGACTCCTTTTTGAAGTCTTGATTTGTTAAGATGCACCATAACCAAGTCACCCACATTGAACTGCACTGTTCTTCTATGCTCATCCACATTGTTTTTATGTTCGATGGTGTTCTTTGTCAAGGTCTTCCTCATAGTATCATGTATCTCCTACATAGCATAAGCAAAGTCTTCAACATATACACTTCCCTTCACTCCATCCTTCAAATCTCTCAACTCATAAACTCCTCTAGGATGTAGCCCATAGACTATTGCAAAGGGACTCTTCCCTGTGGATCTGTTTATAGTATCATTGTAGGCATATTCAGCTTGCCCAATCAACTGATCCCATTGTTGCCCATACTCCTCTATCAAACACCTCAGTAGATTTCCAAGGCTTCTATTAACAACCTCGGTCTGACCATCAATTTGGGGATGGTAGGCTGATCCAAAGGACAAATTAGTGCCCAACCTTTGCCAAAGAGTCCTCCAAAAATGACTCATGAATTTAATGTCTCTGTCTAATACAATGCTGATAGGTAACCCATGGATTCTTACTATCTCTTTGAAGAAGAGAGAGGCTATTTGACTAGCATCATGTGTGGTCTTACATGGTATAAAGTGAGCCATTTTGCTGAACCTGTCTACCACCACATAAACACTATCCATGCCTTGCCTTGTTTTGGGTAACCCAACTACAAAATCCATACTCAAATATTCCCATGGCCTAGTAGGAATAGGCAGTGGTTGGTAAAGGCCTGCATTTGAAGAAGTGCCCTTGGCCTTTTGACATACTACACAACTTTCCACATACCTCCTAACATCAAGATTCATCTTAGGCCAATAATAGAACCTTTGAACAAGTTCTTGAGTCTTAGTGATCCCAAAGTGACCATTCAATGCACCATTATGCTTTTCTTGTATCAAATTCTCTCTAATAGAGCCTCTAGGAACACATAATTGGTTTCCCTTAAACAATAGACCACTTTGCAAAGTATACTCAGCATATTTACTATGGAAATGGTTCTTGTATTCAGCACATACCTTATAAACATCTACAAAATCTTCATCATCAGCATAAAGATCCTTGAAGTGATCTATTCCCATGCTCTTCAACTATATTTCCTGAATTGTGAGAGCTCTTCGAGACAATGCATCTGCTACTTTGTTGAGGACACCTTTCTTGTGCTTGATATTAAAGGTGTAAGCTTGTAGATACTCAACCCACTTCATGTGCTTGTGGCTCAACTTTTCTTGTGAATTCAGGAAACTAAGTGCTTGATTGTCTGAATACACAATGAATTCCTTGGGGAGCAAGTAGTGCCTCCACTTCCTTAGAGCTTGGACCAGTGCATACATCTCAAGGTCATAAGAAGAGTACTTCTTTTTGGCTTCACTCAACTTTTCAGAATGAAAAGCCACCGGTCTACCCTCTTGGCTAAGAACAACTCCAATTGCCACATTGCTAGCATCACACTCAATGGTGAAAAGCTTCTCAAAGCTTGCTAGCACTAAAATAGGTTGGGTAGATATTCTTTCCTTCAACAACTCAAAGCTCTTGTTAGCATGCTCATTCCATACAAATTTGGTCTTCATGCCTCCCTTAATAGTATCCAACATAGGAGCACAAATAGCAGTAAATTGTCTTATGAATTTCCTATAGTATTGAGCAAGGCCATGAAAGCTTCTTACCTTAGTTGCTGTCCTTGGAGTAGGCCAATTGAGGATGGCTTCTACCTTGCTAATGTCCATTTTCAGATTGCCTTGAGATAGCACAAACCCAAGGTACATCAGCTCTGTCTTGATGACTCACACTTCTCTAAATTGATCATCAACTCCTCCTCATGTAGCTTCTTGAAAACCAACTCTAGGTGTTTGAGATGTTCTTCTCTTGTCTTGCTATAAATTAGTATATCATCAAGATATACCACTACAAATTTGCCAATGCAGTTTTTGAGGACTTCATTCATGAGCCTCATGAATGTGGAGGGGGCATTAGACAATCCAAATGGCATGACAAGCCACTCATAGAGACCCTCATTAGTTTTGAAGGCTGTTTTCTACTCATCTCCCTCATGTATCCTAATTTGGTGATAGCCACTCTTCAAGTCTATCTTGCTATAGTACTTAGCTCCACCTAGACAATCCATTAGGTCTTCAATCCTAGGGATAGGGAACCTATACCTTATGGTTACCTATTAATGGCCCTTGAATCGGTACAAAGCCTCCAAGTTCCTCCTTTTTTAGGTGCAAGGACAGTGGGTACGGCACAGGGACTAATGCTCTTTTTGATGAGACCTTCGTTTAGGAGTTCTTGTATTTGCCTAGCAATTTCCTCATTTTGTTGAGGGGTCATTTTGTAAGTTGCCTTATTGGGAAGGATATCTCCTGGGATAAGGTCTATCCTATGACTTATGGCTCTTTTAGGGGGTAAGGCTGATGGTTGTCCATCACTCACTATACCTTGGTAAGTCTGCAGCATGTCTTGAATCTCCTTTGGTAACTCTGTCTTCTTGGTCACCTTGCCTTCATCTCCCTCTCTTGGTCTTAGCACCAATGCATAACCAACTCCTTCACCTTCTTCCAATGCTTCTAAGAACTCTTTTTCACCAACCATGAGTAGATTAGGACCTGCTATTTTCACCTCTGTGTCTTCCAATAGTGACTGTATTTTGAAGGTCACATTGTCCTTCTTGAAAGAATAAGAATTCTTTCCTCCATCATGTATGGCTTGACGGTCAAATTGCCATGGTCTACCTAGGAGCAAGTGACATGCATCCATAGGTAGCACATCACACAAAACTTTGTCTTTATACCTTCCAATAGAGAACTCCACCCATGCTTTTTCATTCACTAACACATGTTGTCCTTTATTTAGCCAAGTGACTTTGTAAGGATTGGTGTGGGGTATCCTTGTCAACTTTAGTTTGTTGATTGCTTCCTCTAACACAATGTTATCAATAGAACCTGAGTCAATGATGACTCTACATACCTTCCCCATCATCTTGCACTTTATCCTAAATAAAGACCTCCTTTGGCTTGGCTCCTCCTTCACCGACTCCTTGATCAAAGTTCTCCTCATCATGAGGTTCTCACCTTCCTCAGAATTTAATGGAACCTCAGAATGTTTGTCTGTTGCATTGGATTCCTCATGAACTAGGTTAGTTCTCTTGTCACCTCCATGTGAAGAACTACCTTTCTCTGGGGATCTATAGGCAGGGTGCCCCATTTGATTGCAATGATAGCATTTCATATTGCCAAAGTAGTTGCCTCTTCCTCCTTGTCCACCATTTCTTCCTCTAGAGCTAGAGTTAGAACTCCTTCCTCTACCACCTCTACTAGAGCTTCCTTCTTGCTGCTCAGTGTACTTAACCTCTCCTTGAGCCCTTGATTCTGAACTCCTTCCACCATAACCACCTCTTTGTCCTCTACTATCTTTTCCTTTACCTCTACTTTTGGAGGTTTTCTCTTGCTTTCTTTTGCTTTTCTCCTCTATCTTCAAGGCCATTTGATAACATTGGCGGAAGGTTTTGAAGTTCACTAGACTCATGTCTTCTTGGATAGACCACTTGAGTCGATTCAAGTACCTTGCTAACTTGATACTTTCATCTTCAACCACCTTTGATCTTAGGCACAAATTTTGGAACTCTTCGGTGTATGCTTGGACATCCAAATCTTTTTGTGTAAGATTGTGTCTCCTCCTATGCAACTGGACTTCATAGTCATTAGGTAGGTAGGTCTGCCTTATTTTAGTTACCATGCCCTTCCATGTAACTATAGGACCCTTTCCTTCTTTTTCTCTTTTATTTTGCACAAACTTCCACCATGTGAGAGTTGAACCTCTCAACCTTGACTTGGCCACCTTTACTTTTTGGGCCTCTGAGATACCATCACATTCAAAGTGATTCTCAATGTTGTCTATCCAATCCAGGACTGAATCTGGATCCATCTGTCCACTGAAAAGAGGCACACCTTCCAAAGCTTTGCCACTTAAAGCCCTTAGTGCCTTCAAGAAGGGTTCTTTAGGAATCACAGGGTCAGGGGTTGGAGCTTCCTCCTCCAACTCTATTTCCTTTTCCCTTGCTTCTTGCTCTTCCTTCTGATCTACCTTATCCTTTACTCTGTCTGTCATTTCTTGGACTTCATCCAAGAGTTGCTCCGTTCGAGCCAACCTTTCTCTTAGGGACTTGTTGTCCTCTTCTTGTTCTTCTACCTTCTTGGCTAACTCAGCATTAGTCACCATGGTTTTGTCTTTCTTTGGTGTATTTTCTCCCACTGATTCAGTAGGTTGCAACATCCACCACAAGCCTGATCAAAACAGGCTTTGATACCAATATGATGTGAGTGCTCCCTAGGCTTGCTTGCACTGCAACTAAGAGACCTAGCTTGTCTCTTCTAGGAACCTAGTCTCCTCTAGGTCCTGATTGGCTTAGATGATTAACTAAGCCCAATATTAACTCTATTCTAAGAGTTCTATCCCTTGTGCTTCACCTTGGAGGACTAACACCATTTGACAAGTTCAAATCCTCTTTCTCACTTAGAAAACTCTAAGTGCTATCTTCTCCAAAAACCTCATTCTTCATTGCAAGGGTGTCCATCCTATTGATAGCAATCATAACCTTGTATAATTGAACCATTTTAATAGGTTCTTCAACCCTATCCTTACTGGGTTCAAGGGTTCACCATTAGAGACCTTAAATAGGCCTATTCCTTGTAGCCTTTACCAGTCCTGTTTTGCCAATTCTTGCAAAGCTTTCCCAAAGACCCTACAAATCTAAAGGCAGATCCGGATACCCTTTTGGAAGTTTTAAATGGTTCAGTGGGGCTTCTGGCCTGACAACTTCCGTACACTAGCTTCCTATAACTTAGGGCAATAGGGCTATAAGGCCTAATTTCTAGGACTAACTGTATTTTAGTTTGTGACTTGCTCAAACAATGAACCAAATGATTGACATGACTTCAATCCACCTAGAATGTTGAGCTAAGGTGAAACCCTACATGAACCTGTACCTGTTCCGTACAGTACCTCCTTACCCTACAAGAAATCTTCAAGGTTTCAATGCTAGACCTCTAACTAGGCTCTGTCTGCTCGCCTAGAGACTAGTGATAAAAAGAGCTCTCCACTCTTTCATACTTCCTAACCCTAAACCTATGTACAATAATGACTCCCCTAACATTCCCACCTATCCTTAGGTGTTTCCCAAGGCTAGACTTCATGGGGGAGCCATGAAAGCACCGACTGGTCAAGACTGAACCAGTAAGAACTAAAACTAAAACAATTTAACTAACACTAAAATATCTACTCCAAACAACTTGCCTATCAAATGAAAAAGTCTAAGATAATGCTAAAGAACACAGTACAAACACTAAACTCAGGTTCTCAACCCATTTAGCATCTCTATCATCACACAAACTCGAGTTTTCTTTAAAAACACTGTTGCAGAGCTCTGTATTTCACTTCCAAAAACTAATTACACATTACATAACTGCATCACCATTCTAAGATTCGAGTCTTGGGTCATATTAGATGCCCACTCCATGATTCTAGGGCATGTTGGCCATTCTCCCACTTCCTATTCTCAAGGGAATCCAAAGGCAACCGAGTTGCATGCAACAAACCATGCTAACTTCCTTACAACATTTGGCATCTTTCTTCATGCCTTGATCCTATTTCTTAGGACCACCATTCCCTCTAGATTTCGAGGAACCAACTCATTGAATGGCCTTAAGGCATCTTTACAACCACATTAAGTGTTTAGAACAACTTTAAGACTCTAATCTCCCCTAGACAACCAACATTAAGAAAACACAAATTCCTAAAAATGGCTAAAAGTGTGACCTTAGTCCTAATGACTAACTCACCTAGCCCACAAAAGCAATGACCTTCTAAGGTCTGAAAACAAACAAACTTCCTGACTTGGCTAGAGTCAAGTACAAGCCAAAATGACAAAAATGGAGGTTAGCCAAGGTGTGCTCCTGCACCAAAGTGCAACTATTCTAACTTGTAGAATGAAAGTATGGACAGTTCCCTAAGTGGGACCCCTTAGGTAATGCCAAAAGTAGACAACAGATTAGGTGGAAAACTTCATAAACTTTATTGATTCAAGATAGACAAGTACATAGCACACAATCTCTTGATTGTATTTCTGAAACTGAAAATGTGTTACAACAGCAATCTTCCAGCCCATTCTCTGAAGGAGAATGGGCTATTTATTGAAAACTGAATCCAACTACTAACTAACCTTCCCTTATAAAATGGGAGGTCTTTATTACATTTAACTAACTTAGTAAAGAGGTGGATGGAAATGAAAGAACTAAGTCAAATCAGCTCATCAGTCTTAAAGTGCCATCATCCTAGACTTATGCGCCATCAAGACGCCTGAGCTAGATTCCTGAAACACTCCCCTTGCATGGCAGATGAGTTGAAACTGCCTCCCTATTCTTTTGTTGTTGAACCAGTCTTCTTTGATTTGGTCTTTTATCCTTCATGTGGGAATTGAATTCCTTCCTCCAATCATGGTACCTGCAAAATATCTTTCCAGCTATTCCTGAGGCAAAAAATTAGCTCAACACGTTCAACCTTTAAGACAATCCATCACTTTATTTATACATTCATTAAGCATTAAACTAAGGCAAACATTATTTCAGACATGGTTGTAGGAAGTTCAACAGTAGAGGCTGCAGGAAGGGTTTGTCATCACACAAAGTCATGAGGCATTCATCAGACTAATAAAACATTTTAAGGTGATAATTATGGAAAGATTTAGCATAATATACTTTTTATATTAAGCATAAAAAGTTCATGTCTTATCCATAATCAGTACTAAATGTTTGTTTTAGCATAACAAAAAGTAGAAAAGTGTTTGTAAAAGTATGATCTAAATGTGCCAAAAACTTGGCTCATCAATTGCCATGATGATTTTCTTCATATCTTGTGGCTCTTTCTTTTATGTTTTGTAGAATTGAAAAGTTATATGATTTCTTATATATGTACTTACATACATTCTTCCTGAGCATCAGTGTTTTTCATTCAGGCTTGTGAAATATGGTTGTTGAGAGAGAGAAGTTGTCAAATGGATGGGATGAAGATAAGGAGGCCTTACAGCCTAAGCCTAGGGTTCTTGATTATGAGGGTAGTTCAACAACTCTTCAACTATTGGGAAGGAGTACAGGAAATTCACCATATTCTTCATCTTCATGTAGGTCTGAATTGATTGAGTTTGATCTCCTGGAATTGGGTCAAGATCAGAGCCTTCCCTTTGGGTGGGAGAAATGCTTAGACTTGAAGGTGAGTTGATCAAACCAATTTTATTATCATTAGTATTGGGTATAAGTATTATTGTCCTACAGTCAGTATGATAAAATTTTTCTACAAATATTAGTGTATGGATTGTGTACTTAGATTTTTAATGTATATATGGTTGTTGTGTTGCAAACTGGAATAGTGTATTACTTGAATTCTGAAGAAACTGAAGAAAGCTCAGAATCCAAATTTAATGGAGGAGGAGGAGGAAAACTAGACCTTGAACTAAATTTGTTTACTTCAAAATTTCTCAAGACCGGAAAGAAAAATAATGATAATATTGCAGAAGAGGCTGAGTCTGTGATGAAGCTTGTTGGGTGCCAGAGATGTTTAATGTATTTCATGGTATGTGACCAAGAGTGTTAAAATTGTAATGGTGGTTTCCTCCTAGATTTTCTTCATAGAGATTCAATTTCTGAATAAATCAATAGAAACTATTAAGTTTTTTTCTCCTTTGAATATATTAAATATATGTTGGAACAAGGTTTAAGGCTAGGGTTAATGCATTCTATTAATTCATCTGCTCCCTTTTCTAAATTCCAATGAGATTGAACTTTGAGTTTGAATAAAATAAATTAACAAATGGATTTGCAAGGAATGAAAATGGTCATGGCAGGCAAAGTATTTTGAAAGAGCAGTTACTGATTGTGAAATTGAATATTTTCTCTAGTTAAAGTAGTCTTTAGTTTATTAATAAAATTTCAAAAAAATAGTTCAAAAGATTTAAATTTTCAATTAAAAACCAATATTAAAAATCTGATGTCATTGCAGGAGTAAGTTTAGTGTGAATTGAAGTTTTTATCCTATTTAACAATGGCTGCTCTGTCTTCTATGGGTTTTTTCACAAGGACATACGACCAATCACAATGAACTTTGTCAATAAAGAAACAAGGAGACTACCTTAAAATATTCACACATCAAGAAACAAAATGAGAGGAAAGATGAATAACACTCACTATGTAATGGAGAGGCAGAACGAGTGAGATTTATGATTGCAGAAAAGGAGGCCACGCCACAATACCACCATCGTTGAAGAAGAATGAATGCTACAAAAATGCAAATATGAAAAGCCAGAGCTTTTGGGCTCCAACAAGGAAATAATAATCTCTGGAGAATGTAAATTGCCTGGTTAATGCGCGGGATTAAAACTATTTAATGCGCAAACAAAGTTTGGTTGGGTGTGTGGTATTAAAACGATTTAATGCGCAAACAAATTTTGGTAGGGTGCGTGGGATTTTGAAGCCAGCCAAGTTGATGACACGGGAACAAGGTCTGCCAAACTTTCCAAATTGCAAATTTGTAACAGAAACACTACAAACAAGAGTTGGGTTAAGAATGGGCGAAGGCGAAATGTTGGGGTTAAATGTGGGCACAACCACCTAAGTGGTCAATGCTTAGAGTGTGTCGGTTAAGCCGTCCCCAATTATACTAGCCGCCCTTGTTCTGTTCTTATCTGACCATTTTATAAAGATTTTGGTAAATGGATTGTTGGCCATCAATTTTAATTCTATTATAATAAAATCTTTCGTTTTTGTCACTATAAGTTACATCTCTTCGTATGATAATAAAAAATGAATTATTTTTTTAATCTTGAAAATAAATTTAGACTATTATTTATAATTAATAATTTAATATATACTATTTGATATGTACTATTAAAAAAAATTATATATATATATATATTTTTTATACTTTTTTATTTTTTATAATTATAATTAATTAAAATGTTCAAATATTTCATTGATTGCGAACCTCAATCTTAAGTTTAATTCTCAACTTTGTTCATCTATATAGGATATAATTATTGTCCAAAGTTTGGGATGCTTGGTCATTAAAAATAATTTAGGTCATTATTTATAAGCAAAAATTCAATGTCATACCATTTGACGTGCTCTATTCAACAATAAAACTCATTTTTATGTATCTTAGTTATTTTTTATATTTTGTTTCCTTATCACTATAATATACTGAAGCACTAGAACTTGATTTCTTTGATTGAATTTTTTTCTTAATATCAACCATTTGACAATGACAAGATTGGGGCATTTGCAAATAATTAATAGAGGGCTTTGCATTTTTTGGCCTTTATCCATTGTTAAAACGGTTAGTCAATTAAATGCATGTACTAATCCCCAACATAGTGCTTATAAGGGGTTCATAATTACATTGTATTTCATTGAGAGGATTAAGGTGTCATTAACCTTGTAAATTTTATAAATATTTTATGTGTCTCTAACATTGGCGGAAGGTGTTCTTAGATTCCTAGGGTTGTAATTGGAGAAATATTTTGTAATTTAGATTCTCCTAGGATCTTGACATTAGTTGGCATATGCATTCATGAGGAAGGTGGAGAACTACGATGGTGGTTATATTTGACTTTGGAGTCATTCAAGGAACATTCCTAAATTTAGGGGGTAGAGGAAGGAGTTGAGAATCTTTTCATAAAAATGAGACTCACATTAGTTAATGGACTAAAAAATGGAGCGCTACACTTGAGGATGTGAGCTATTAGGGAGTTATGGGTCAAAGTTGCCTTTGTGATTATACGTTCTATTTGAAGATTCATTGATTGGAACCATGTGAATCCCATGTGAAGTCATTGATTAAATTTTGTATTCTCAAAAGATGCTTACCAAGGTATGCATGGGATTTTTGCATGATACCATGGTTTTTGTTAAAGAATTTATGTGTTTGGCCTCTCTCTTTTCCTATATGTTGGAGGCATGAGATCTAATAGTATGAGATCATATTTTATAGGTACATAAGTGCTATTAAATAATGCTATCAAAGTAAAGAGAGGAAGTGTGTTGATATTTTATTCGTGTTGTTTGAAGATTATTATATACTTGTTCTCTTTCTCTATAATTTTTTCTTTGGAAGTGTTAGAATTTGCATACTAGATGATAACCCAATATCTAGTGTGAGAAATAGACTCTATTAAAACTATAAACATGGATGATTAATAAATTCAAAATAACATTTTAGAATTAGTCTTCAAGAGAGTAATAAAGAATCTCAAGAAGTAAAATAGCATTAGGAAATCATAACAACATGAATATATAAGGTGTAATTACAAGCTAGGAGAGTACCCCAAAATTATTTAAGAATAATAAAGTGTTACTCCTTTAGAAGATGTCAAAAACTCACACCATTCAAACTAATAATTAATATTAGTGTAAGAATATCAATTAAAACATGCAAGAAAAAACTATATATTAGAAAAACAAAAACATAAACTAACACCCTTCCTTAAGCATATATTAGATGGGTGAAAATATGGGTATGAATAGATGAAGCTTCATGACATACTTGTGTAACTAAAAATACCACCAAAAGAGAAGAAGCCCATATAAGAAAATAGAGAGTAGCCTAGAGAGAGAGAGAGAGAGAGAGAGACCCTTAGAAGAATAAGCCTCTCACACCCCTAGTAATGCTCATAGATGAAGATACTTGCTTTCTATGAAGGGTTTGGCGAAAATTTTAGCAACATGCTAAAAATTTAGACAATAATGAAGATCAATAACTTATCCATGAATGAGCTCCCAAATGTAGTGTATGTGTAACTTAATATGCTCGGTTCACTAATGATGGATCAAGTTTCGTGAGATTTAAATAAAACTTAATATGCTACAAAATATGACAAATGGCTATTTGATTTGGACAACAAACTCAATCAATAAATTTTGAAGCCAAATAGCCTCTATGGAAGTATTTAGAACTCATAAATACTTGGTCTTAATACAAGATAGATAAATGACATATTGCTTCTTGCTTGACCAAAAAAAAGGACTTGAACCAAGTGAGAAGCTATAACCTAAAGAAGACTTGTGATCTTGAGAATCACCTTCTCAATCTAAATTTGTGTAGCCCAACAAGTCAATATCAATGCCCATTGCATGGTGAATCCTAAAAACTACGAGTACCTTGAATGTAGTGGAGAACTTTCTTGACTAATTTATAATGTATCTTATGGGTCTCCTACATAAATTAAAAGACCATTCCCACAAAACATGAAATATTGGGTCTCATGTGAGTTAGGTAGATGAGATTCTAACAAGTTATTAGAAAAAGGGCGTTGTTCATTGTGCACAAGAAAGAAATATTTTAATTATGTAATTTTTTTAATGGTTTATCTTTGGAGATGTGTTTAGCCACATAATATACATATTTGAGTCTAATTATAAATTTGTATTAGATATTTTTTAGATATTTAGTGTGTAGGAGATATATGGTAAATGTTTAATATTTGTAGTAAATATTTGATTTTGAGGTTTCTTCTCCCATAGTTTTGAGACACATGGTTTAGGTAATACTACTTAGTGGTTTCATGTGAGCTTGAATCTACAAAATCAAGCATATTTTTAGTGTTTATGGTTGGCTGTCATTTATATTGAGTGCTCTTGTAGAGTGCATATGTGAAGCATGGAATGGGATGGGATGTGTGGTCAAGTATGATTACCAATTTTTTTGAGCACATGAAGGATGCATTAGAGAAGCTTAATGCTTAAGATGTGCTCATGGAAGCTATGCAAGTGTATCTTTATATTTTCATTGTTGAATAATTCATTTAGCATGATTGTGCTTTTGGGGGCTAGAATTTCCTAGGGTATAACTTGTCTAATATATTGGTATGTCTTTGATCTTTGTATTATGATTTTTTTAAAGATTGTATGCATTCTTTTCACTCATAAGATTATGTAGGAACATGTCAACCTAGTAATTTTTTAATAATTGTTAGTATAAATTACCATCAATAAAGATTGTGAAGGATATTGAGCCTCAAGTTTGACTTTGGAAAGAAAGGGATTTAGAGTAGAACCATAATCAACTATCTGAAACCTTGAGAGTAAATTTATAGAGCATACTTGGATTATGTGATGATGATCTAGAAGCATATTGATATATCTCAATCCTTATAAAATAGTACAACAAGCCCAAGTTAGTCATCAAAATCCTATCATGGATAGTAGTTTTCACTACCATAATAGTGGATGAAGAACTCTTGATGATCAATAGGTCATGAGCATAGAGAATTAGGAGTGAATTATCTTACTAAAAAATGTAGATGTTTATAGCTAAATGGAAATGACAAAACCTAAGTGTGAGATTATTAACTACAACAACAACTCATACTAACAACAACAAAAAATAGTTCAATATAATGTGCAACCAAAATCAACATATAATGAAGTTCAAAAGTAAAATTTGTACGAGATTACCCTCTAAAATCACCAAGTTTTTCATTATATGATTCCCACTCAAACACAAGTGCTCATAATATATTTGAAATAATTATAATTTTGTGTAGATGATAATTCTAGGTAACAACATTTTCTCTTTTCTATCCACCACAAATAGAGTAGGTCAGCCACTAAAAAACCTACAAATTCAAATTTGAATAGTGTTTATGGGCAAGGAGCATTCCACTTGAAATAAATGGCACAAAAAATAGACTAAGTTGGTAAAAATAAAACATGTGATGGGTGTTAGAGTAATCATGCATTACCTAATAACTAATTAATATTTAATTGATTATTAGTCTAATCATGCATCATCTCAACTTCAATCTAGGTTCTTGGAACAAATATAGTTGCATAATTCTTGTCACCATTTTCTTGAGTTAGTCTTCATAAGTGTATTTATTTGAAATATGCGTGAAGGGATCACTAGGGATGTATTTATAGTGTTGCAAATTGTCACCCTTCATAACTTCACACTATGTTTTGCTCTCTCTTAAGTAATTGGACCTAATTATATACCTAGTTTTCTAAATGATGCATTCCATGGCCAATTTAAAAATTTACCGACAAATTGTAATTGGAAAACCAATGCATTCATTTAATATCTTGCCCTCGACTCCTTAATTCCCAAAAAAATAGGTTTGGGACACTAATTCCTAGGTCACCTATGTCCCCCCCTTTTTGCCTCCAAAATTGAATATGTTGGAGGTGGCATTTTACTATTTGAATTTCAAATGTTCAATATCGACTATCGAGATTTAGTTTGAGGTAAATTAGAATAATTTCATTTAAATACCTATTCATTGCATCATTTCAAAACAGTCTAGAAATTATTGGAGAAATTATTGTCAAGAGCATTATCAAGCAAGTCAAGAGTACCATTTCAGAGATTTATTGCAATAATTCAAGATCAAAGCATCATTTCAAAGTATGTGGGAGTTTGTTCATTTTTATGTCATCATAATCTTTGTGAATACTAACTCGTGTAGGTCTCTAAGAAAATCAAGCCAACAAAATTTAAGACTTGAGGAGATTTGTATGACTTCAATCATTCAAGGAAGCTATTGGAGGGTGGTGAGTTGTTGTTCATTGTTGATTCATCATTCCTTTTATCATTTAGCCCTATCCCTCAAATGGATAGGTTCTCTATCATTGGCATTTCCATTATGGAAGTGGAAACACTAACATTGGGTTTGACTAAGGAAAGCCCATAAATGGCACAACCCTTCCTCTCTCTTTGAATATGTAGGTTTTAGGTTTGAAGAAGATTGGGAGAAGTTTGAAGGTCAAATGTTCATTGTTGCAATCAAACCCTACACCTTGATAACTCACAAAAACTCAGTTATTTTAGAATTTCACAGTGATCTGACACTCCAACATGGAGAAAACAAAGGCTCTAATTTGTTTCCCGAGGACTATGAAATCATATCTAAATTTCATCTACAAAGACATAGGCATCATGTGCGACTTGGTCCAACATTTTCAACTCCGAATTCATATTATAGGTGCACAATACTATGTTCAATCCATTAGTCTAAATTTGTCTGTGACTTTCCAAATCTACTATTTTTGCATCAAAATAATCAAAATTGCATCATTAGGCTAGTTGAATCATTGGATTTCTTCCTTAAGTTCATATCTGATTTGGTCAAGGGAAAGTTGACTCACCTTTTAGGTTGTAAGTTAGTCCTATATCTTGTCCAAATTCATCAAACTCCCACAAACAAACAACAACCCCCTTTTAATGAAATAAGGGAAAGGTGACAAACCCTAACAAGGTGAAACCTCCAAAGATTTCCCCTTTTCTCCATTTCAGTATTGATCAAGAATAATGCACTTAATAATTGTACTTATTTGAAATAGGTTTTTAAAGGGATCACTAGGGATGTAGTTATTGAATAATATAGGGGTAGTTTTGAAAAGAGGACTTTGTCCCTATTACGTTATAAATCTTGAGATATGCATGGGTACTATAAAATAAATGGAATGAAAAGTGGAGAAGAAGAAAAAGGTTGGATGGAATAAAAGATAAAAATGAGAAAATATTGTTTAGAAGGATTTACTTTTTTATGTTAGATTCACCAAAATATGTGATATTCTAAATATCACCTTAAACCTAATGACATGGAATCATAACCATATATTTCACTATACCATTGCTAAATGGATAGAGTCCAAATACTCTTTCTCTCATGGGAAAAGCCAATAAAGTGACAAAATTAATTTATTACTCTTTTTTAGCTTGGGGAGTGATATTGTTATCATTGATATGAATCACACTGGCATACTCATTCACTTCATGAGGAAGGAAGGTAGATGGTTGATTATTGAGTGGTTATATATTGAACTATTGGTATGTTTGCACATTATCTTGTGGCTCATTGGAGTGTTCTTACTATAAATTTGGAATTAATTAATAAGTTCAATGAGTTTTGTTGAGAAGGGATTCTCTCTTATTTGAGACTCTTCTCTTATCCATAATTTTTTGTTATCTTCTTGAATGTGCCTAAGAAGAGGCATATTATCTTGTATCTTATCCAAAAGCAAAGCAATCCAATCTTCCTTAATCCTAGACACATTTTGTGTGAAAAAACATGTAATGGATAGAAGGATTATTTTTGGTGAGTTTCCATTCTTTTTTTGATTTAACCATTCTTTGGAAGCCTTGTGACGGTGTTAAGGGATTTCCTCTTTTTGTTTTACTATTTGGAATGTTTTGAATGAACTTAACTAAATGCCTACTCTAAATGCATGCAAAAGAGAAATTTTATCTACTTCTTCCTCTTTTATGATTTTCCAATGTGAAATGTGAATTAGTTAGTTGCATGCAAATATGGCTTTTCAGATATAATTAATTCTACACTTATTTTTGTGTTTTCAATAGGGATTTTCAAACAAAATTAGTATATTTACAAGGAAAGTAAATATATAAATTTAAATCTAATCTACCTAAGAAAGTAACAATCAATCTAATTTTAAATAACCTAGTGTTATAGTTCTCAAGAAAGAGTGTATTATCTAATTACTAACAAATACAATTTTACATAAAGAATTACTTTGTAAAAATAAATGAACTTAAAAGAAGCTTTGATGCCTCTTATGCAACCATTATAAGAGTGGCCTTAGATGATCTAGAATTCATCCACATTTTCTTCTTCTCTTCCAACCTTGGGGTACTTTTGCTTGATGGAAATAGAAGATTGAGATTGGTGAGGAAGATAAAATTAACTTATTGTGTTATGTGGATGAGGTGAAAGCCTAGATATGAAGATTGGGGATTGGAATTTGTAGTGAGGCATGAAATCTTCTAAAGGTGTTCTAATTAAGATGGATAGGGATACAAATCTTTATATAAAAAATTATAGGGGCAACCTAACAATCCTTCTATCTTATGGGGAGACAATCTCCTTTGGAATTGCTCAAGTCTTATTCATTCGAAAAAAATCCTCTCTTATGAATGAAAGGGGGTTTTATATAGGAAAAGAGGAAAGCCTAAGAGAGGTAAATTCAGGCCAAAGAGGGAATAAAATATTATTTTTAAAGCAAGAAATAAAACATACTATCTCCAACTAAAAAAACTATGTTTTGAGGAAGAAAATAGATTAAAAAAAGAAAATCCAAATGACTCATGCCCTTGCCAAAAGATAATAGGGTCACCTATGTTAGGGTATGTGTTTTCCCTCTTACCATTGTTGGTCACTCAAGTGACCCTACAACTTAACATGAGTCACCCGATTGAGCTTGAAGTCCCTTAGGTATCCTTGGAGCTTAAGGAAAGCGTTAGGAGTTTTAGATGGAAAAAATAGCTATTATGTTGAGAAGATGAAAAACAAAGGAAAAAACATTAGAAGGATACTATGAGGGTCTCCATTAGAGTGGAAAAAGTTGTGAGAAGAAATGAGCATGCCACGTGGATTGTGAGCTTGAATACCAAATCATCATAATCAAATATGTATGTTGACCCATACAATTGTAAAAGCTTGTTGACCCATACAATTTTAGATGCTTATAGATTCCTAAAATACTTTAAACCTATTGAACTTATATTCTCTAAGCAATATTACTACTCACTCAAATCATACTTAAATACATTTTTATATTTTACCATTGCATTTCTCTTTATATAAAATGTATTCTCTTTGTATAAAATGCATTTGATAATAGATCTTCTTTTCTCTTTCAAGACTTCTACAATTTTCTTCTTTATTAGATTGGTAAACCTCTATTTACAACTACTATAGTAGAAAGTATTATCACACAAGGCCTCAACAATTTATAGAAATACTTGACATCTAACAGCAAAGGGTAAAGTGGTAAAAAGAAAAATAACTTGCCCACATTCATGATAGGAGTGCTTTGCAAGCAACTCAAAATTAATTAGAACAAACATAAAGTAATGCCACTTGCCCAAAAGAGAGGATGCCATATGAACAACGATTCTGAAAACCCATCAGAAAGTATCTAATGTTTTCTGCAATTTCATTTCATCTCAGACATATTACTTAACCATGGTAAAACGTAGGTAAATCTCTACAAAAGTAAGTTACAAACTCTGCATAACTGGGAAACTGTGTAAACTAATGTGTCTAGAAACGCCCAAACCATTTGCAAGACTGAGTAAATAACTAAATTGGGATTAATTATAATTATATTAGATAAAAATGTGCAGACATTGAAGAGGATCTACATCTGCACCGTATTACATCTGTACACAAAATATGCTGAATGCTTATGTATACAACTGAAATTACAGAGAATATATTTTGCCAGTAAGTCAAGCAGAGAAGAATCCTTCTCCAATGGCCGCATGGAACACATTCCTCGGCTCTCTTAACTTTTCCAACACCGTTTTCACAAGATTATTTGAGATCTGAGACCCTCCCAAGACAGAATCGTTCCAAAAAAACGACTTATGAGTTGGATTGAGAAGGGTGAGATGTGCAGAAACAGTTGCAGGCGTATCATTCCTCTGCTGCTCATCACCTCTGTCCGCCATCGCTGCTTCCGTTAAATGCTGTAAATAAATCACAAACAACTTCGAAATATGTTTCAACCTTTGCCGTCAAGTGATAACGGTATTGAGTGTGCATTTATAGGCACGAGGAGGAGGAATAAAACTATGGGCTCCTATTTTACAGTTAGCTTTTTGCTTGCCCACCCAGCGCCCCGCTTTTTGGTTTTGGTTTTGGTTTTGGTTTTGGGCGCTGGAAAAACAGGGGGCCAAATTATAACATCCACAGTAAAAAGCAATTATAGTAGCCGCCCTTGTTCTGTTCTTATCTGACCATTTTATAAACATTTTGGTAGTCATAAATTTTATTTCTATTATAATAGAATCTTTTCTTTTTGTAACTATAAGTTACATCTCTTCATATAATAATAACAAATGAATTATTTTTTTAATCTTCAAAATAAATTTAGACTATTATTTATAATTAATAATTTAATATATACTATTTGATATGTATTATTAAAAAAATCTATTTATATATATATGTTTTTATATTTTTTCTTTTTTATAATTATAATTAATTAAAATGTTCAAATATGTCTTTGATTGCGAACCTCATCTTAAATTTTATTCTCAACTTTATTCATCTATATAGGATATAATTGTTGTCCAAAGTTTGGAATGTTTGGTCATTAAAAATCATTTAGGTCATTATTTATAAGCAACAATTCAATGGCATTCCATTTGACGTGCTCTATTCAACAATAAAATTCATTTTTATGCATCTTAGTTATTTTTTATATTTTCTTTCTTTGTCACTATAATAAACCGAAACAATAGAACTTGATTTCTTTGATTGATTTTTTTTCTTAATATCAACCATTTGACAATGACAAGATTGGGGCATTTGCAAATAATTAATAGAGGGCTTTGCATTTGTTGGCCTTTATCCATTGTTAAAATGGTTAGTCAATTAAATGCATATACTAATCCTCAACATAGTGCTTATAAGGGGTTCATAATTACATTGTATTTCATTGACAGGATTAAGGTGTCATTAACCTTGTAAATTTTATAAATATTTTATGTGTCTCCAACACTCGTGGAAAGTGTTCTTAGATTCCTAGAGTGTAATTGGAGAAATATTTTGTAATTTAGATTCTCTTAGGATCTTGACATTAGTTGCCATATGCATTCATGAGGAAGGTGGAAAACTACGATGGTGGTTATGTTTCACTTTGGACTCATTTAAGGAACATTCCTAAATTTAGGGGCTAGAGGAAGGAGTTGAGAATCTTATCATAAAAATGAGACTCACATTAGTTAATGGACTAAAAAATGGAGCACTACACTTGAGGATGTGAGCTATTACGGAGTTATGGCTCAAATTTGCCTTTGTCATTATACTTTCTATTTGAAGATTTGTTGATTGGAACCACGTGAAGTCCTTGTGAAGTCATTGATTAAATTTTCTATTATCAAAAGATGCTTACCAAGGTATGCATGGGGTTTTTGCACCATACCATGGTTTTTGTTAAAAAAATTATGTTTTTGGCCTCTCTCTTTTCCTATATGTTGGAGGTATGAGATAATAGTATGTGATCACATTTTATAGGTACATAAGTGCTATTATAATTTGTTATCAAATTAAAGAGAGGAAGTGTGTTGATATTTTATCCATGTTGTTTGAAGATTAATATACACTTGTTCTCTTTCTCTAATATTTTTTATTTGAAAGTGTTAGAATTTGCATACTAGATGATAACCCAATCTATCTAGTGAGAAGCTATAACCTAAAGAAGACTTGTGATCTTGAGAATCGCCCCCTCAATCTAAATTCATGTAGCCCAACAAGTCAATATCAATGCCCATTGCATGGTGAATCCTAAAAACTACGAGTACCTTGAATGTAGTGGAGAACTTTCTTGACTAATTTATAATGTATCTTATGGGTCTCCTACATAAATTAAAAGACCATTCCCACAAAACATGAAATATTGGGTCTCATGTGAGTTAGGTAGATGAGATTCTAACAAGTTATTAGAAAAAGGGCGTTGTTCATTGTGCACAAGAAAGAAATATTTTAATTATGTAATTTTTTTAATGGTTTATCTTTGGAGATGTGTTTAGCCACATAATATACATATTTGAGTCTAATTATAAATTTGTATTAGATATTTTTTAGATATTTAGTGTGTAGGAGATATATGGTAAACGTTTAATATTTGTAGTAAATATTTGATTTTGAGGTTTCTTCTCCCATAGTTTTGAGACACATGGTTTAGGTAATACTACTTAGTGGTTTCATGTGAGCTTGAATCTACAAAATCAAGCATATTTTTAGTGTTTATGGTTGGCTGTCATTTATATTGAGTGCTCTTGTAGAGTGCATATGTGAAGCATGGAATGGGATGGGATGTGTGGTCAAGTATGATTACCAATTTTTTTGAGCACATGAAGGATGCATTAGAGAAGCTTAACAATTAAGAGGTGCTCATGGAAGCTATGTAAGTGTATCATTATATTTTCATTGTTGACTAATACATTGAGCATGTGGGTGCTTTTGGGGGCTAGAATTTCCTAGGGTATATCTTGTGTAATATATTGGTGTGTCTTTGATCTTTGTATTATGATTTTTTAAAGATTATATGCATTCTTTTCACTCATAGGATTATGTAGGAACATCAACCTAGTAATTTTGTAATAATTGTTAGTATAAATTACCATCAATAAAGAGTGAAGGATATTGAGCCGCAAGTTTGACTCTAAAAAGAAAGGGATTTAGAGTAGAACTATAGTCAACTATCTGAAACATTGAGAGTAAATATATAACATCCTTGGGTTTTGTGATGATGATCTAGAAGCATATTAATATATCTCAATCCTTATAAAATAGTACAACAAGCCCAAGTTAGTCATCAAAATCCTATCATGGAGAGTAGTTTTCACTACCATAATAGTGGATGATGAACTCTTGGTGATCAATAGGCCATGAACATAGAGAATCAAGAGTGAATTATCTTACTACAAAATGTATATGTTTATATCTAAATGGGAATGAAAAAATGTAAGTGTGAGAAGGAAGGAATCTATTATGACACATTAATATTGAGAGGAATGTTTCAAGACATAAATAGATTCCTAGAGTCTACAAACCAAAGAAGAGTCCTAGAAAAAACCTTGTGTCTACTCTATGTTTATATCCTCCTCAAGGTCTCTGTGAAGAAAATAACTCTTCATATCCATTTGGTGAACTACCCATTATAGTGATATAAAGTGTGAGTCAAATGGATTTTATTTTTTCTACATGTGCAAAGTTCTTAAAGTACTTAACAGCAAAAACTTGGGAACAAGGATTTACAAAAGATCTATCTTATGTTTATCCACTAGCCCATTTATTAAATTATTTATTTTTATAGATCCACTTGCATCTAATTATTTTTCTTCCTTTAGCAAGGGGGGAAATATCTCAAGTGTGGTTACAAATCAAATAACTATTCGACATCTAGAGAGGATTCAAGATGGAAGCTATTATTTATCATCCCACCTATAGGGAGGACATGCTACCAACAATAAAAAAAAACAATTCATACTACCAACAATAAAAAATTAGCTCAATATAATGTGACCAAAATCTACATACAATGAAGTTCAAATGTGAACTTTGTATGAGATTGCTCTCTAAAACCACCAAGGTTTTCATTATAGGATTCCCATTCAAACACAAGTGCTCATAATGGATTTGAAATAAAATTAATTTTGTGTAGATGATAATTCTAGGTGACAACATTTTCTCTTTTCTATCCACCACAAATAGAATAGGTTAACCACCAAAAAACCTACAAATTCAAATTTGAATAGTGTTTATGGGCAAGGATCATTCCACTTGAAATAAATGGCACAAAAAATAGACTAAGTTGGGAAAAATAAAACATGTGTTGGGTGTTAGATTAATCATGCATTGGCTAATAACTAATTAATATTTAATTGATTATTAGTCTAATCATACATCATCTCAACTTCAATCTAGGTTCTTGGAACAAGTATAGTTGTGTAATTCTTGTCACCATTTTCTTGAGTTAGTCTTCATAAGTGTATTTATTTGAAATAGGTGTGAAGGGATCACTAGGGATGTATTTGTAGTATCACAAATTGTCACCCTTCACAATTTCACACTATGTTTTGCTCCCCCTTAAGTAATTGGACCTAATTGTACACCTAGTTTTCTAAATTATGCCTTCCATGGCCTATTTAAAAAATTATCAACAAATTGAAAGTAGGAAACCAATGCATTCATTTAAAATCTTGCCCCTGACTCCTTAATTCCCAAAAAATAGGACTGGGACATTGATGCCTAGGGCACCTATGTCCCCCTTTTTTGCCTCCAAAATTGAATATGTCAAAGGTGGCATATTATTATTTGAATTTCAAATGTTCAATATCGGCCATTGAGATTTAATTTGAGGGAAATTAGAATAATTACATTTAAATTCTTATTCATTGCATCATTTCAAAACAATCTAGCAATTATTGGAGAAATTATAGTCAAGAGAATTATCAAGCAAGTCAAGAGCACCATTTAAGATATTTATTATAACAAACCAAAGATCAAAGCATCATGTCAAAGTATGTGGGAGTTTGTTCATGTTTATGTTATCATATTGTTTGTGAGTACTAACTCTTGTAGGTCTCCAAGAAAATCAAGCCGACAAAATTCAAGCCTTAAGGAGATTTGTATGACTTCAGTCCTTCAAGGAAGCCATTGGAGGGTGGTGAGTTGCAATAAATAAATTATTGATTCATCATTCCATTTTATCATTTATCCCTATCCCTCAAAAGGATAGGATCTTTATCATTGACATTGCCATTGTGGAAGTGGAAACACTAACATGGGGTTTGACTAACGAAAGCCCATAAATGGAACAACCCTTCCTCTCTCTTTGACTATGTAGGTTTTAGGTCCAAAGAAGATTGGGAGAAGTTTGATGGTCAAATGTTCATTGTTGCAATCAAACCCTACACCTTGAAAAATCACAAAAATCAGTTATTTCAAAATCTGATAGTGATCCGACACTCTAACATAGAGAAAACATGTTAGGAAATTTATTCATCTTAGAGAGAGCATCTAAGAGAAATAGGTTCCTTTGGTAACACTAATTACTTCATTTTGCCTCAAAAACATGTACTACTATGCCATAAAGTGGAATTAGACATAGTTAATTTCCCACATTAACCCTTAAATAAAAGTTTATGCAATTTAACCAGTTTCAACAACAACATTAAACAAACTCAATAAGTAGAACCAAAAAACATGAAAGATAAAGAAGAAGGAAAGAACACCGGATTTACATGGGGAAAACCCTTATGGGTAAAAAACCCCACACTCCAAAATCCTAGATCGCCATTGTATTAATCAACAACAAAATATAGTTATAGATACAATTATAGGCTCTAGGCCTTTATAGGATATTTACATCTTGTTCCATCTAGAGAGAATCTGGTAGCATAACCACTCTTGAAACTTTGTCACTCCTCTCTACTGCACTACTACATTCATACACACTTCTTAGGCATTCTAGAAATTGGTCGTTTCACCTTCCATACTAGTCAAGAGTCACCAATGAACTTAACCGTCATTAGCTTCACTGCCACCGAAGTTGTATCAAAACATCAAAG
This sequence comes from Sequoiadendron giganteum, assembly GCA_007115665.2. Taxonomy (NCBI): domain Eukaryota; kingdom Viridiplantae; phylum Streptophyta; class Pinopsida; order Cupressales; family Cupressaceae; genus Sequoiadendron; species Sequoiadendron giganteum. The sequence continues at coordinate 93,364,347 of CM021101.1, read as the reverse complement.
AGACTTCAAATCCCATCTCCTTGAAAACTCAAAGTCACTCTGACATTCCTATCGTTTCATCCTCTGCCAACACCTTTCACCTTGCATCGGGATGTCGAAGGGATGCCCAACACTATCCTACCAATACAACAAAGTATCACTGATGAAGCATGTAACATTAATTGAGTGGTCCCTAGCACCTATGCAACATCCATGTCACCACCATATAATTGACATCATATTCCACATAGATTTGTCCCACCTTAACAACGCACTATGGTTCCACTCCATCAGCACATCAAGGGGACTATAATCTATGTCCCGATGAAGTCCTCCACTCCTATTGACAAGAGTCCCTAGCTTCGCATCGGGTTATCAAGGGGACTACTTAGAGGCTCCCTCCAACAATGCAATATCAGCCCGACATAGCTTCTTAACAGTGGTCGAAATGTCAAAGGGATCGACAAGAGACTCCCTTTGGCATTAACCTATCTCACTGAAGATACTTCTCCACTGATACAACATTGAAGAATGAAGTCCTTTCACGGGTCGGGACTCAAGGTTTCTCAATACCCGATATTGTAGACTCCACCAGTAAAGCATACGACATAACTTCGAAGTCTGATTGCCGACACTCTTCAAAATTTCTAATAATTTGCAACTACATTCGGTAAGTGATAATATTGAAGGCTGATGCTCGATTACCTGCAAAACTTCTAAGGCTTTTATCATGCATTTGGTAAGTGACAAGCTCGAAGCCTGAACTCTAAAACTACAAAACTTCTAAGTGTTTTCCTGATTTTAGAGAGCCTTAACCAGTAAGTTTGAGACACCTTTTTCTCAACATTCTCCCACTTGATCAAGAACTTACTGGCTCCCAATCAATGCTCGAAGTCACTATATCACCTTAGACACTTGCAAAAATATCTAAGATGCCTACCATCTCAGGCAACGATTCCAACCATCCTCCAAAGGAAAGGAACGAGCCATGGTGTATATGCACTATTCTAAAGAACACAAGCATTAGATCCAGTTGATAGCAATGGCTACAAAATACTACCACTCCACTGTGCTCACAATGTATACAAAAGCAATAACAACATCAACTTCAAAGCAACCTAAAACACAATTGTGAAGACATCCTCCAAAACACACTATAGAACATCATCTAGAACAACAAACATGAAATTGACTACTCCCATCCAACTGATTAACCCATATGAATGAAAATAACACCCACAACAAGTGATAATCCATCCAATCACACATACCTCAAAGGTATCCACATAATCAAACTCATGATGCCTACATAGCCAACCCAACAAATACAAATACAAGCTCCATGTGCCAACCAGTCAAAGAAGACCAAACCCATCCAAGAACTCCCACTGCATGGGTAATGACCAATCTGAAAGATCAAAGGCATAAAGATGCTATCAATTAAAACACATAGAGAGTGTAGCCATGTAGTACCAAGGACCATCCACAATGATATGCAAAACCTATAAGAACAACTCTCACCACAAGTCTCCACAACTCTCCCAAGTTATTCCACACCCAACAAAGGAAAGAGATAAAGGAACCTATAGAAAATCCTCCTACACACACCTTTAAATGTCAATTGTGTCAAGTATGATCTCCTTCACAACACCTCAAATGAAAAGCCATAACAAAACCCAATCGTTCAATCACCAAAATATGACATATGTATCATGTAATCAAAATGAATGTAAGCCTCTCAAAGAAGATCAAACTACTCCATTTCCTATCTCAGGAAATCATCCCACTACCATCCCCTATAATCATCATAAAAGAAAATGTAAAACCCAAGGAGATAACCATGCTATCCATCTCTCACAGTGAATCACCCAAAACCATCTAATAGCAGCTCAAGATCCATGTCTATGAAAGAAAGTATAAAACACCTGAGAGAAACAATGGGCATTACCTCTCAAGTGATAAGCCACTTAGTAGACCAAGAGTGGGGAATGAGAATGCTCCACCAAGATATGCAAGCCATCATGACTACTCCAAGAGAAATCTCCTCATAGGTCTTTGTTGAAATCACACCCAACCAAGGTGTAGGCTTCTCGAAATTCCCGCTAAAAGACTTGTTCAGAGTAACCATCTCAACGTCACTTCTCTCATCTCAAGAGAAATCTAGCCTCACCTTATTCTCTATGTATCCATGAGCACCTGCAAACAATCATCTCATGCTAAACTCCAAATGCATCACTGTGTGAGAGAGGGGGACCACCCACTGCAAGGCCCCAGATCACGAAAGGCCAAGAGCGGAAAGGCTGCCCTAACCCACCTCAGTTTAAGGGGAAGTTAGGATGACGAGGATGAGAATGATGAGGGTTATGTGTCCTTCGATCACTTTACAATCCTGAATGTTGGAAGGAGACTAGATGAGTCAACCTTTAGATTCAGATTCATGTCTCAGGAAGCTCTCTGTCTAAGGATGGAAGCACAGTTCCAAGATGACAGCGCGACGCGCTGGCGTCCGTACGACTAGAGAACTGAAAAGACATAAATCTAACTCCGAAAGGGAGACTATCAACCTAGTCTAGAGATGTTTGAATTCATAAAACGAGATTAAGTAAAGAGAAATGCAGATGTGAATACGATAAAGGAAATGTATTACCACCAAGGTGACGAATATGATATGTACAATGCTCTCCTCGCTAACTTTCTCCAAGTTCTCTCCACTTGCACACAATAAAGGGAGAAATTGTTGGGGCTGTATAGGGGCCTACCTCAGTCAGATCCATGTCTTGGTGTTTCCACCTCCATGGACAACCAAATTTGGAATAGTAGAGATAAATGATAAAGAAAAGAAACTACAAGATACATAAACACAAAAACACTACAAGCAGTACATGCTTACTCAATCGAAAGAAAAATGAGAGATTGTAGGAGCTTATTGCCTCCATCCAAAGCACTCAAGGTCGTGGAGGAGTGAACAAGAGGGACTCAAGCCTTTGTTGCCATGGTGTTTATCCTGTGCTCACCCTGTTGGAGTGGCAGAGTAGTGGATTGCTGCAACAGAGTGAATGGTGTTGCTACAAAGCTTGGAAACAAATGCAAATGGTGGAGAAAAATGCTCAAACGATCTTGCAAAACTTATCTCAAACTTCTACTTCCCCAAAAATCTATGGATGGAAGAGTGAATATTATGAAGAGATGGATGAAAAATGTTCATATTCAGGTCGGCCTGTCGAAGAGGGACGTTACTCTTCGAATTCCAATAAAAAATGTAACGCCTCTATAGTCTCCAGCCACATGAATCTGTTAGGGACGTAAGCGCACCACACGGGCATCCCCGACAGAAACACCCCCACTGACATGCGAACCAGGTACCAAGTGGAATGCAAGGAGCGGGCTTAAGTGGAATTAAACCTCTGCTTTTGATTTTCTAAAGTGTTAAGGGTCAAAAGGGAATTTGCGTTAGGGGTGCAAATTCATGTTGATACATTTTTCCCCCACTTTAGCGAGAACGAGTACTAATGAGTGCTTTGGTAGAGTAGAGTAGTAAAGAAGTAACAGAGTAAGAGATGTATACATGAACTGATGAGGAAGAAGAGCACGGTTTGGCAAACCCAAAAGTGCAGGAAAGGACTTAATAGTTTTGCGGAACTACAAAGTTGAAGCACGAAAGTACCTTACAGGTTCACGGTCTTGCAAGGGTGGTATCCTTCAAGAACTCTCACACGAAGGAAACCAGGACAAGCACCTTACAACCCCATAGACCTACAAGGATGGTATCCCTCAAGTACTCTCACATGAGGGAGATCGAGAAAACCACCTCACAGACCCGCAAATCTGCAAGGAAGGTATCCCCCAAGAACTCTCACATGGAGAAATCCGAGCAAAGGAGATTTCGTAGAGCCAAAAATGGCAACATGGTTACCTGCAGATAGAACACATCAGGAAGCGACCTCGTAGGCTAGTGAACGGAAAGTCACGTAGACCATCGCTAAGTTGTAAGAATTTCAAAGGGTTCCCTCGGGAACCCTTCAAAAGGAAGGAGGGTCCACTCAAGGGACGTGTTGTTTGAAAGGTAGGGTCTAGTCAGGCTTCCACCAAGCTAGATGTGAAGATGCAAAGACGGTCTAGTCGGGCTGCCCCTGGACTAGACGTTGAGATGTGAAGTTGGTCTAGTCGGGATGCCCCCAAGCTAGACGCCATAGAACTTTGTTGAAAACTTTTGAAGGGATCCCTCGGGAACCCAACGTGAAGAGGCGAGGTCCACTCAGGGGACACACTGTTCAAAATTCTCAACGTCTTCCTTTTTGAATCGATTCATTGTCAAGGAATCCTTTTGAAAGATGTTCACTTCATCAAGGAATTCGAAAGGAAGGAGATGTGCTCATGCGAGGGGAAGACTAAGATCTTTCCCACTTCAGAGGAGAATTTTCAAGTCCTTTCTTTACGAACCCCTGATGAAGGAAACATGTTTTGTTAGGGTTCCAAGTTGAGAATGCCATTATAACAAGGAAGTGTGTGAAGGGTCTTCAAAAATAATATTCGTTTGGCAATGAATGCATTTTCTAAAGACCAAGCAATGTAGAAGGTGCATTGTCACACAATAAAGGGACAACTCAAGCAAAGACGAGAGAAAGATAAAGTGAAAAGTAAAGAAAACAAATCACGCACAAAGGGCACAGGGGGATTTGGTTATGCGAGGTTAGATTTTCCTTTATTTATATATATGTAGGTAACTATGGTAAAAGGCGAAAGATCATCAATCCCCAACCAGATCAGGAAGAATGCATGAAAGAAAAAGTAAAATAAAAAATTGGGTCAACATGGAAGGAGGCCTAAATTCTCCCGACGCTTTGCATCTTCCCCAATTTACCGAAAGTCAATCACAAACATGGAAAAATGATGAAACATATAGAGGAATATTTACAACGCAAACACCACACCTATATCCATGCACCAACAGGGGTGATGAGGGTCATCCAAGCACATGTAACACGATCACAAGGGAAGCACATGTCATGACAGACAGACACACACACATCTAATCTAAAGATCAAGAAGAGAGTCTCCCCCTAACATTGGTCAACCAGGAGGTCATCGGATTCCCACTCTAGATCCTCAAAGGAAGGAAGAAGAGCCTGCAATGGTGTAATGTTAAGGGGAGGAGCTTCCAATCCTCCCACAACAAGGGTCAAAGCAGAGAGACCTGTAAGGTCTCCGTCACTTAGCTCTTGTGGGTCCAGGGTCAACGACCTAGCGAAGATCACTGAAAGTGTCAGGACTTCATCCACCCATTTAAACATGCACTTAACAAGAGTGTCGTGTTTCACCTCGGTAGATGGAGTTTGTACCCGAGGTTCACTGCTAGGATTACTAAGAGACTCGGGAGCAGTGACAAACTCGGGGGAGGCTGGGACCGGTTCCGTTACTAAGATAGAAGAAGTCAACTTGGGGCCACCTTTCAGAGAGGGTGGGCTCTTCTTACGTCCTCCATTGATAAAGGGGCCACGCTCTACCTTCTTCTTCATCAAGAGAGGTGAACTCCCCACAGATGAAACAAGGAGTGTCGAGGAAGAGGAGGAAAGAGCCGTAGTGGACACAACCAAAATGTTAACCATGTCCATGGGCTTTACGAAAGGCAAGACATCCGAGACGGAAGTCAACAAGGGCAGCTCTGTCGAAGGAGCAATGAACATTTGCACCCTTCCAAGCACATGTGCGCTCACAGCAGGAGCCGAAAGAGGTTCAGGGGCAGAAGGAGGGAAAGAGGAGGACACAATAGGAGATACGATCTTCTCTTCCTCCTTCTATAAGGAGGCTTGCTCGGCTAGGAGATCCTTTCATCGGCGCTTACGCTCACGTGCAAGGTGGTTTCTACGACTCTTCGCACTGGAAGCTGGAACTTGTGAAGGGATAGAAGGATCCTGCTCAGCCATGGGAGTGTCATCCATGACTGTCTCCAATGGAAGGGTAGACTCCTGAATGGAAGGAGGAGGGATAGGCTCAGAAATGGTGGGAGGAGTTGAGTCTAGCGCCTCGATGACGGGCCTCTTCTCATTTACTATTTTAAGAACAAGAATAGTAGGAGGCCGCGGAGGCCGAGACAAAGAGGATTTTCCACAGGGGGATTTTTTCCTTCCATACCGGACGAGCCTAGGCTCCATCAATAAGACAGGAAGCTCAAATGTAGGATGCTTGGCCTTCCGCCAAGCGGGCAACATGGGGTTCTCTCATAAACGTGAGATAAAAGTAGATGGTACCATGGTACGATGAGAGGAAGCATCAGGATGAACCGTGGAAGAGGAAGAAGGAGGATCTCGAGACCGCTTCTCTTCTTCTCTTCTACGGGCCTTGGTGGCATCACTATTAGCCTTTAAGCAAGCTCTATGCGAGATAGCATAAGACGAAGGAGGGTACCTCACTTTCATCCCAACGTGCCCCTTCTTATAGTTTTGATATGTGTGGTGTAGGAGGTCCTTCCTAGGCGGGAGCAGACTAAGGGAGGTAGGCAAAAATTAATCCAAGTTATAGTTGCCACATGCAACCGGCGGTCTGTAACCGGTGTCGTGGACAACATG
>CM021101.1:93261773-93357702 GCA_007115665.2 Sequoiadendron giganteum | reverse complement strand
CTATACTAATTGAGCGTCACCAATGAACTTAATCGTCATTAGCTTCACAACCGCTAAAGTTGTATCGGAACATCGAAGAGACTTCAAATCCCATCTCCTCAAAAACTCATAGTCACTCTGACATGCCTATCATTTCATCCTCTACTAGAACCTTTCACCTTACATTAGAATGTCAAAGGGATGCCCAACACTGTCCTACGGATACCACAAAGTCTCACTGATGAAGCATGTAACATTAACCGAGTGGTTCCCAACACCTACACAACACCCATGTCACCATTGTACAATCGACATCATATTCCACGTAGATTGGTCCCACCTTAATAGTGCACTATGGTTCCACTCCATCGACACATCGAGGGGACTATAATCTATTCCAACGAAGTCCTCCACTCCTACTGACAAGAGTCCCCAACCTCCTATCAGGTTATCAAGGGGACTACTTGGAGACTCCCTCCAATAATGCAATGTCAGCCCGACGTAGCTTCTTGATAGTTTTCGAAATGTTGAAGGGACCGACCAGATACTTCTCCATCGATACAACACTGAAGAATGAAGTCCTTTCGTGGGTCGGGACTCAGGGTTTCTCAATACCCAATATCGTAGACTCCAACAGTAAAGCATACGGCGGAACTCTAAAGTCTGATTGCTGACACTCTTCAACTTTTCTAAGACTTTGCAACTGCATTCAGTAAGTGATAATCCCGAAGGTTGATTCCTGATTACTTGCAAAACATCTAAGGCTTTTACCATGCATTTGGTAAGTGACAAGCCCGAAGCTCGAACTCTGAAATTACAAAACTTCTAAGTGTTTTCCTAATTTTAGAGAACCTTAAGAACAATTTTGAGACACCTTTTGCTCAACAAAACAAAGGCTCTAATTTGGCTCCTGAGGACTATGAAATCATATCTAAATTTCATTTACAGAGACATAGGCACCCTACGTGACTTGGTCCAACAGTTTCAACTCTGAATTCATATTATAGGTGCATAGTACTCTATTCACTCCATTAGTCTAAATTATTTTGTCTTTCCGGGTCTACTATTTTTGCATCAAAATAATCAAAATTGCATCATTAGGCTAGTTGAATCATTGCATTTCATCCTTAATTTCATTTCTGATTTGGTCAAGGGTACATTAACTCACCTTTCAGATTGTAAGTCAATCCTATATCTTGTCCAAATCCATCAAACTCCCACAAACAAACAACAACCCCCTTTAATGAAATAAGGAAAAGGTGACAAACCCTAACAAGGTGCAAATCTCCTAAGGTTTCCCCTTTTCTCCATTTCAATATTGATCAAGAATAATGCGTGCTTAATAATTGTACTTATTTGAAATAGGTGTAAAGGGATTATTAGGGATGTAGTGATTGAATAATATAGGGTTAGTTTTGAAAAGAGGACCTTGTTCCTATTATGTTATCAATCTTGGGATATGCATGGGTACTATAGGTATTATAGAATAAATGGAATGTCAAGTGGAGAAAAAGAAAAAGGTTGGATGGAAGAAAAGATAAAAATGAGAAAATAATGTTTAGAAGGATTTACTTTTTTATGAACTAGATTCGCCAAAATATGCGATATTCTAAATATCACCTTAAAACTAAAGATATGGAATCATAACCGTACATTTCGCTACATTGTTGCTTAATGGATAGAGTCCAACTACTCTTTCTCTCATGGAAAAAGCCAATAAAGTGACATTTTTTTTAATTTATTACTCTTTTCTAGCTTGGGGAGTGATATAGTTATCATTGATATGAATCACACCGACATACTCATTCACTTCATGAGGAAGGGAGGTAGATGGTTGATTATTGTGTGGTTATATATTGAACTATTGGTATGTTTGCACATTATCTTGTGGCTCATTGGAGTGTTCTTACTATAACTTTGGCACTAATAAGTTCAATGAGTTTTGTTGAGAAGGGTTTCTCTCTTATTTGAGACTCTTCTCTTATCCACAATTTCTTGATCTCTTCTGGAATGTGCCTAGAAAGAGGCACATTCTCTTGTATCTTATCCAAAAGCAAAGAAATCCAATCTTCCTTAATCTTAGACACGTTTGGTGTGAAAAACCAAGTAACGGATGGAAGAAGGATTATTTTTGGTGAGTTTCCATTCTTTTTTTGATTTAACCATTCTTTGGAAGCCTTGTGATGGTGTTAAGGGATTTTCTATTTCTTTTTTACTATTTGGAATGTTTTGAATGAACTTAACTAAATGTGCTCCTCTAAATGCATGCAAAAGAGAACTTTTATCTACTTCTTCCTTTTTTATGCTTTTCCAATTTGAAATGTGAATTAGTTAGTCGCATGCAATTATGGATTTTCAAAATATAATTTATTCTACACTTCTTTTTGTGTTTTCATTAGGGCTTTTCAAACAAAATTAATATATTTACAAGGAAAGTAAATATAGAAATCCAAATCTAATCTACCTAAGAAAATAACAATCAATCTAATTAATAATAACCTAGTGTTATAGTTCTCAAGAAAGAGTATATTATCTAATTACTAACAAATACAATTTTACGTAAAGAATTACTTTAAAATAATAAATGAACCTAAAAGAAGCTTTGAAGCCTCTTATGCAACCATTATAAGAGTGGCCTTAGATGATCTAGAATTTATCCACATTTTCTTCTTCTCTTCCAACCTTGGGGTACTCTGCTTGATGGAAATAGAAGATTGAGATTGGTGAGGAAGATAAAATTAACTTATTATGTTATGTGGATGAGGTGAAAACCTAGATATGAGGATTGGGGATTGGAATTTGTAGTGAAGCATGAAATATTTTAACGGTTTTCTAATTAAGATGTATAGGGATACAAATCCTTATATAAAAATTTGTAGGGGCAACTTAACAATCCTTCTATCTTATGGGGAGACAATATTCTTTGAAATTGCTCAAAGCCTCTTCATACAAAAAATATCCTCTCTTATGAACAAAAGGGGGTTTAATATAGGAAAAGAGGAAAGCCTAAGAAAGGTAAAATCAGGCCAAAGAGGGAATAAAATAATTTTTTTAAAGCAAGAAATAGAACATACTATCACCAACTAAAAAAACTATGTTTTGAGGAAGAAAATATATTAAAAAAAGAAAATCCAAATGACTCATAGCCTTGCCAAAAGACAATAGGGTCACCAATGTTAGGTATGTGTTTTCTCTCTTACCATTGCTAGTAACTCAAGTGACCCTACAACTTAACATGAGTGACCCAATTGAGATTGAGGTCCCTTAGGTGCCCTTGCAGCTTAAGGAAAGCGATAGGAGTTTTAGATGGAAAAAAGAGCTATCATGCTGAGAAGATGAAAAGAAAAGGAAAAAACACTAGAAGAAGGATACTATAATGGCCTCCATCAAAGTGGAAAAAGTTGTGAGGAGAAATGAGCATGTCATATGGATTGTGAGCTTGAATACCAAATCATCATCATCAATTATGTATGTTAACCCATACAATTTTAGAATCTTGTTGACCCATACAATTTTAGATGCTTATAGAATCCTAAAATACTTTAAACCTATTGAACTTATATTCCCTAAATAATATTACTACTCACTCAAATCATATTTAAACATAAATATATTTTCATATTTTACCATTGCATTTCTCTTTGTCTTTTATCTCTTCCAAGACTTCTACAATTTTCTTCTTTATTAGATTGGTAAGCCTCTATTTACAACTACTATAGTGCAAAATATTATCAACACAGAATACTTGACATGTAAAAACAAAGGGAAAAGTGGTAAAAATAAAAATAACTTGCCCACATTCATGAAAGGGATGCTTTGCAAGCAACTCAAAATTTATTAGAACAAACATAAAGTAATGCCACTTGTACACACCTTTCATTTTCTATACTAAACAATGCTGATTTACACAGAATAAGCAGCCCAAAACAGAGGATGCCATATGAACAACCATTTTGAACCAGATTAAGCATAAATGGATCAACCGTGCACCCATCAGAAAGTAACTGATGTTTTCTGCAATTTCATTTCATCTCAGACCTACTACTTAACCATGGTAAAATGTAGGTAAATCTCTACATAAGACTAAGTAACAACTGTGCAAAACTAATCAATCAAGTAGACTAGCGTGTGGCTATAAGCGCCCAAATCAAATTGGGATTAATTATAGCTATCTTAGATAAAAATGTGCAGACTTTGAAAATGATCTATATCTGCATCGTCTGACATCTGTACACAAAATACATTGAATGCTTATGTATACAACTGAAATTACAGAAAATATGTTTTGCCAGTAAGTCAAGCAGAGAAGAATCCTTCTCCAATGGCCGCATGGAACACATTCCTCAGCTCTCTTAACTTTTCCATGACCGTTTTCACAAGTTTATTAGAGATCTGAGATCCACCCAAGATAAAATCGTTCCAAGAAAGCGACTTATGAGTTGGATTGAGAAGGGTGAGATGTGCAGAGACAGTTGCAGGCGTATCATTCCTCTGCTGCTCATCACCTCTGTCTGCCATCGCTGCTTCCGTTAAATGCTGTAACTATATCAAAAACACCCTCGAAATATGTTTCAATCTTTGCCGTCAAGTGATTGGATAATGGTATTGAGTGTGAATTTATAAGCGTGAGGAGGAGGGATAAAAACGATGGGCTCCTATTTCACACTTCGGCTTTTTGCTTTCCCAGCCAGCGCCCCGTTTTTGGGTTTTGGTTTTGGCCACTGGAAAAATAGGGGGCCAACTTATAACATCCATAGTAAAAAGCAATAATACAAGCCGCCTTTGTTCTTATCTTGTCTGACCATTTTATAAACATTTTGGTATATGGATTGTTGGTCATAAATTTTGTTTCTTAAAATAATGTGTCATTATACGCTTTTTCTCTTGTTATAATTAGCATATATATATTAATTAATAATATATATAAAAAATGTCTAGAATTATCATTATCGCAGGTGCCTATTGATTTTTGGGAAGAATGCTTACATCTTCATTAACATTAATTTGAAAAGTAATATATATGATTTCATTATAGTTGCTATCATTGTTTATTTCAATTCCCATATATAAGGGTACACATTCAAATAGATTTGATTTTCCCTCAAAGAATCTGGTTTTAGATTTTTTGAAGAATAAGTTAAAATCATACCGACTTGTATATAACATAACTTAACTTTAACATCAACCATTTCCATTTGATTAGAACTCAAATACTTTAAATTTGTTTAAAGGAATCGTTTTATTTAGTTGAATATTTGTACATTGGTAATTAGTTTTCAGCAATATTAAAAAGATAGTGGGACAATCTGACAACTCATGTATTATGATCAATTCATCAATTTTCATCAATCATTAGATTCGGTATAAAAAACAACAAGGAAAAATATAATAGTAAAAATCACACCAACTAACTTAGATATATCCACTGAGTTTATTTGAAATGTTTGAATAAATTGTTAACAAGATGTACATTCAAGCATTTGAATGTCATGAAACTTAGAGGTTTGCAATTGAATCTAATAAAGCTTTTCTCTTAGATGAATAATCAAACTTTGTTGTTTTTATGACAGTGCATTTAATCCTTTGTTCATCATTATAAGTGCCTTTTTTCACTTGGAGTTTAAATATGTATCTGTTGAAAAGGACCTTTTGTATAATGTGTGCAAAGTTGACATCATCTTGCTCTTCATGCTTCATAATGTTCAATTCTTTTGTTGTAACACCCATAATTTCTCCTTCTGCTTCTTCAAAAGCAGTAATCCAAGTGAAAACGATATGGTCTTAAACTTTGCATTGAAGTATATATCTATAATCACATTTTGGGAAAGTTTTATCACATCTTCCACAGTACCACTCACCATTTCCATTATTGTTTACCTTCTTTTTGCAGTGCCTACCTCCAATTTTCAAGGGGCAAGTTGTCTAACAAAAATTGCCTACCTTTATGAAAGATAAGGTAGCTTTTATCACCATCCACTAAGGTTTATCAGAGTTTCCAAGTTCCTGATGCTCTATTTGTGTGATACTTTTTATCATTATAGCTTCTATCACAGATGATGTTTCCTTTGTAATACAATGAGAATGGAGATTCTTCCCTTCGATCTCAAGCCAAATTCTCAATTGTTGTGACTCTAGCAGATCTGGATTTATCAGGAGTTGGGTTGTAGTAATTGTTCCGACAGATTTTCTACCGAAATCACTAATTTGTCCAACCTTTATAGCAAAAATGGGGAATGTTTCTGAATTGCACATTTCTTGGAGTTGTTGACCTTCCTTATTGCATATACTACCCCACATTGTTAATTCCACCATACAACCTAACATGTCTTTCAGTTGAAGGGTTCTTTTTTCAGTTTGTGTGGAATTCTTTCTGAATATTGTGTTTGGTGCATTGATTGAGAAAACAACACCAATGATATCAACCATAGAATTGATTTTCATGTTCTCAATTTCACTTATCAATGTAAAATGAAATTGTTGTTTTGGTATAAAGCTATCCTCCTCCAAACACAACTCAACTAGATTGAATTAGTTTCTAATAAGATTTTCCATTCATTCTTTAATTGGTTGAAATTCTTTTGTGCAGGTTTGGGTCTCCCTTTTGAGATGATAAACACTTTCCTAGTTTCTATCATGCGATCATAAAACTATTCGACAACTGCATTGAAACATGTGACTCTTATTTCAACACCGTCTGAATCAACCAAGTCAAAATTAAACACTTTTCCATCTCCTTTTGCATTGTTAAAATGAAGTTGACCCTTTCTAGTGACTCTTTCCTTTATTGACCATGGATTCAGTGTTGCAATAGGAATGGTTCTTGTAGGAGCTTCATGCTTTCCAACATGGTAGGTCCATGCCTGCATCATCATCAAATAAGAAAAATAGTATTCAATAGAATTCGAACATGGCCAAAAACTAGAAGAGTGCATTTATACACATAACACCATTACAATAGAAGAATTGAAACATTTTTAATTTGTTGAATGTTTAATATGGTAGAAGAATCAAATGTAGCATGACATTACATATCATACACATATATTTGACATTTTGAAATGTGACACTCATGGAACCACATTTGAAGAACATATGCATGTTACATCAAGTATTTTCTAAAAAAATTAATCTTTTTTCTTCAACCTTCCTCTTGGCCAATTGTCTACCCTTTTTCCTTTTCTCATAACGATCATATATGAATGATGGCATAATTCTTAAGCCTTCTATGGATTTTACATGGGATATATCTACCAATGTCAAGCCTGTTCTTTCTCTTTGTCTTATATCAATAGTAGCTTTTGATAGAGTCAAACCTTGTGATTTATGAATTGTCAATGTCCAAGCCAATCTTATCAGAATTTGGATTGTCCCGCCCCTCTGTATTTTTGTAATTGGAATTGTCTTTGGGTTATGATTATGAAATGGTATTCCTGAATAGTTGTCAAACTCAACCATTACATATGTTGGTGGTTTTGGTGGACCAATTCCAAGTTTGTATACTATGTTTCGTATATATCCTAAAGCTCCATTGAAAAGACTTGCTTGTATGAATAGATTTGAGGTTAGCATGACCCTAAAATCTTTACATATCAATAATTCTAGATCTAGCTCATCATTCGAGCATTCTTCTACTGCATTACTACTTCCTAATTTTGTTGCAACACTACGTGCAACCGAATGCTTCAATGAGTATAACATCTTCTTGTTATGCTTATTAACATTTTCATTTGTGGAGAATAAATGAAAACCAATGTGAAACTCCTCATTACTTACTGCATCCAATGTAGTAGTGGTTCTTGTCATAAGCAATTTCCAATCATCGATTGTTTGGTTTGCGTCTCTCAGATTTGTCAAAAGTTGATGAAATCTTTGTTGGTGGTTGTTTTGTCCATCTTGTTTGAATATTTTATCCAGAGTAACCACAGTTTTGAATTCTTCCCATAGCAACTTAGCTCGTGTGTTGTTGTCATATGCTGGTCTATCATTAACATGAGGCAATTGACCCAAATCTCCAACAAGAATGATAGATATGTCTGATAGAGAATTGATAACAATTATTGTCAATACTATACAACTTTTTAGTTATACAATTTTTAGTTACATGAAGTTTTTGTTATTTCAATATCAAATAATTAGTTTGGTGAATCAAATATATTTGTACCTACAAAGTTACAATTTTCATTTTGTGGGAATGCTTGTCGGAGTCAAGAATCAATGTTCTCTAGCAAGTTTTGACCAATAAAGCCCATTTCATCAATTAGAATGTACTTGATGTTTGTTATTTCTTCTTGAAAACTTGTGAGCCTTTCTCCTCCCAATTGAGAAAATCTTTGATTGTGATTCGAAGTTTTGAATGAACTGTGGATGCTCATATGTTGAATGTTGCAACTCCAGTTGGTGCAAATAATAGCAGAGGTGAAGGACCGGGATATGTTGCATTTTGAAGAGCTTGACTAATAGCACCAATTAGATATGAATTTCATGTCCATGTTTTTCCTTGAATTATCATCAACAAGGGCGATGCATTTTGATTATTATGGTAGTGTGCCATGATTATGTTGAGTGCCTTTTTTTGTTTGTCACTGAGGGTTGTGTAGTTCATAGGTTGTGGTATTTCGACATGTATGAGACAACCATGTTCTCTAATGATACTGATGAAATTGATTGCTTGACTCATGTACATCTCACCATGATATTCATTACACCAATATGCTTGTCTATCAATATCTCTCCTGCCCAACATATCTATTTCAGAAACTTGTATATTTTGACCATGATGTAGCCCAAATAGTATTTCCCATTCATGCTCGGTAGTATTTCTTTGAATAGCTTCATTGTCTTCATTTTCAAAATAATTGATGTTTTTGTCATTTTCTTCGATTGGTATTTGTTCCATGTGCCATGGGTTATAATTGAATGACTCCAAGTTTTGTCTAATTGAATCATTATCATGACCAACATCTCTATCCACATCACGAAAAGGTGTGTACAACAATAATTCTGAATAACAAAAATCAATCCATTTATCTAACTCACGTGGAGGGATGGATAAAAACTTCAAACATACTCGAACAATAGCAGCTTTTGGCTCCCATTTGTTATCTCGTCTTCTTTTAGGATTATATATCAATGATCTAGCTACATCAGTTAGTGTAACACCTTCCATAGACAACAACCTTATTTTATATCCTTGAATGAAAGATGTTGTTTGTTCTTCATTATTTTCTTCCTCATTTACACTTATAGGTTTGAACACCTCATGTGACACATTTAGTTTGATAAACCTTCTACTACTCTCTACCAATGGAAGTTCAAGTAGCATGTGGCACATCTCTTGAGCTCTAATGTCTATTTCTATGACAATTTCAGTCAAAACTCTTCTAAATTCTTTTACAGCCAAATCATCAGGATTCTCCATGTTTGCAAGACACACTACAACAGAACATGCAATTAGTGCCTAAAATAGCATCGGATTTTAGTGCATTTGAGTTCATGAATTGGACACTTTTGTCGGTACAAAACTCGACGCAAAATGGCATGCTCACCCCAGTCTCGGATTTAGCGTCAGATTTAGCACCAGATTTAGCGTCGGATTTAATGCCGGATTTAGCACCGAATTTTGTTGCTTCTAGTTTGGCTTCTGATTTTGCTTCTTGTGTTGCTTCCAAGTTTGCTTCTAGTTTTTCTTCTGGTTTTTCTTCGAGGTTTTCTTCTAGTTTTTCTTCCAATTTTGCTTCCATTTTTGCTTCCAGTTAATTGCTTTTGTTTTTGCTTCCTAGATAGCACCAAGTTTTTCTTCCAAGATTGCTTATGGTTTGCTTCTAGTTTGGCTTCCAATGTTGCTTCCTTTTTTGCTTCTAAAAATGCTTCTTGTTTTGCTTCCATTTATTAATTTAATATGTTTTATTTCAATTTAATTAATTAAATATATAATGGGTGATCCCACAATAGTGGTTTACAATTTTTGGCCAAACTGGACACTGAAATTATTATTTTTAACTAAATATTGACATTCAGGCACCTATAGCGGCTAAATCGTCAGGAATTTGAAGATGGTGCAAACTAGAGTCTCATCACATTTTGTCTGTAGATTCTAAAAATAGTTTTTTCAAAAATTTTGGAATCAGATTGCACTTCGTTTTCCATCTCCCATGAAAACTGGTGTTTTTCAAAAAACAACATTTTTAAAAAGTGACACACCGTATAACGTATAACTTTTTTTCCATGAAGGATAAAATTCTAATTCTTTTGAATTTAGATTTGTAACTCCGATATCTAATGCTTCCACTTGGTTAGATAGTTTTTTATTGAATATTTTTTCTATAATAAAGTTTCGAAGTCAAACCAATTACAATTCAGACATAGTGCGACCATATAGCGCATAAATTTTTTGTATATATCGAAATTCAATTTTTTATTTTTTTGTTGGATCAAGGACTTCAATATCTGGTGCACTCATCTTTTTCATTTTTTTTTGGATAATCTGTTATTTTTCCACATCTGTAGAACATAGAGCTTGATTTTCAGTGAAAAACCTATGTTTAATAAAACTAAAAAACAAATACATAATAAAACCAAAACATATTAAAATTATAGTCATTTGATAGCTCGTTCTAAGGACTACCTGATTCCAATTGGGTTTGTGAAGTCTCCTCCATTTTCATCCTCAACCCGAGCTTCGAAGCTTAAAAATCTGGACTTCCAAAGTGCCTGAGGGGGAGAATGAGGACAAAGGGGGGTTCGCTCAAACCTGGGTGATAGGTTGTCGTTAGGTCCTACTACTTTAGAATAACTAAATGTCAATTGTCAATCGGGCAGTGTCCAAGGAAATTTGCAAAAGGAGATTATTCAAACAACTCATTTTATATTTTTAGTTTTTCTTTTAATCTACAAAAGTGAGACTAAACCAAAGCCATTACTACTCAACTCGAAAATGATCTTACTCTAAGAAAATCAAGAAGAACTAAATTAAAAATCAGAAGAAAACTAATCTAGAAAACATTACTACGAGACTAGAAAGCATGGAAACGAGTAAACTAAATAACTGGTAAACTACAGAAGCGGAAAAGCAAGGAAACAAATAGTTAAGCATCTTCTAAACAGTAAAGAAATATTATCAACTACAAAAGAAAGACATACAAATTAAAGAAAATAGTGCTTCAGAACAACTAACCAGACTCTTCAACAACTTGTCATTTTCTATTGAACAACAATTTATTTTAAGCAAAGGAAATAACTTAATCAATAAAATACTTATCTATCTAGGCTAACTCCCCTCGAGTGGCCAGCTCGCGGGCTACTACTTTGTCCTTAACTCACATAAGCTACAGATACTCAATCCTCTGACGAATTACAGTCTCCATCATTGAATTCAATAGTTATAAATAGACAGAAACCAGATAACTCATTGTAACAGTGATTTGTAAATCCATGTAAACAACATAACGATACTTTCTCTCTCCATATATATTATTACTTTATGAAATTACAGTTTTATAGATAATTCTCTAACTAGATCCTAAATTTACGATGGCATGGATAACCATTGAAAAAGTCTTCCTTAACTGAAAACTAACTTAATGTCTTTAAAGCTTCTTAAAACATGCAGAAGGCTTGAGAAGAGCCATAAAGTTTTAAACAACCGAATTAAAAGAACTGAAACTGAATCTTTAGCGCATCATCTAGGCTTCAAGGAGTGGGTTCACAACATTACTTTGAGGCACGTGCTGACTAACTTTTTGCAACAGCTGAATGATGACCTATTTAATCCCTACAAAAATGCTCAAATCAACCCATTAAACTTGCTTTGGACAATTTCCTCAATTAATCAAAGGAAGGAAAGAAAGTATAATTTTTCTAAAAATAAGTAATTAATTCTCCTAAAGCTTAATGAATTGGCACAGGCTTAGATTTGATTTAGTAAAAGTAAGCTTCCTGGATTTTATTATGATGAGGTGATTTCACCTCATCATTTCCTCCCCTACCTAATTTCTGGCAGGTCCTCCTACTCCATAGTTAAATCCTTGAGTTTTATTCCATTCTTCATAAAGAGTACTGAGATCATGAGTTTCCCTGGCTGATGCATCGAAAGGTTCAGGGTTATGAATAAACCCTCTATGGAACATCACATTTTCTCTCCACTCTTTAAAGAGTCTATCATTTTGATCTATGGAAATATTAAAAGTTGGGGGTGGATTCAGTAAAAAGGGGGGCCTGTATCTCATTCCTATCCACTTTGTTCTGGGTGTTTTTATGATTTTAATTAGAGTATCAGCCCTTCTGAATGACCATCTGATGTTTAGAGGGGAAATAACTTCTCTTTTCTTTAAATAAGTTGGAAGAGGGGTGAACCTTTCCTCACAGGCATGCCATGCTTTGCCAATTAATTTATGTCCATTTGCTATGAAATTGTCATAACACATCTTAAGGTTGTTGTCATACCTTTCCCTCATCTTTTCATTAACCAGAAGAGACAAAAATGAAGCTTTGAACTCCTCAGGCCTTGAATTTGGTGATCTGATATGGAGACCTACTGTTTTCTCTACCTGTACAAATTATTTTGTTCTCTCTTGCCAATGGATTTGATTTCTCATAGTTGAAAGAAATGCCCATGATTCTACTGCTCCCACAAACAGATTAATAAAGAAATCTGTATGATTCTCTCATAATAGATCATGTAAAAAGAATTCACAAATTAAATCCTGATCTTCAGGAGTTGATTCTACAAATATTTTTACAAAGTCCTTGTCATTAGGCTCATAAGGTTGATCGTTATAGATCCTGAATAGTTTCCATCACAACCATTGTTCATTTAGAAACATTGAGTACATTCTTGATGGCCTTCTACAATTCAGCAAACAGTCCATAAGTTGATAGGCATCTTGCTTCCCTCGGTAGGCTTTGTGAAATGACTCCTTTAGGAGCACCAGTTCTTTTTTGAGCCTATGATTTTCAGTTTGAACATTTATGAGGAAGTAACAATGTTCCATCCATTTGTTAGCAGAGGCAGAATGCTGACCTGGAACTAATTAGTTACTATTGGTTCTGTTTGAATTGCTTTGGACTCAGTTTGGGGTCTCACAGTGCATTCCTCTAGATCCTCTTCTAGTTCAACTATTCTGCTAATAGAAGTGTTTAACTCCCTAGTCTTTATTTTCTTGTCTTCTTCAAAAGCTGAGAGCATGAGCATAAAATTATGTTTTATTTTTCCTATTTCCACATCTTTTTGTGCAATATTTTCACTATAAGCTTTATGCTTTTCACACTGCTCTTATACCTATTCCTGCAACTTGTAGATATTTGAATCCTTGTCCTGCAATTGTAGCTTCAAATATTTTAATTCCTGGTCCCTTTTACTTATTATAGCAGTTTGTACCACTAACTCTTCTTTTTGCAATTCTATAAACTCATTTTTTTCAGACAATTGCCTCTGTAACTCAACAATTTCTAGTTTATACCTTTCTATTCCATCATTAGCACAACTGGCTTCAATTGTTTCAAGAATTTTATCTATACTGGGTGACAAATCTTCTGGTGCACTGTAATTCCCAACAAGTTCTCTGTCCCGAGTTCCATCATTGAAATTTTCCTCTATGTGTGCAGAATGAAAAGCAAATACTTCACCTGAATTCTCTTTATTTAGGGGTGTTTCATCTCCATTGGCTTGTTCTAAAATTTCTATTGGGTCTTGTAGCTGCTTAGGCTTTTTCTTTTGTGAACTTCCCTCCTCACCCTATATTGGGGTTTCAGAGAGTTCAGAAGCCAACCGTTTACTTCTTCTGAGTGGAGGTGATTCCTGAAAAATGATAGGTGTTGGGTTTTTCCTTACTCTTTTCTTCCTTGGTTTACTTGTGTCAGAATAAACAACATGAATTTGTTCTTGCATGTCAAGGGTTTGGAATTTATCACCACAAATGTCTGTCAAATCCTCACCAGGAGTAGTGGGATTAAGAGCTTCCAGAGCTGGAGAGCCCTTAGGGGAGGTTGCTCTGGATGAAGAAATAGCTTTTTGGGAAGATTCCCCCAATTCTATGGTTCTTGCTATTGTAGGTTTCTCTATTTACTCTATAAATTTCTCCCATTTCCCCTCGGATTTCCTACGGAAGTGATACTTGCAAATTAGCTGAATTAACTCGTGGTGTTTGAAGGGCCCAAACCCTGTTTTATACCTTTCCATGGAAGTTTTTAAGGAGTCAAATAGGAATTCCAGCATATTAACCCTAAGAGCTGGGTCCTCCTTTCTGTGACGAAGATGAGTCAACATTCGAAAGGCAGGCCCTACAACTGTGGTAAACTAGCCTTCACAAGTAAAGTACTTTATTATCCATGCAACAATAGTACCCCAAGGTTCTAATATGGAGGTTCTCTGGAACCCCTTGTTTTGCCCCCTGGTACTCACTACCACCATTGGATATGGGTCTCCTTCTCTAACAAACAATGTAGCTAATTTCTGGTACGTTACTTGAGAGGTTTCTTTGATATTTATGCCTCTATGCTCTAATCCAAAAAAGCGAGAAATAATCTTAGAGCTTACCTTAAAATGCTTCCCCTGAATTACTGCTTCACCATTGCTGTAGTTCTCCGCAAAGGATCTTACCAGCTTTTCATTATGGCCTTCAAATTTCCTGATGAAGTCTAACCACCCTGCTTCCTCGAATAATCTGGAGATGCTACTCAACCCCAGTAATTTTTCTGTTGAATCTAGCTCTGCCTTTCTTTTTTCACCCCCCATTTCCTAATTTCGTACACTGCAAGAAATTCAATTCCAGCGCAAAACTCTCACGCAAGTTATTTTGAAAATATTGTTTCTGGAATTACTTATTTGTTTTATCTGCAGCGTATGCTTAAATGATTTCCAATCTGCATGGAGGTTTGTGAAAAGCTTGCCGTACAAGTGATTGATCATCGGGTGGCATGAACTACCAATTTGGAAGTGAGGTTTGTGCCAATTTATTATTCTTTATTTGAAAATAACTACCTATTTAAAGCAAAAATTAATACTTACTCTCGTTCCGTGATCGCTCAAAGATCTTAATCCTCACAAATTTGACAGGATGACATGAAGGCATTGGTTGAAATGACGGCGAAGTTATTATGATATGGTGCGAAATTTTATGTGGGACAGAGCTGTCAATTAGGAGTACGGAGTTGGGTGGCTTACCTATAATTAGAGCAAAAATAGAAGGACAAATGTATCAGATATTTTGGCGAAAGAATCGCGAAAATTTAAAAATTTTGAAAAAGGTGGTGGAGGATAATTGAACAAGCTCATTAGCATGTATTTTGGTCAACATGCTTGAATGAGGGCATAAGTTCCGGAGCGTCGGGGTATGGCGTGACCGAAATAAGAATGAAATGAAGGATTCCAGAGCATCGCTGAAAGATGCAGCCAGACCGAAATGAAATGAAAGGTTCTGGAGCATCGCTGAAAGATGCAGCCGGAGCAGCAACAGAGTGGAAAGGTTCTGGAGCATCGCTAAAAGATGCAGCCAGAGCATCAACGAAGTGGAAAGGTTCCAGAGCATCGCTGAAAGATGTAGCCGGAGCAGCAACGAAGTGGAAAGGTTCTAGAGCATCGCTGAAAGATGCAGCCGGAGCAGCAACAAAGTGGAAAGGTTCTGGAGCATCGTTGAAAGATGCAGTCGGAGCAGCAACGGAGTGGAAAGGTTTCAGAGCATCACTGAAAGATGCAGCCGGAGTAGCAACGAAGTGGAAAGGTTCTAGAGCATCGCTGAAAGATGCAGTCGAAGCAACAATGGAGTGGAAAGGTTCTGGAGCATCGCTGAAAGATGCAGCCGGAGCAACAACGGAATGGATGGTTGATTGACATGGTAAAGAATCTTCACGACTTTGACCCTTAGTGCATAATGCCTCCTCATCATGATAAGCTCAATTCAAGTTCTGGAGCATCGGCTTTTGGAATGTCAAGTTTCGGAGCATTGGTCCCATAACGTTCCAGAGCATCTTTGGAGGGTGCTCCGGAAGTTACTGTTTGCTTTTTGAGAAGTCTTGCAAAAATATTAAATTTTAGCTAAGTCCAAAAGGACAAAAGATTAAATGAAGAAGAATATCTCAGCATACATGTCCATTTATTACTCTTTTTCCTAATATATATATATATATTTATTTATTTATTTTTAATTTTTTAAACGAAAAACACAAAATTTATGAGATAGACTCTACCAAAGCAGAATCAACGCATTGGACTTCGCCTTGCATTTTTACAATCCTTGTGAAGTCTTCCCTATTGACTGGCTTATGGTAAACACGTAACTGATGACCATTAACCAATAGAGTTTGTGTGTCGCCATTGATTGGCTTTAACCAAACAGTTCCATTCAAAAAGACTTCCTCCACTTCATAAGGTCCAAACCAGTGAGTTCTGAGCTTGCACCTATGGTCTTTGTATTTAGAATCAAATAACAAAGCCCAGTCCCCATTGTGAAACTCCTTTTCCTTAATATTTTTATCGTGCCAAACCTTTCGTTGATGCTGAATTAGTTCAGTTTGATGAATGGCTTCTAAACGAAGCTCATCTAATTCGCTCAGTTGCAGAACTCTTTCAACTTGGGCTCTTTTTAAATCTAGACCTAATTCCATTGTTATTCATAGTGTTTGTAACTCGAACTCAATGGGAAGAAGAGGCTTCTTCCCAAAAACTAGCTCATAAGGACTGGATCCAGTCGTAGATTTCCAAGTAGTATAATATGCCCATACGGCTTCAGGGAGCTTCCTGGCCCAGTCTTTTCTCTCAGAAGAGACTGTTTTTGTCAGAATATTTTCTAGTTCTCTATTAGTCACTTCGACTTGGTCGTTTTCTTGAGGGTGTTAAGGAGATAACTTCCTATGGCTTACTTGAAAATGATTGGTAAATGCTAGAAGCACTCGAGACATGAATTGGGGTCCTTGATCAGTCACAATAGTTCAAGGGGCTCCAAATTTAAGGAAGATTCTATTATAAAGGAAGTCTACGACCTGTTCTTCCCTAGCTATTCTCAAGGCTTGAACTTCTGCCCACTTTGTCAGGTAGTCGATGCAAACCAGTATATATTATTTCCCTTGAGAGGAAGAATCTATGGGTTCGATGAAATCTAAACCCCATTTTTCAAATGGTTCGAGGACTACTTGAGGCTGCAACGACATCTCTGAAGAAGCAGTTGGTCTCCCTACCCTCTGACATTCATCACAATGATGCACGTAGTTCTTAATATCTTTGTGCATTGAGGGCCAATAGTATCCGGCACCTAGGACTTTGTGGAAAGTTCGTTTTGCAGTGTAATGTCCTCCTGACGGGTCATCATGACAAGCCCTCAAAATACTGTATGTTTCATCAGCTCTTACACATCTCCTCAAAATCATGCCAGGACCACAAAGAAATAATATTCCATGAATCCATTTGAATGGAGCACTCTGCTTGATTAGTCGCTTCTTTTGCTTAGATGTGAATCCAGGGGGTATCTCAGATGCAGCTAAATAGTTAGCAATATCTGCAAACCAAGGTGATTTTATAGAAACCGCAAATAGATTTTCATTTGGAAAATCATCCTGAATAGGGGTAATATCATCTTTCTCATGTTTTATCCATGACAGAAAGTCAGCTACGACATTATATTTTCTTGGTTTTTCAAGAATCGTGGCATTAAACTCTTGAAGAAGCAATAGCCATCTCATAATTCATCCATTTACCATAGGTTTGTTCATTAAGTAATTCACAGCTGAGTGATCCGTATAGACTGTGACCTTATATCCTGTAATATAATGACGAAATTTCTTGATAGCGTGAACAACAGCCAAGAATTCTTTTTTTGTTGTCGTATAATTTTTTTCTGCCAGAGTAAGATTCTTGCTGATAAAATATATAGCATACTTCCGTCCGTTCTCATCTTCTTGGCCCAGAACTACACCGATAGCATCGTCAGAAGCATCAACATAGATATGGAAGGGAATACTCCAGTTTGGCCCTCTTAGAACGGGAGCAGAGACAAGTTTTCCTTTGATTGCTTCAAAATATTTCTGACACTCAAATGTCCAAACAAACTCAACTTATTTCTATAAAACAGAGAACATAGGAGCTGCAATTTTACTAAAGCCTTCTATGAACCTTTTGTAGTAACCAGCATGTCCAAGAAAACTTCTTACATTTGTTTGAGTTTGAGGAATTGTCAACTGTTGGATGACTTCAATTTTTTTAGGGTCGACCTTTATTCCCTCAGAGGAAATATGATGACCCAAGACTATTCCTTGCTCCACCATTATTAAGCATTTCTCATGGCTAAGGGATAGTCTATTTTCCTCACAAACTTGCAGAACTCGATCCAAGTTCTAAAGAGCTTCATCATAGTTTGATCCATAAACTATAAAATCGTCCATATAAACCTCTGCACAGTCATTAACGAGAGGAAAAAATATAGCAAGAACAGCTCTCTGGAAGGTTGTTGGAGCGTTGCATAGTCCAAAAGGAAGCACTCTATATGCAAACGTGCCCCAAGGGCAGGTAAACGTGGTTTTGTCCTGGTCTTCCGGGGCAACCTGTATCTGATTATAACCACTAAATTCATCGAGAAAGGAAAAATACTTCCTCCTGGCCAAGTTATCTAGGACTTGATCGACGAACGGTAAGGGAAAATAATCTCTATAAGTGGCTTTATTAAGTTCTCGATAATCTACATAGATTCTCCACTTGCCATTTTTCTTTGGGACTACCACCATAGGTGATATCCATTTACTATCAAAGATTGGGTAAATAAATCCAGCACGAAGGAGTTTCTCAATCTCAATTTTAACCAAATCCTTTAATGCAGGATTGAGTCTCCTTTGAGGCTAGCAAACAGGCCTTATACTATTATCAGTGTAAATGTGATGAGTACAAACACTTGGGTGAATTCCCCTCATGTCCATATAATCCCAAGAAAATTTTTTGGATCTTTGTGCCAACACATTAAATAACTTATCCTCCTGAGTTTTTGTCAACCAGCTATTGATATTGAACCACTCCCTACCTCAACATAAAAACAACAACAACCCGTGCTGTAAACAACTCAACAAAGAACACTATAAATCCAACCAAGGCAACATGGTGAAACAACCACCAACCAATTCTCCAAAAACACATAACTATGGATTATCATACACAATACGTATATGTACCAATACACAACACCAACAACCATCACAAGACTACACAAGGGTCCACTTGGACACCAGAAGCAACATACCAATCCATTATAGTAGAATCCACGAATCAAGA
Organism: Sequoiadendron giganteum; assembly: GCA_007115665.2. Taxonomy (NCBI): domain Eukaryota; kingdom Viridiplantae; phylum Streptophyta; class Pinopsida; order Cupressales; family Cupressaceae; genus Sequoiadendron; species Sequoiadendron giganteum. The sequence goes on along the minus strand of CM021101.1, from coordinate 93,338,477 downwards.
ACATAAACCATCTCAACTGAATCTAACATCAAACCAGTGGCTTGATAGGGTTAGGTCATACATAAAGTGAGACCATCCAAACAAGACCACAATGACCTGTCTCTTGTTGTGCAAGGTGATCAGCCTCCAAGAGATAGTCATTCTACCAAGGTGAGTAGTGGGTTCTAGCTGCGTCCAGCCTCACATACCCCCATTCTCAATGTTTCCTGCCTCTACTTCCTCGTACACACTCACCAAGTTTGCCTCAAACAACCTTGGAAAGGAATCACAATACAACATATAGCCGACATTGAAAACAGCAAAGATAACTAGCTTAGCCACCAAGTTCATAAAGAAGATCAACTTAAAGTTCCATTTCAACAATAAAGAAATAAATATGCGTAATTTCAACACTGAATCAAATTCATAACCACTAGGGTTATAAGAAAATAAGATCACAAATTGTGGCTAAACCTTCACAATCAAGTATAAACAAAGTGTCGGCCCTAACAATCAACCGAAAAGAATCATCAATAACCAAAAGAAAGTTCACAATCTTTAAATTCCACTATACAACAACTATGTGACTAGATACTAGCCACCAAATGAGGAAGGAGAAAACAATATCCAATGAGAATGATAAATACCCCCATGTGATGCGAAATGAGCATGCTATCCATATGACTAGAGTGTATCCATGACTAAAAAAGACATCGTCACTCTACCAGGTCATCGCCTCTATGGACATCTAGACATAATTAACAACCATGCTACTATACTCAAATCTGAGGGATAAGGCTAACACATAAAGATCCAGTATCTTGATCTAGCATTAGGGAAAGTAGTGGGTACGTTTCCTTGAGATTGGTTGAGCTAAGATACTCTACACCACAACATGCGTATGGTACACACTCCACCCAAGAAAACTTGTGACTACTACTATCCCTTCACGGATTGAGGATCTAACGAACCAAAAGAAAAGGAGCTACTTTTGGTTACTCCTATCTAAAGGTTTCAACCAAACCTGGGTTGGTCCTTAATTCAAGTAACAAACATGAAAACACACATAATGGTATGGTAAAATCTACACCCAAACGTGACTTTTCCCCATGCATGGATACCAAGTATCACCATCACATGGACACACCAAGCAAGTACGGGCTTCCACAACATTCAAACAAGATACAGTTACTGGTTTCTTACATTTACAAAGGAAACAACTACATACATAATCCCATAGGAACATCCAATTCCATAACCCATGGAGTACGTATCTTACTTTCCAACCATAACCTTATATTAGGTTACTAACATGCTACTCTCTTTCACAGAGTATATCATGCTAAAGTAAAAGCCATGAACACATGATTACTTAACACTCTACTAACAAATCACGAGAACAACATAGTGGGCACAATTGCACCCAAAGAACCTAGTGTTTAAACCTAGGCTCTGATACCATGTGTAATGCCCCGCCAAGTAACCTTAAAGGAAGTTGCAATTTACATCATAAGCGAACCAATTTTTTTTTTATAAAGTGCATTTAACATACACATTCACTTACTAGTTAACAACAACCTCTAAGGCTACAAGGTTAGGATTACTTAAACCCACATATACATATTACATATAACCATAGCCTTATGAACTTTATGAAATCACCATCATACATCATAAGAATATCACATAACATAAAAAGATAATCAACTGAGATACAATCTCATAAACATTATCTTAAATCAATAGTTACATCACTCATTCCCAAAATGAGGCAGTAGTACAAAAGATTACAATTACAAAATTCCACCTCATAAACATAAGAGGGATAAAATAACTTATACAAGTTAAAATATTATAATACAAGATAATACAACAAGAACTGCGAGCTGTCCATCTGGATGTCTCGCCACCAAGTACTGAAGATAGATGGGGACCCAACGATTTTGGTGCATGTTCCACCCTACCAATGTGGTACCCGAAGGCCCACCCCCCATGCTAGAAGATAGTAACAAAGTAACATGGACAAGATTCTACTACTTCTAACCAAAGGCAGACTCAAATTGACTCATACTGTTATAACCAACCAAATGAATTAACAAGTACAACTCATTCACTATACAAGTACGAATCAAATACAATACATGTACAAATCAAGTACAATACAAGTACAACTCCAACATCACTAACATAGGTCACATTGCTTCTAGACATAATAATAATCAAGTATGTTCACAGAACCATACACATAAAACAATTAACAATAGTTGTCATAGATAGAGTGTCATCGCAAGGTTTGTCATGAGATCTCCTCTGGGCATTCTTCATAGGCTCCGGCACAAGTAATCCTGGTGGCCTCAACCGAATCCTGGCACTCATACTCACTCATGCGGAATCAACTACCTCTCGCAAGAGCAAGATAGTTGATCTTGCCATTCCAGGCCTTCTCACTCATCCCAAGTCTAAACAAGCCCTTGTCTATGAGTGAGGATTAAATTATCTTGATTAATGTGAAGTTACTCATAATCTTCTAAGTACATTATTTAAATTATCACTTGATTAAATCACTCCTGAAGGTTATCCAGTTTACCTCTTTGGGCTCTGGTGCCTAACAGAAGCCACTCTTCTATTGGACAACACACACCCAAACAATCCACCAAGGGAAACACAAGTGCATATCAACTGGGCATCATAATCCACTCCAACACAAGGAGGATACAAATAATAGAAACTCACTCCAAACATCTTGGAGGCAACAATCACATAGTCCACTCCTGTCATAGGAGGTAACAAAAGATCCCACTCCAAACATCTTGGAGGCAACAACACATAGTCCACTCCTTTCACAGGAGGCAACAAGGTGAAACCACATAACAAGGTCACTCCATGCAAGGAGACACGGATCCCATAATCCGCTCCTAAACCAAGGAGGTGCAAACATCCCCATTCATGAAAACCAGGTAAAACTGAAAAGACGCCATGCACTACCCAAGGGAAAACAACTGGATGGCATAAAGATTCAATAACCCTTATCCTCTAAGTTCTTCTAGAAGACTTATAATTTAGGACTAACACTAAATCCCAAAACCAACAATGCAACTTGACGACATAGCAACAAAAGCATTCAAGTCATCAATCAAATCTAATATTTGGATTTCCTAAATCCATACTCATTCAATAGGTAGTGTTGACAAAGTCAAAGACATGATAAGTAGATCATCTAAAATAATCATAACCCCTATTTCCCTTTTCATTATTGGAAATCTAAAACAATTAAACTTACTTCCCTTTACTGAATACAAAGAATTAAATCCTTTAAGATAATCATAAGGAAGATACTACTTTTGGATATACTAAATCCATATCTCTTTCATAATCCAATCATAATGATTCAATTAATCTAAAAAGAAATTAATAAATAACATAATTGATTGCCTCATCAATAAAACAACTTCTTAATTTACTTTTAAATCGACACAAATCCATGCAAGTAAACTCTTTCCATTTTCTAACCAAATCTTACATCTCATTCAATTTTCTATTTAAAACATTCAATCACTTTAATATAATAACATATTGTTTCTCTATCCATTTTCCATATACACTAATCAATCCATTTTTAAATCTCTATTCAATAATACATTGCATGCATCTCATTAAAATAAAATACGATAATGAATTTTACACTGAATATATATATATATGCTCCATATTATATAGACACCATTAATATTCCATTCACAATGGCTAGATTACTCTATGGAACTAAATAAAACATAATAACTATTTGCCTTTTTCAATATATTTAGTTCCTAAATTTACTTCTAATGCAACCTAACACTATTGCAAACAATCTTTTCCAATTTTCTATCCGGAGTCTGTGTCTCATCAACTATTCATTTAAAAGCATGCAATTCCATCAATGTATAAAAATATCTTTTGGCTTGTTTATTTGGCCACGCATTCATATTGTTTCTAATTAAATCTCATTACTTAAAACAAACATTTAAATATAAATATTTTTATAATTCTTCAATATATTTAAATATCTTTCTCTATACATTTTCTACACATACTAATTATTTCTTTTAAAACACTAATAATACCCAATTTGCAAACAACAGAATAAAATAAGATAAAATATTATTTATTCTCTCAAATGGATATATACCTTCACTATATATCTACTAAATATAAATTAATATATTTAAATATATTTAATCATTAACATATCTACTATCCTTTGCAGAATATCAAATTGATTAATTCAAAATAAAATATCCTTTATCATCAATATTTCAAAATATAAATATATTTTTCCAATTAAATCAAATTAATAATTGGACCTTTTACATATGAATTTAAATTTCACAATTCAATTGTAAATTATGCATTCTTTAAATCAAATATTTAACTCCTTCAATTAAACTTTAACATGCCATTTTAAAATAAACAATAATTTCCCCATATGTTTATAATTTTAATTCCACTAATCTAATCTACAAATTTTATTTAAGATAATATAAATAAATATAATACTTTAGTATTATAAATTATAATATAAAATATTATTAAATAATATTTTAATATTATAATAACAATACATAAAATATTAATATTTATAAATATCAATTTATTATTATTTTATTATCACAGCAGCCATGGGAAAATAATTTAATAGCAGTCTCATGTTTCAAGCATAACTCAAAAACTACAATATGAATATCTGCGATTTTTTGACAAGGATAAGAAAATTCTAAAATGCAAAAACCCTTTAAATTTCCTGACAACCCAGTTTGCAAAAGTGGAGTTATAGGCGACGCAACCAGACCATTTTACCATGAAAATATAACTATACTGCAGATTTTAAAATCCGTTTTTTGATAATAAACAGAAAATTTTATTTTCTAAAAACATTCTAAATGCATTGTTCAATCTCTATGTTTGATTTCAATAACAATAAAATCAATTTCTCCAAATAATTTAAATTCAACTAAGATTTTCACAATTTTCACTCAAGAATTTTCACAAGTAAAGGCTGTAAATTTGTTTAATTCTTTTCTTCTAATATCAAGTTTGTTTTCTAAAACAGATTTAACAAACAAATCTTTAATCACTACTATTTAAAAAAAAACAATCAAGAACAATAAAACACAAAGAGGAAAACCTGGTATAAGAAGCTACAGGTAGAGATGAATTTTTGATGCAAGCCTCCTCTAAAGATTTTCTGAATTTTCTTCAATCCTCCAATGAATCCAATCGAAAATCCAACAAATGCAAACAATCTTTCCTTAATCAATTCTACAATCAAACTTTCTTCAAACCCTTGTGCAAATTTTCCAAAATTTCTTCCCTGCTGTAAAAATGTATTTTTCTAAAAACTTTTTTGCCCTAAAATTAAAACATATATTCTTATAAATCAAAAAATACCTAATTCAACCCTAATTCACATTACATGCAAATTAGATATTTCAATTTCAATATTTACAACCCTAATTCACATTACATGCAAATTAGATATTTCAATTTCAATATTTACAACCCTAATTCACATTACATGCAAATTAGATATTTCAATTTCAATTTCAATTTTCCAAAAACCCACTTTCAATTTAAAATGAAATTTCAAATAATAAATTAATTTCCAAAGTTGCAACCAATTTCCCAAATAAACATTTAATTACAATGTCTAATTTAATTCTCACACGTTGGAATTAAATTCCAAAATTAATTCTAATTCTTTTATTTCCTTTCATTCTCTTGCATCACGTTTAATTAATTAATTTAATTATTCAATAACTAAACTCAACCCCCTTGGATTAAATTTAATTAATTAAATAATTTAAATATAATTAATTAATTTAAATATAAACTTTTATCCACATTGCATTATTAAATTAAATAACCATCAACATGATTTAAATGCAATTATTCTAAATATCTATTTCCAAATCAAGAATTCTTCAGGATTAAATAACATCAAAGCAAGACAAACAAAGACTCGACACACACAACTGACGACACACTAAGGCTAGGGTGTAAACTTGACACATGTTACCTAGCTACTATCTCCCATTCAACTTAACCGTTGGATCGACACGCTCAAACCTGTGAAACCAGGTGGAGTCGATGTCATGTACCTGCAATCCTGCAACCAAGTAAACAACATCATACAATATATCCAGCATACAATACACACCGTGAAGAAGGAATTACGGATTCGCAGAGCGCTCGCAAGCGAGTGATGCGAACTCGTCCTCTTCACCAATACACTCATCGAAACTGACACTTCCATCATAATCTAGTAATCTCATAATAATATCTCATGTTAACTCTACAACAACATTAATCTATAATGCATGTGAAACAATAATCAAATAACTATATCCCACAATAATATTTGTCACTCAATAGTAGCAATCAAAACATTATAACAAAATGTATCCAGTATCAAAGTAATTGCAACCAAACATAACATAAAGCAACTTGAACAAGAAGCAAAATGGAGGGGTATTACATGAAGAGTTCGACCAGAACGCAACTGCACGTTTCCAAATTGTATCGCGTGAAGCCTAGTAACGTTTTCATGTTTAGTAGAATAGACTGGTGTGTTTTGGCGATTATTTTTACGATTAGGAAGCGGTTGCGCTAGAAGCTGAGGTTGGTTTACTTGCTTATTTTGAGGAGAATTTTGAGCTGGAGGTAACAGGTTATGTTGTTGATTCCTCCTTGGTTCAGTATAAAACTGATTTTGTGCCCGATTCCATTGGGGTACAACATTTTGTTGGTACCACTGTTGTTGCAGTTGATTTGGCCATTATTGATTACCCCATGTGTGGTTTGTCCATTCAGGTGACCCCCAATAAGGATTTCCCTAGTTAGGTTGAGGTGGAGGTGACTGATTCCAAGATGGAGTCCATTGATTATGAGCCTAGTTGTTTTGTGGTCTCCATGTGGAATTAGGATTTTGTCCATAAGGGAAATTACCTCATTGACGTTGGTTTAAAGCATGTATTTCTTCTTCAACCTGAATGGTTTTTTTCTTGGTATTCTTAATATCCAATAAAAGCTCGCACTAGTTTGTAGGATGATTTTTCTCACACAACTGACAAACATTGACTTTATCCAAAGGACACTCACGCAACAGATGTTTATTCTAACACCTTGGACAATAAATTGACAAGGTCTCAGGATTGCGGGTTTTAGCTTGTATACCATCTAGGGTGGTATTCAACTGCATGAGAGTATCTGTTTTTAGATTTGCTATCTCTTCACGGAGCCTACCTATCTCATTAGTCCCTTTAAAAAGATTAGTTTTGCAGATGCCTTCCCTAGTACGGGAGAAATTCTGACAAAACTCACATATTTCTTCAAGATTTAATTGAGATACGTCACCTTTCCCCATCAAATCCAGATTCCTTCTAGTGTCATCATCAAGACCTTTAAGAAAAATTGTTTTGAGTATCTCAAAGCTAATGGTTGTTTCTCCACATCTTTTGGAGAGAAAGAGGAACCTATCAAGATAATCCTCCAAGCTTTCGCCCTCATTTTTCCTTAGCTTAAACAACTCCTCCTTACGATCACTTACCCTGCAGTAACTCTGGTATTTTTGTAAGAAAATGATCTCCATTTCTTCCCAAGATGTTATACTACTAGAACCCAATCCCATGAACCAGCACATTGCTGAGTCCTTCAAAGTTGACGAAAAAAGCTTCAACTTTTTATTGTCGTTCTTATAATCATGTCTAACATAGGACTTTAAATTCAAAGAGAAATTGGTCTGGGTCCTCCAAAGACAAGCCACGAAAGGTTGGAAGGAAGGTTGGGGAAATGTTCATCATGACAATATCATCATCAGCGTCCAACGTGATAGGATAGGTAAATGTTCTAGGAAGTTGAGGTTCATTGTGGTTAGGTTCAACTCTACGGTCTCCCATGTTGTTCAGAAGAGTATGTTCCTCAAAGATAACTTCCTCAATATCTAGTTGTTCGACTGGTTGTTCGACTGGTTGCTCAATAGGTAAATAATCGAAAGCCTCAGGTGGAGTAGGCTCATATAGTTCTTCAGAAGTGTGGTCGTTTGAGCCTTGGGTTTTCCTATGTATGATAGGTACATATTTTGGGGGGGTCTTTGGTATAAAATGTCTGTGAGGGCCTCTTTTTCGGACCATGCAGAAAAGAAAGCCAACTAAGATATTTTTGGCATAAAAATTTGTATTCAAACCATCTCCTAATAACACTTATGTGAGTCCCCGGAAACAATGCCAAAAAGTGATAGGCTGTCGTTAGGTCTTACTACTTTAGAATAATTGAATGTCAATTGTCGACTGGGCAGTGTCCAAGGCAGTTTGCAAAAGGAGATTATTCAAACAACTCATTTTATATTTTTAGTTTTTCTTTTAATCTACAGAAGTGAGACTAAACCAAAGCCATTACTACTCAACTCGAAAATGATCTTACTCTAAGAAAATCAAGAAGAACTAAATTAAAAAGAAGAAGACAAGTAATCTAGAAAATATTACTACGAGACTAGAAAGCATGGAAATGAGTAAACTAAATAACTGGTAAACTACAGAAGCGGAAAAGCAAGGAAACAAACAGTTAAGCATCTTCTAAACAGTAAAGAAATATTATCAACTACAGAAGAAAGACTTATACAAATTAAAGACAATGGTGCTCCGGAAAAACTAACTAGACTCTTCAACAACTTGTCATTTTCTACTAAACAACAATTTATTTTAAGCAAAGGAAATAACTTAATCAATAAAATACTTATCTATCTAGGCTAACTCCCCTTGAGTGGCCAGCTCGCGGGCTACTACTTCATCCTTAAATCACATAAGCTACAGATACTCAATCCTCTGATGACTTATAGTCTCCATCATTGAATTCAACAGTTATAAATAGACATAAACTAGATAACTCATTGTAACAATGATTTGTAAATCCATGTAAACAGCATAACGATACTTTCTCTCTCCATATATTATTACTTTATGAAATTACAGTTTTATAGATAATTCTCTAACTAGATCCTAAATTTACGATGGCATGGATAGCCATTGAAAAAGTCTTCCTTAACTGAAAACTAACTTAATGTCTTTAAAGCTTCTTAAAACATGCAGAAGGCTCGAGAAGAGCCATAAAGTTTTAAACAACCGAATTAAAAGAACTGAAACTAAATCTTCGGTGCATCATCTAGGCTTCAAGGAGTGGGTTCGCAGCATTACTTTGAGGCACGTGTTGGCTAAATTTTTTCAACAGCCGAATGATGACCTATTTAATCCCTACAAAAACGCTCAAATCAACCCATTAAACTTGCTTTGGAAAATTTTCTCAATTAATCAAAGGAAGGAAAGAAAGCATAATTTTCCTAAAAATAAGTAATTAATTCTCCTAAAGCTTAATGAATTGGCACATGCTTAGGTTTGATTTAGCAAAAGTAAGCTTCCTGGATTTTATTATGATGAGGTGATTTCACCCCATCACTGGGTTCGCTTGAACCCAAGTTTGAGCAAACCCCCCTTTCAAAAGGGGTTTTCAAATTTTTTTTGTCCGTGCATGCTTTAAATTGGTTCACTCGAACCTTGGTTCGAGTGAACCCTTTTTTGGTTCGTTCGAACCCCCAAAATCATTTTTTTTTCCATGGGGTCATTTTTTGTGAGTTTTCCTTCCTCACTAGAATTGTAAACCACTATTGTGGCTTCACCCTCATGCCTCTTAAATAACTCATATGATTATAGAGTAAGTAAATTAAATAATATGTTTTATTTCAATTTAATTAGTTAAATATATCACGCCTCTTAAATAACTCATATGATTATAGAGTAAGTAATTTAATTATTTAACATATGATTAAATAACAAGATAATTATTGTTACCTGATTTTGCTTACATCTAAATCAGGTAGACTTATGATTGTGTTTGCATTTAAACAATAAAAGGTACATATCATTTTCAGCTAAATTTCATCCATGTGCATAAAAGAGAGTCAAAATTTATTGCAAAGGTAGTCTTTATTGATAATCATAAGTGTATAGTGTCCCTCACAAGCCAAGGGATTGACTATTTTTATGCATATAAGGAAAAAACTATACATTTATAGATAAAAGGAAATGCATATGTAAAGAAGGGGGACCCGTTATTCTGAATGAAAAATCTTGATTGAGTTGCCTTGCATCAACTTCATTTGTCCTATCCATCCAACCTCCAGTTGTCACTTGCCCCTGCTACTCCGAGTATCCCTGCATTTGGGAGAATAATTTGGTTAGAGCAATGAAGGATCACCAATTAGTACATAGGAAAACATTCGTAAACATATAATTTGATCCTTATAAACATTAAAATAGCTAGCATATCATAGATGTCCAAGAAAATAAAAGAGTTATCAAAAACATCTATCATATGCTCTATTTATCTAACATGTTTTCTCTTTGTGTAGATATAGGACAAAACTTTTTTATTGTTTTGTTTCAGCTGATTACAACATGTGGAGTAAAATGTGGCTCCCACAAGGGTTGAGCCCAACATGTTGCCCTCATGTTTTAGAGGGATAGGAAATTGAGCAACTTGATCAAATCAATATGGAATCATACCAGTTGATCAAATTTCATTATCAGATTCAAAAGATGCAACAAAACGGTGTGAATTATCAAGAAAGTTACTCTGCATCTTTCACAATGAATCAAACAATAGGCTACTTGGAAATATTACTCTGCTAGATATGTCTTTCAATCTTCTTAAGTTGGATCCAAAGTCCATTTTAATAATGATATGAGTTGTATTTCATTGTCAACATTTTCAAGGAGCTAGTAAAGAAGGGAACAAGAACAAGGACAACAATCATTAAAAAATGAAACAATTTGTCTCTTCCCTAGAAATAAATGATTTTTGTGATAATATGAACACTGAAGCACAGATCCGTCAAGTTCAATTATGGATAATCATTATGGCCGAGTTACTCAATGAGGTCTTACAGGTTATCAAGATCTATCAAGAGCTATCATGAGTTACATGGAGCAACACAAGGTGAACAATTGAATGCAAGGCCAAATCCATCATGTCAGTGTGTTGTCTCGAAGAGCAATGCATGAGAAGGAAAGCACATTGATGCAGATGAGTAACTAACATGCATTGGTAATTATCTTGCTACTGATACAATGAGTATTCACAAACAACTACAGTGCACACTCTGATAAACAACCAATGCATGATGGTTAGAGGAGATACCAATGATTCTACAAATGAATGTAGGATAGTCATGAAGGGCAACCTTTGAGAAGGATTTCTTGGTAAAGCAACTCATCATGCTGGTAATAGTGTGAAAAGATACATGTGAAGTATTGCAAAGTGATAGAACTACATGAAGCATAAAGTCATGCAAAAGTTGAATTAATGATGTTGGCAAGAGATTATGGACATGGCAAGAACTTTGTTGATTCAAAGACAAGATATCATCAATATAAGGTAATGTAATGCCATTTCCACTTTTAAAGGCTACATAAGATTAAAGTATGCAACAAGTGTATGTAACTCAAAAGGTTCATGAAAGCCTATATCAGTCATGCATAATGATGCTATGATTTAAATCAATAGATGAAAAAGAAGATGAAGATTTAAGTATTCATTTTCTCCAAGAAAGGAAATGTAGAGCCTCGGCTCATCTGAAACAAACCCTCAAAAATAGAAAAATACCTAGAAATGAATGAGCACTGTCATATTGCCTTTTAAGAAAATGCTTATGGAAATGAAAACTGAATGCAAGCATGGCTGCAACCATGATAAAAGGTATTTATTCCATTGTTGTACATAAAATACTATCTTCTGAAGAAAATACAAGTTCCATAGAGGGTTTTTCATTTTTCTTACAAAAAGACTAGAGATCGAACATACAAGAATGAAGCATGAAAACATAGAAAAACATAGCATTTTCACCATTGTGCTGAATGGAGAGAGCTTGAAATGAGCTTTGATTCACTTAAAACAAAAGAGAAAATCAAGGTATACATCGAAAAAGAGCTTAGTTGAGCTCAAGTTTGTTTGTTTTCATTGAATATGCAAGTTATTTTTCACCATGGGAAGTCTCAGAAAACTCAATCATGGCGGCCAAGAGCAAGAAAAGCTTCCACAAAAGAAATGAAGAGAATAATACATGAGAAAAATTAGAGAGGTTGTGGCCAAGAAGCCTCGAAACCCTTCGAAAATGGAGTGAAAATGCTACAAAATACTCAAGAAGTAACTTACCATCCAGTTGCAGGAGGATTTCAACCCCAAGCATGGAGGAATCAACTATAAAATGAATGGAGAATTCTCAAACCCTAGTTCATCATGGCGACCAAATACATAACTCTTTTCTTCCAAAGTTGCCAAGTAAAATGATGAGAAAATTTTGGGATAGGGGTCAATTTTGACATTAGGGTTTCTCAAGTACCCTAATACGAATGTGGTTTTTATCACATTCTTTTAGAATCAAATGCCTTGGTTAATACCCTTCACGCTCCTTCAAAAAGATCAAGGTTTCAAACTCTAATGATGGCGGCATGTGCAGGGCAAGGGAGCTTGAAAAAACCAAGTGAAAATGAGATTATAAATTAGGGCTTGGGTATTTTGTTCTAACTCATCATGACGGCAAAAATATTGATGTGAAAAAACTCAAATATGTTTAATCATTAAATCTTTTAATATTCAAACAAATTTAGAAAACAACATACATATATTTTAAAATAAAAAAATACTATTATCTAATAAATTTATTAATTTGTATGTTCAATTAATAATTAAAAACTATTGATGTTATTTTATATAAAATAAAAATATGAAAAATATCTTTAACAATTATTAATTTTAATTTAAAAATATAAATAAATAAATATTTATTTAAATAAAACTAAAATGAATATGAATTAAATATATAATTTAATCATTAAATTATGATTTTAATTATTATAATTTAAAAAAATTGTGTGATTGTGATTGTGATTTTACCTTTGTACTACTGGATGATTGTGAGAGAGGTGTGGTAGCATGGTATACCACCATACTGCAACATATTTATTACTGCCTAGCAGTAGTGCGGTGTATATCGCCATACCATGAGAGGCTTCTAACTATCTGGCAGTAGCGCGATATACTGCCACCTCACGGAAGCCTTCTAGTGGCCGAGTGGTAGTGAGGTGTACGCCGAATAGTGGAGGACATTGTTGATTTGGCTCTAAATCTGGCGCTAAATTTGCTACTAAATCTGGCTCTAAATCTGATGCTAAATTCGACACTAAATCTAGTGCTAAACCCGACGCTAAATCCGACACTAAATCCGACGCTAAATCTGGCGCTAAATTTGCTACTAAATCTAGCGCTAAATCTTATGCTAAATCCGACACTAAATCCAGTGCTAAACTCGACGCTAAATCCGACACTAAATCCGACGCTAAATTTGGCGCTAAAGTAGGCAATAATTAGCACTTGATTTAGTGCCTACTTGTCCTGATCGGTGCAAAAAATGCCAAAACTGGCGCCAGCCCGATAAATAGCGTTGACTTTTTCAAAAAATTGGAGAAAAATACATTAAAACAGTGTGAGTTTACTCTATCATCATTCCTTGCCAGCTCAATTTTTTTTCACCTGTTTCTATGTCTTCATATAATTTAGATCCCTCAAAATTCAATGGCCATGGAGCATTATACCTAGTATGAATATGAATCAATAAGGTATTTTAGTTTTTTTGAATCATATGACATGTTATTTTAATATACATATTGTAACTTTTTAAACGTGTTACCTTCAAACCATCGTTCCTCTTTTTTTCGTAGGCATTCACCCTTCCTACAGACCTGTATCGCTCTACACAATTTAGTATCTCTTCATAGTCATGATCAACATCTATCTCTACCAGTTCTGTTGTATTTTTCAGACATGGATGTTGAGGAAACTTGTGGAATTCCTACAATTTGATATACCAATAAATTTATTAGTTATGTGATAAAATACAAATTGTTTATGTCATATATGATATGTATATGTTTAACTATTTTGAATGTGCCTGGATGTTTTGTTGATGTGGATCTTGTCTAGGATTCTATGCTTAAACAAGAGAATGGAAATATCTTTTTGCACTTGTTCGTTGCTCTTGATTTGACCAATCCAGTTTGTCCATATTTGGTGCTCCATGTATCCATATGAATCTATGCATATGTGGTGAGCCCCTGTGTTGCCACTTATATCTAGACCAAAAATCCTTAATTTTCATTCCTTTTTCTAGTATTTATGTTTTGAACATTGAATGCCTCAAGTGTATGTATTGTGTGACTATACGAGGATAGTCAATAACATTTTGTTTTCGCCATATTTGAGCTTCCCGTGGAGTAGTTGGCAATGTTCCTAACATTATTGCATGCAAATCGGGCCAATACATATCTACTGCACTCAAAGTGAAGAATATTGTAGGAGAGCCTATTTGATGAGTCAATTATGCACAACATTATGCCAAGTATAACCTTGTACCCCTCAATGTTGTTCCAAATTGCATCAATCTGTCAGCTAGATGGGATTGTGGCATGTTTTCCATGCTGACGCAACTCATTGATGGTGATTGGCATGTCTTGAAAATTTCTTTTGACAAATACAGTCGAAGAAGTTTGTGCACGGTGTCTCATTATCATGTTCATCATGAAATATTGAAATCTTGGATGCCAGCCAAAACGATGGTCCCTTTAATGCAATAAATGCTTAACAAATTCATGCAAATGCACTCTCCTCATTCGTGGTTCTAACCAATCACATGTACCATTAGGGGAAAATGTTGGGAATGCCATATCAAGTAATCTTGGAGTGACATATTCATTGATAGGAGATGAACCTATTCCTGGCCAATCAATCAGTGTTTCTGAATTTGCATCAAGGTTATTAACTCATCCCTGAATCAATTCCATTTCTCTTTGAGCAGTAGGTGGCATATAATCCATTAATGTAGTGTGCTCAATTATATTTTCTTCATCCATCTCCATGTGTGGACCCATAAATACAATTTCATTTGAATCAGAATCATATTCCATGTGCACTGTTTGTAATTTGTTGAAAAAAATTTCATTTGAATTTCCTATGAGATCATTTAGAGCATTTTCATTGATTCTAAAATCTAAATAAAAAATTTCATGAGCTACTTTGTATCTTAATGCCCTATACACACGATCCCTATTGACTGTGAAGTGATAATTTGTGCCACGTTGATCCCTTCTTCGAACAATGATGATTGGCAACTCTCATACTAAATGTGGAAAAACATTTGAAACATATTCCACATTTTGTAGAAAACTTATTGTGTGTCCTTTGTATTTATATTGGCCACCCACTACATGGGTAACTTATAATATTGGGCTGACACATGCAATCAACATTTCTTCTACTTTAGTCAATTTCACAAGCTCTTCTGGTTGTCGCCTAGGATCCATATTATTTAAAGATGAAAATCTATTTTTCCCTCTCTTGACGATATCTATTACAAACTGAACCTTGAGAGGTGTGAAATACTTTCATTCCTAGGCAACATTCTTGATAGATATAACACATGTTTGGTGTTATGAAGTTATCTAATTTATGTCAAAATTGTATTTGATATTTTTTGTATGTTTCCTTGTACATCTACATGTATCTCATCTTGTACTATGAGTTCTGCCCTTCTAGCATATCTTTCTCTTTCAACTTCATTGTGTATTTTCCTATGTTCTTCCCTTTCAACATCTGTCATTTGTTCATGTCGTCATCTTCTATATTCTCTTTGATATTGCCTTCTTTGTTCCTCTGATTGAAAATTCAATCTTGATCGCACCATATCTAGACAATAATTGAAGTTGGATTTGTAAAATTGATGTTTTTCAATGGTAATTCTACTTTTCTCTTAAATGAATTTCATTTAATATCAAAGACTATTGCAATAGAAAGGTTCTAAATAGAATACAAATTTACACGACTTTCAAATAAATTTCATTTTATTGAAGTAATGAAGTTCTATTCCCTTTTTTATTTAAGAATTTGAAATTAAGTAATGGAATGCAAGTTATGTAATTGATTCAAGTAAACTATTTGTATATTATTGCTTGAAAAAGACAAACATAAAAAATTCATGACGTAGAAGACACTTTAAACCTTTATTATGTTTTGTATATTGGTCCTTGGAAAAATGCATTCATTATTGTTATCTTTTGACTATTTATATCTCAAGTAGGCCATGTACATCCAAAATATATGGTTTTTTCCAAAACTGGACATTAAAGTCTATATAAAAATATTGTTCATTATACTAAGTCAACAATGGTTGCCACCTACATACAACACATATGAACAATGTTTTAACAAAATAGACATGAAAGTATACATCAAAATTTTGTTTATAAGAGTGAACCAACCATGTAACAACCCTCTATATGGTTCATATGTGTCTACCCTAAATATTATCATACAAGTACAACATAAATTCTTCAATAGTGGTTTTTGCAGCTCTTGGTTCCTCATATTGCTCATCATAATAAAGTTCTCTTAAAAAATCAGAGAAGCCTGCAACTTTCTTGCATGTTGTATGTAATTAGCGAGCAATGTCTTCCATGTCATTAATATCTTATCATTCTACTGCACATGCAAGCAGTGCAACATCATGGAGTTCTCTAATGATTTGTTTTGAATGGGCTTCAATTGATGAGTACAACTTCTCAATCAGAGTTGGCACATGTGTGTTTGAATTCGTTCTCTTCAAGGGCTTCTAGCTGTTGAAATGATGGTTGGCTCGAAGCAGATTCATTTTGGGTAGCCATGATCCAAACAATAAATCAAACTCATAAATAAGTAACAGGTTATAAAGATATGTATGATTCTTAGTTGTAGGAATTTTTTATATGATTTTATAATGAATTTTCAAATCTAATCAAACTACAAGGAAAAGTGTAAGCAAGTTATTAGTGTCATTTTTTTTTCATGTAGAAGGTTGGTGAGTTATAGATATAGATGATAGTAGTGGTAGTAATGTTCACAATGCTTCATAACATAAATAATGATAGAAATGTTGAACAAAATTGCAATTTTAAATATTTTGCTAGCAATATTTAACAGATAGTCAACTTTAGTGTCACGGGAGTACATGTAGTGTAATTGCATACCTAGAACCAAAGGTTGACCAAACTCATGTCTTATACTTGGAGTTAGAGTTAGAGATAATTTTTTTTTATCAACAACCTTTGCATAAATATTTTTGATTTATTGGCAACATTTGCATATGGGTTTTATTTATGGGCAACATTTGCATACATATATATAAGAGTCCATTGTAATTAGGGTGTTAGAGGTGTATAATCCTCAAATTCGTCAGAACTTATTACAATTATTTTAGGAGGAGATTGCACACTTAGGTGCTCCTCATCATTCTTTTTTCTTTTTATTGGAATATTACTACTGCCTTCACTAGGTATATGTTGGGTTCAAGGCAGTTTCTTGTCCAAGTCAACTTGGATGCTAGCAGACGCTTTCTCCGACCACTTTAGTTCCATCTTCATCTCACAAATCCTTTCCATAGCATGATCAAAGGTCTTTTTGTGCTTCAACCAACCTTCTCCTTCAACGTTCTTCCCCTCTACGAACTTGGTTAATGTTGCTCACTCCTTACATTGTAAATAGCGAGCATTCCTTGATATTAACTTATGAGCAGTTTGTTTAGTTCGTACCATGTCTGGCACAAAATATTTCACATTAGTATTACAGGTGGAAAAATTCTCTGCAATTCAATGTGTGTAGACAATTAACATGATCATTTGGTCTTAACAATGATGAAAGAAATTAACATGATCAAGATAATTGTTTTATGTCAAGTGAGATGTGCCTTTTCATATTTGAATCAAATAGTGTAAAATGATGAAAGAAGTCAAAGAATGATGGATAATGTTTTGGAAAATTTCAATATATAGTTTGAGTTGATACACAACCAACAATAAGAGTACACGATATGTATCATTTCCATTTTTGTTAAAATTCGAAACTATCCTAACTAAACAAGACTCCCATCATTCTCTCTTTCGTAATAGAAAAATCATGAGTGTGAAGATTTAGAGTTTGGCCATGCTTCATGTGATCACTGCAATGAACTCCCCCATCGGATAGGGCAAGGTAATTTTAATCACAAATATTGCTCTACACATGAATTTAAGGTGAAGGAAGAGCAAATCTGAAATGAAAAGATTACTTACGTGGGCATATTATTGGTCAATGGAATAAGGGTGCCAACACCACCGTCGAGTGGTAGATTTGGCATTGCATAGAACCCCCCACTTTGATGATATAAGAGTGGATACATTTGTAATGGCAGCTCTAGCTTTCCCTTGCATTGCACATCTCCTTTATCAGTATTGTCTTCGTAACCGCCACCTCCCAGAATGGCAGTTACGAAGACAATATCAATAATGGAGATGTCAAAGGTTGGCTACTTCCTTCTTGATGTACAACATGAACAATTTTGAAGATAGGATTTTACTGACTGGAAGGGATACTCCATCACTTCAATGCAAAGACAGCTAATTAAAAGTTTGGTTACCAAATGAAACATAAGTTTCTTTGTATTATACTTTCAACATAAATTGGCTTGTTGCGTGCTGGAGTATTTGCTATCCAACATTTTGAAAAAACACACGATAAGATTAATTGACAGTGCGTATTGTTGTTAGTGGTACTCATAAAAGTGATGGGGTATAAAATGTGATTTTATTTTGAAATCTATAGTGAATTACAAACGCATCCTTGCACATTAAATTTTGAACATTCTTAGCAAACTATTATTGTATTTAGGTAAACTAGGCCACTCACCAATAACAAGATTCGTCATCCATTGTCACAAAACAATGGATTGTAGCTTCACGTCTTTTGACAAAGATTGATACATCTTTATTTGATTACTCTTCTTTTTGAAGAGAACTTTCATCTACTATGGAGAAACAAGACACTATTGTTGAGTTTTGGAAAGAACTAAATCCATACTCTAATCTCCTTTAATATAAATTAACAGATAAAACATAGAATGTAATAGTAAAACCAAGACCCCCAACCTATTGCAACCCTTCAATTTGTTTTAGTTTCCATTCCCAACAAGGGAAGAGTCAAAATGAGGAATGAAAAGGATTTGGTCAACCATCAATATCATCATTCTGCTAGGTACCAACCATCAAACTTCAACACTTGTTTACATTGTGCAAAGGCATTTTTTTATCATTTGGACAAAGTTCTATACTTGTGCCAGTCACTATATATTTGAAAAGCAGAAGAGCTACTTTAAAGGCAAGGAAGTCATAGACATGAGAGCACAAAGAATGGAGGTGGAGGCGCTATAGAGGAAACATGGTAAGAGAGGGACTGCAGAAACATGTGAGGCTCCATCCAACAACAACCATGGGAGCTAAGAAGAATAAGGTCATGGCACTGGTAGTTCAGGAATGATCCTGATGATTCAATTTCTTTCCATGGGACAACTAAATCTTTCAGTAGCTTAACTATTTGAAAACAACCCAAAATTTGATGATAGTTAACCATAATAGGGAAGTAGTTATGTTTTGGTAATTTGTTTAGATGTTAAAATTGGGAATGGTGATTTGAGGCCCTTAAGTTGATTATGTTACTTCCATTTTTGTTTCATCTTGGGTGCTAAAGCATGTTATCTTTCTACCTTTTTCTTAGTTTAAAGACCTAGTAAACCCTTAGTTATCAAGAAAGTAATTCAACCACCTTAAGAATATTACCAAGGGATTGGCTGGAAGAAGATATATAAGACAATTATGTGTAGTACAGAAACCACATGCTTTCACAAGGCAGTTGGATACCTGTAAGTACACCAAAACTATTTTATTTTCATGGTCATTAGAAAAACTTCCCTTCTATTCCGAGGACTGATACTCTTTTTGAGGGAAGACAATATTTTGTTCTTAAGAAGATTAGTGGCTTGCATCTATGAGTGCTTTTCTATACATAAGTTGCACCACAATCTAAGACATTGTTTTTTCCACCTTCAAACCTATCATTGTTGGTGAACTTTGATATTACTCAATTACATCAACTCTGTGTGTTTCCAGCCTAAAATCAGCTGTGATGATTATGGTGGCCTATAACTCCAGTGTATATATGGCAAGGTTATGATGTAATGATTATGTTGTCCATCTAGGGGAGAGGACCCAGTAGTTGTGCACCCTAACTTCGCGCTTCTCAAAATCCTACATGGAAATTTCAAATCACTCCAAATTTTTTACAGAAACTTACATGGCAAGTCCCTTGCTTATAACTTTCATTTCAGGGCCACATCAGCATACTTTTTGTCAAGGTGTCCAAAAAGGTCCAAAAAAAAGTGCTACCAATACTTGTGCATTCACATCATGAGTAGTTGAGCGTTGATGTGGCATCACATGATTGGTTGCTTTTTAGATCAAAAGGATACATTTTGTTTAAGCTATGGTACTTATGTCACATCTATTAGGCATTATATAAACAACTACTATCACAACTATTGGACATTATATTAACAACTACTATCACAACTATTGAAACATGCTCAACTACTGGATCCTCTCCCCTAAACATGACCAATGTTTACAAATCCTAAGAATAGAGACCAAGCTTCACCCTACAGTGTGTCAAAGGCTGCTCATTAAGCTCACCCAAGATATACCATGAAAAGAGAAGCGTGGGGTTAAGTATAACTGATTACCATGATGATGGCCCGTGTTAAAACTTTGTTGGGTTTTCTCTCCCACAGTTAGGTAGTACATTTTGTACATAGAATATATAGGAGGTTCGCGTGGTGCTTTGAGAAGGGGTGCAACTGATGTCTCAGCTGAAACATGACTTCACTGTTTATTATGTTATGTCGCAATTGATGTCTCAACTGAAACATGACTTCACTATGTATTATGTTATGCATAGGATATATTATCCCCACAATGATTAAGAGGGGATCAAATTCCATAAAATCTTTAAAAATTGTATTGAAGACAATAAAAACAAAAAAACCAAAGCTCTTGATTGCCCCATGAAACTGCCAGGTCGTGGTAGGGAATGCCAACAAAGTTTGTAGAATTACATTTTTTTAGTTTGAAGGGAATGTCTCTTAATCTTCCATGGGTGGTGAAGTCAAGGGCCATGTCATTTTGTTTAAATCTGGGAGAGGAAAACAGAGGGGGGTTTTCTGCTCCAACAGAAATGTGAAAAGGATTAGAGAGAGAGTAACTGTGTAAAGGAAGGCAGCGCTGCGGAATTGTTGAAGAAAGAGAAAAGAGTGGTATGGGCAATTGATAACCAGACAAAGTGGAATTAGAGTTGAATCAAAACAAAGAAGAAATCTCAAATAGAAAAACTAGATCCATAAGGGATATAAGAAGAGGACAACATTTGGACAAGGATAATATTATATGTTCTCAAACACTGAACAACAAAATTGGTGAAACTTCAAATCTCTGGCCATTTTAGCTCCAAATTCATCACATCACCTCTAAATTGGTCAAACTGAATCAAAGCGGTAATATCTCACTACAAAAACCCTAATACTAATGACAGTTCAAACAACTTTAGGAAGGCAGTGCTATAGAATTGCTGAAGAAAGAGCCAAATATCCTGATCTACAATCCCTGAAGGTCGTGCATTGAAATCCCCTACCCACTAAACGGCTATGTCCTAATCAACAACCATATTAGAAAAATATCAAAAGCTTATTTGAAAAGAAATCACTTAGGGCATCTGTGCTAAACAACAGTCCAACCATTTCAGAAATTAGGAACCTAGAAGTTGTGCATGAAAAGACTTCATCACTTTTATAAGTTGTGTTAACTGCTAACTAATCCAGAATAGCACAGTAGAGAAAATTTAAAAACAATGGATTACATTGGTCTAAAGATACATACATCCTTATGAATTTTTATAGCAGTGCCTGGAAATGAGAAAATGAATTTCTTATCAATTATTCACATTAATGAACAGATTAATTCAAAATGAGCTGAAATATACTCTCGTATGGTTTCATAACTTAAGGATATGCCTTAACCATAAATATACCAAAGAGAACACTCGGAGAAACATTACATACAAGAATTACTATTATACTTCCATGCAAAAAATGCAGTCCGAATAACTACAATGCAATACAAGTTATATTTCTCACTTACAATAGAGGAAAAATATTAACGAATGGATTATTTTGAAACTATGATGTAGCTGGTTGGAGTATTTGGGGACGACTTCTTCTTGTTTAAGTGAAAAATTAATTATTCCCTCTGCTAGTCAAAAGAGGCCTTTTTATTTTTTATTGCAAAAGGAAGAAATCAAATTATTGGTTGTATCTCATGTCAATTTTTCAGCATCTACTACAAATCAAGGAAAATTTTCTCAAATTTCCACAAATGATGATATTCAACAAGATAATCTAAATAGATTCTTCAGACATAAATTTTTCTCAACTCTCCACACTGAGACCACTGGCATGTCTCTTAAGTATTGCTTTCCTAGCTAAAAATGGTGTCAAAAGATTTATGCTTCCTTCTATCGTCCAACTATCTAATCTTGTCTCAACCTTTTGTTTTCGATTTTAAAGCCTTCAAACTCCGTATCAAGAACCGTTTTTGAGAATTGGTTATCCTTCACTGGCGCATAATGACGCATGATGAAGGTTTTTAATCTTGTCCAATCTTTTCTCCCCCATTTTAGAAAATTTCCCCACCTTTTACCTCTAAGAATCGGTTGGCCAATCTGTGCGCCATCACCAGGAATCGTTGTGCCCAGTTGGTATGGGTTGGGCCAATCTGTGTGCCATCACTAGGAATCGTTGTGCCCAGTTGGTATGGGTTGGGCCAATCTGTGTGTCATCACTAGGAATCGTTGTGCCCAGTTGGTATGGCTTTCGTGGAAAATCATCTCGATAGTGATGGTAAAAACATTAATATATTTTTGTATATATTAATATGTAGATAAAGGCATTTTCATCTGTAGATTTTGATATTTGAATATAAGAATTTAATATTAAAAATGTTACCTTCATATGTATATTCCATGGTATTTTTCAAATATTTAATTTATATTAAATTTAGTCAACAGATTTCACAAATTAAATGACATTTTTGAAATATGAAATTTATTTAACTTAATATAGAAAATATGTATGAAAAATGTATTAAAAAAATAGTAAAATCTATTTGATAATATCAAAAATGTGTATTCGACTATGTTTTTAATTATAAAATTTCATATTGAAAATATTACTTTAATATGTATATTCAATGGTATTTTTCAAATATTTAATTTATATTAAATTGAGTCAACAAATTTCATGAATTAAATGACATGTTTTGAAAGATTAAATTTATTTAACTAAATCTTTGCAAAATATTAAAATAGATTTTAATAGAAAAAATATGTATTAAAAATGTATTCAAATAGATTTTTTAATATAACAAATATGAATTAAAAATATATATTAGAAATCTAGATTAAAATATACTTTTTAATATAAAGAACATGTATTAAAATATGTATTTAATTATAAAATTTCATATTGAAAATGTTACCTTAATGTGTATATACAATGGTATTTTTCAAATATTTAATTTATATTAATTTTACTCAATAGATTTCATGAATTAAATGACATTTTTGAAATATGAAATTTATTTAATTTAATCTTTGTAAAATATTAAAATATATTTTAATTTAAAAAATATGTATTAAACAATGTGTTGAATAAATTTAATATTTCCATTTTTCATATGTATATTTATATATTTTATTTGAATTTTTTTTAATATAAAATACTCAGTGACCTACTTTTAAAAATAGTTCTTGAAATAAATATAAAATAACTTTTAAGTAAATGGATTATTTAAACATAATATTAGCCTTCACCAAAACGTCAACTTTAATTTGTTGAGTTTTTATTGACACAGACTCACATACTTGTTGCTTTCACTGTTTAACGCCTCTCCTCTGGACATAATTATAAGCTATATTTTTTTATGTAATAATAACAAATAATTTTTTTTTTAATCTTTAGAATAAATTTGGACTATTATTTATAATTAACATTTAATATATTATTATTTGATATGTGCAATTCAAAAATTCAATTTCTATTTTATTTTGTTTTATATTTTTTTCTTTTTATAATTAATTAAAATGTTCAAATATTTATTGAATAATGCACTTCAAAATTGTACTTATTTAAAATCTAGGTGTGAAGGCATTAGTAGGGACACATTTATTGAATAATGCACTGCAAAATTGTACTTATTTGAAATAGGTGTGAAGGGATCACTAGGGACTTATTGATTGAATAATATAAGGTGGTTCCGAAGAAGGGATAGGTTGTCCCTATTATGTTACCAATCTTGGCATATGTAGTACTATAGGTACTACAAAATAAACAAGATGACATGTGGATAAGAAGAAAAAAGGTTGGATGGAAGAAAAGATAAAAATGAGAAAAGCGTGCTTAGAAGGATTCACTTTTTATGTTAGATTCATCAAATTATATGTGATATTCTAAATCTTCCTCACCTTAAAAGTGATGATGATGTGGAATCACAACAAAACATTTCACTTAATTTTTCTTAATGGATATAGTCCAACTACTTGCTCTCATGGAAAAATCTAATCATGCAACAACAAAAAATGAATATATTAACCTCTTTTTGAGCATGGGGAGTGACAATGTTATCATTGATATGAATCACACCACTAGGCTCATTCACTTCATGAGGAAGGAGGGTAGATGATTTCAATTATTGTGCTGATTTGTGTGGTTAGATGTTGAACTATTGGTATGTTTGCATTTTGTCGTGTGGCTCATTGGAGTGTTATTACTATGATCTTGGCATTGATATGCTCAATGAGTTTTGTTTAGAAAACATTCTCTCTTATTTGAAACTCTTCCATTATTCACAATTACTTATTCTCTTCTTGAATGTGCCTATAAAGGGGCACATTCTCGTTTATCATTTCCAAAACCAAAGCAAACCATTCTTCCTTAATCTCTACACATTTGGTGTAAAAAAACAAGTAATAGATAAGAAATTTGAAGAAGGATTATTTTTGGTGACTTTTCTTTCTTTTTTTGATTTAACCATTCCTTGGATGCCTTGTTATGGTATTAAGGGATTTTCTCTTTATATTTTACTCTTTTGAGTTTATTATATGAACTTAACTAAATGTGCTACTTAAAATGCATGTAAGAGAGAAATTTTATCTACTTCTTCCTTTTCATGCTTTTCCAATTTGAAATGCGAATTAATTAGTTGCATGTGTAAATATGGATTTTCAATTACAACTTATGTTACTTTTTTAAATTTGTGTGTTTTCAATAGAGATTTTCAAATGAATTTTATTTATTTACAAGGAAAGTAAATATAGTAATCTAAATCTGGTCTACCTAAGAAAGTAACAATGAATCTAACCAAAACTAAGAAATAAAGACATTGTGATATAGTTCCCAAGCAAGAGTATACTATATATTTACTAATGAATATAATTTTACATAAAGAAAACATTTTGTAAATAAATGAACCTGAAAGAAGCTTTGAAGCTTCTTGTGCAACCATTATAAGTGTGTCCTTAGAGGATCTAAATTTTAACCATATTGTCTTCTTCTTTTTCAACCTTGGGGTACTCTACTCAATGGAAATGTAAGATTGAGATTAGTAAGGAAGACAATATTAACTTATTGTGTTATGTGGGTGAGGTGAAAGCCTCGATATGAGGACTAGGGATTGGACTTTATAACGAGGCAAACAATCTTCTAAAGGTAAACTAATTATGATAGATAGGAATATAGAGTTTTATGTAAAAAATTGTAGGGGCAATCTAATAATCCTTCTATCCTGTGGGGAGAAAATCTTTTTTAAAATTGCTCAAAGCTTGTGCAACAAAAACATGTCCTCTCTTATGAATGAGATGGGGTTTTATATATTCAAAGAGGAAAGCCTAAGAGAGGAATAATCAATCCAAAGAGGGAATAAAATATTAGTTTTAAAGCAAGAAAGAAAACATACTATCTTCGACTAAAAAGGATAAGTTTTGAGGAAGAAAATAAATAAAAACAAGCAAATCCAAATGATTAATGGCTATGCCAAAAGACAATAGGGTCACCTATGTTAGGGTATGTGTTTTCCCTCTTACCAATGTTGGTCACTTAAGTGACCCTACAACTTAACATGAATCACCTAGTTGATCTTGAGGTCTCTTAGGTGCCCTTACAGCTTAAGGAAAGCATTATAATTTTTAGCTGGAAAAAAGAGCAAGTATGTTGAGAAGATGAAAAACAAAAGGAAAACCACTAGAAGGAGGATACTATGAGGGCCTCCATCAAAATGGAAAAGATCGTGAAGAAAAATGAGCATGTCACATGGATCGTGGGCTTGAATACCAAATCATCATCTTTAAATAAATATGTTAACCAATACAATTTTGGATACTTACATATTCCTAAAATACTATAAACTTGTTGAATTTATATTTTCTAAACAATATTATTACTCACTCAAATTAAACTTACAC
The DNA here is from genome assembly GCA_007115665.2 of Sequoiadendron giganteum. Classification (NCBI taxonomy): domain Eukaryota; kingdom Viridiplantae; phylum Streptophyta; class Pinopsida; order Cupressales; family Cupressaceae; genus Sequoiadendron; species Sequoiadendron giganteum. The sequence continues at coordinate 93,311,954 of CM021101.1, read as the reverse complement.
ATAAATATATTTTTATATTTTACCATTACATTGTCCTCCTATCTCTTTAATACTCCTACAATTTTCTTTCTTTATTAGACTGGAAATCCTCTATTTTGTAAAGTATTATCAGCACAAGGCCTCAACAATTTATAGAATACTTGACATTCAAAACAATAGGGCAAAGTTGTAAAACGGAAAATAACTTGACCACATTCATGATAGAAGAGCTTTACAGGCAACTCAAAATTAATTACAACAAATTCACACACCTTTCAATTTTTATATTAAACAATACTGATTTATAAAGAAAGATAAATCAGATATTTATTCATTAAAAAAACCAAAATATCCATTAATGGATCAACACCAGCATTAGTACCATGCACCCATCAGAAAGTAACTAATGTTTTATGCAATTTCATTTCATCTAAGGCATCCATTAACAGCCTATTACTTAAACATGGTGAAATGGAGGCAAATCTCTCCATAAGACTAAGTAACTAACTCTACATAACTGATAAATTGATTTGACCAATGTGTGTCTAGAAACGCCAAAACCATTTGCACGACTAAATAGATAACTAAATTGGGATAAATTATAATTATATTAGATAAAAATGTGCAGACGTTGAACAGGATCTAACGTCTGCACCGTCTTACATCTGTACACAAAATATATTGAATGCTTATGCATACAACTGAAATTACAGAAAATATGTTTTGCCAGTAAGTCAAGCAGAGAAATATCCTTCTCCAATGGCCGCATGGAAGACATTCCTCGGCTCTCTTAACTTTTCCACCACCGTTTTCACAAGATTATTTGAGATCTGAGACCCTCCCAAGATAAAATCGTTCCAAGAAAGCGACTTATCAGTTGGATTAAGAAGGGTGAGATGTGTAGAGACAGTTGCAGGCGTATCATTCCTCTGCTGCTCATCACCTCTGTCTGCCATCGCTACTTCCGTTAAATGCTCACAAACACCTTCGAAATATGTTTCAACGTTTACCGTTAAGTGATTGGATAATGGTATTGAGTGTGTATTTATAGGTGTGAGAAGGAGGGATAAAAACGATGGGCTCCTATTTCACACTTGGCTTTTGCTTACCCACCAGCGCCTCGTTTTTTGGTTTTGGTTTTGGTTTTGGCGAAAAAACAGGGGGCCAAAGTACAACTTCCACAGTATAAAAGCAATAATACGAGCCGCCTTTGTACTTATCTGCTTTGTCGTCTTGACGAAGCACCATTTTATAAACATTTTGGTATATGGATTGTTTGTCATAAATTTTATTTCTATTAAAATAGTATCTTAAAATAATGTGTCATCTCTTTGTAATGATACTCTGCTATTTTTACAACATTTTCTTTTTTGCAAGATTTGTTCATTATTTGCAAAATCTAATAGATATTCAAATGGTTTTTCGTGATTGCAGACAAAAATTAGGAATTGTGTTTTTCAAAGTACATCAAAAATAATTATTGGTTGAAATTTATTGAATCTCTTAGAATTTGGATAGGAAGTCATAAATCGGGTGTTTTGATATCATTTTTTGTTAAAATAAGTAATTATTCCCGCATGCAGAAAGTCTAGAAAAATCTGAGTCAGTTCAGTTTAAATTAGAAAAGTCAAGTCATAGTGTGAGTTTGCATGATCTAGTTAGCTGGAAAGCTTGTTAAGTTAGAAAGTTTAAATAAAACCAATTGGGTTCAATTGTAATGTTCAAGTTTTTGATTAATAGAAGATTGGAGTCGCAGCTTTGGATGTGATGTGCATATTTTGTTTTATCGACTCTGCCTTTCTAACAGATTGGTATCAGAGCTGAAGGTTGAGGACGAACAAGGTTGGAGATCAAGCGAAGGTGATCGTTCAACAAAAGATCCCTGTGAAGAACCCATAATTTGAGGATCCGTGAAAGTTCTTTGGTGAAGTCTATTTTTTTTTTTAATAAGGGAAAAGGTAGAGATTTCTTGAAGATTTCAACATGGCTTCAACCAGCAGAGATTATGTTCAGCCGCAGCTTCCACCGCTCACAGGGAAGAATTATGATGTGTGGTCCATTAAGATGGAGACTCTGTTACGAGCTCAAGATGTTTGGGATTACATCAAGACTGGATATACTGAACCTGCAGATGACGCAGCAGAACAAGCTCTCACAAATGCACAGAAGGACCAATTGAGGTTAAACAGAAAGAAGAATGCACATGCATTACATCTTATTCAACAAGCAGTGGATGAAGTTATATTCCAGAAAATCATGACCAAAAAATCGGCAAAGACAGCATGGGAGATATTGGCAACGAACTATCAAGGTATGACCAAAGTAAATATTGTTAAGTTACAGAATATTAGGAGAGAATTTGAAAGCCTGCAAATGAAAGAAACAGAGAATATCGGTTCGTTCATGAATCGGGTTTTGACCATTGTAAATCAGTTAAAATTATATGGTGTTGAGATTAAAGATCAAATAGTGGTTGAAAAAGTTCTCAGATCTTTGTCTACTAAATTTGATGTTGTAGTACCAGCTATTGAAGTAGCCAAGAATTTGGAGACATTGTCAGTTGATAAATTGATGGGATCACTTCTATCCCATGAGGCGAGAATAGACAGAAATAAGGATTCCTCCATAGAAACTGCTTGTAAAACTCAGGTTTTTATCTCAAGAGACAGAGGTCGAGGCAAAGGTAGATCAAGAGGCAGAGGTCGAGGAGGAAGAAATGGCGGTCAGAGAGATGGCAAAGCAGAGCAAGAACAAGAGAGTGGATGCAATAGTAGAAGCTTCAACAACAATCAAAGATTCGATAAATCAAAGGTGAGATGTTATTATTGCAATAAATTTGGTCACTATGCACGTGATTGCAGGAAGAAGATGTCTGATCAAGGAAAGCAGAGTGCAAATGTAACTACAGAAAGTAGTGACTCCCTATTCTTAGCTTGTAATACAATGCATGAATCCTCTGATAACGTTTGGTTATTAGACAGTGGTTGCAGTAACCACATGACTGGCAACAAGAATCTGGTTACAGATTCTGATGAATCGGTCAAGACAGAGGTAAAATTGGGGACTGACAAGACTGTGGATGTAAATGGCAAAGGAGCGGTCAACATACTGACCAAGCAAGGGGATCCGAAGACAATTTCAGAGGTATACTATGTTCCAGGTTTAAAACATAATTTGATCAGCGTAGGTCAATTAACACAGAAAGGATACAGAGTTATTTTTGAGGGACATGATTGTCTCATATATGACAAACCTCCAAGCAAGCAGCTGATAGCGAAGGTGCAAATGACGAATAACAGATTGTTCCCTCTGATCATGAAGTATAGAAATCAGGTCAATTCTTTTGCTCAAAAGGCTGCATGTGTTGATGATTATTGGTTATGGCACTTTCGGTTTGGACATTTGCATTTTTCTGGTTTGAGATTATTACAGCAAAAGGAGATGGTTAGAGGATTACCTCCCATTCAAGAACCCTCCAGTACCTGTGAGTGTTGTATCTTAGGAAAGCAACATCGTGAAAGTTTTCCGAAAGGAGTTGCACACAGAGAAAAGAAGCCACTGGAGCTAGTTCATACAGACTTGTGTGGACCCATGCAGACCCAGTCGCTTGGTGGAAGTTATTACTTCCTCACGTTTATTGATGATTTTAGCATAAAGACGTGGATTTATTTTTTGAAGCAGACGTCTGAGACTTTTGAAAAATTCAAAGAATTCAAAGCCCTAGTAGAAAACCAAAGTGATTGTCAGATCAAAGTATTGAGATCAGATCGTGGTGGAGAATATGATTCAATTGCATTTCATGCTTACTGCAAACAACATGGAATTAGAAGGCAATTTACAACCAGATATACACCACAACAGAATGGTGTAGCAGAGAGAAAGAACAGAACGATTATGAACATGGCAAGGAGTATGTTGAAAGGAAGAAACTTGTCAAATGAGTTATGGGCAGAAGCAGTTGCATGTGATGTTTATGTGCTAAATAGATCTCCTACAAAAAGCGTGATGAACAAAGTTCCAGAAGAAGCATGGTCTGGTATGCCTTGTAGTGTATCTCATTTTAGAGTGTTTGGATGCATAGCATACGCACATATACCTCAAGAACTAAGAGGCAAGTTAGATGATAAAATTGAAAAGTGTATATTTATTGGGTACAGTGAGCATTCAAAAGCATATAGATTATATAACCCTGTCACCAAAAAGACTATAATCAGCAGAGATGTGGTGTTCAAAGAACAAGAGTCATGGAATGGGAATGTAGACAAAACTGTTGATGCAACAATACCACACATAGAAGAAGAAGATGTAGTGGAAAATGAGACGCAAGGATCACATGAAATGACACCAGTCAGAGACACGCCAATAAGGACTCCACGATATTCTGAACAACGTGGATCATCAAGAAGGTCAGCAGATCAGAATATTCCCAACTATCAGTCAGATAATGAGTCAAGTAATGGTAAGAGGAAAATGAGAAGTTTGCAGGATATTTATGAAGATTTAGATATTAGTTCGAATTTTGCATTATTGTCATTTCAACCCTCATCATTTGAAGAAGCTGTCAAAGACGGGAATTGGGTGAAAGCTATGGATGAAGAAATAAAGTCTATAGAGAAAAATGATACTTGGAATTTGGTTGAGTTACCTAAAGATAAAAAATTCCATTGGTGTGAAATGGGTCTACAAGATGAAGTTGAATGAAAAAGGAGAGGTTGACAGATTCAAAGCAAGGCTTGTAGCAAAAGGGTTCTCGCAACAACCAAGAATAGACTTTGGTGAAACTTTTGCTCCAGTAGCCAGGTTGGATACGATAAGAGCAGTCTTGGCAATAGCAGCTTTGAATAAGTGGAAAGTGTATCAGATGGATGTCAAATCAGCCTTTTTAAATGGCATTCTTGAAGAGGAAATCTATGTGCAACAACCTCCAGGTTATGAAGTTGAAGGTCACGAAGACAAAGTTTACAGATTGAAGAAAGCGCTCTATGGACTCAAACAAGCTCCAAGAGCTTGGTATAGCAGAATTGACAATTATATGATTAGGAATGGATTTAACAGAAGCAACAATGAACCCACTTTGTACACAAAGGTAAATCAGCATGGGAAAATTTTGATTGTTTGCTTATATGTAGATGATATGATTTATACAGGTGATCTTGAACTAGATCAGTTTAAAGCAGCAATGAGGAAAGAATTTGAAATGACAGATCTTGGTTCTATGAAATATTTTCTTGGCATAGAAGTTGTGCAATCAGTGAAAGGGATTTTTATTTGTCAAGATAAATATGCAAAAGAATTGTTGAAAAGATTCAGAATGGAAAGTTGCAAACCTGCACCTACACCAGTTGCGACAGGTACAAAGTTAAGTAAGGATGATGAAAGTTCATATGTAAATCCAACTCTGTTCAAAAGATTGGTTGGCAGTCTTATGTATCTCACAACTACAAGACCAGATATTATGCATGGAGTTAGTCTGATTTCTAGATTTATGGAGTCACCAAAAGACTCACATTGGAATGCTGGCAAAAGGATTCTGAGATACATAGCAGGAACTACAAATTGTGGCATATTGTATACGAACACAGAAAAGAAAGCTTTGGTTGGATATACAGATAGTGATTTTGCAGGAAGTTTGGATGATAGGAAAAGCACTTCCGGTTATGTGTTTCATCTTGGTTCAGGAGTAATTTCATGGGCTCCTAAGAAGCAACCCATTGTGACACTTTCATCAGTAGAAGCTGAATACGTAGCAGCTACAATAGTAGCATGTCAAGCAGTATGGTTACGCAGAGTTTTGGATGGACTTCAGCAGAAACAAGAAGGATCAACAACAATTTTTTGTGACAACAATTCAGCCATTGCACTATCGAAGAATAATGTGTACCATCAAAAGAGCAAACATATAGATACAAGATACCATTTTATAAGAGAACTCATGAACAAAGGAGAAATTTATTTAAAGCCTTGTAAATCGAGTGATCAGTTGGCTGATATATTTACGAAGCCATTAGCAAAAGATGTATTTGAATTTCATAGAGATAATTTGGGTATTGTAAAAGCTGATGTAATCAGCGGGTAGTAATTAAGAGGGAGTGTTAAAATAAGTAATTACTCCTGCATGCAGAAAGTCTAGAAAAATCTAAGTCAGTTCAGTTTAAATTAGAAAAGTCAAGTCATAGTGTGAGTTTGCATGATCTAGTTAGCTGGAAAGCTTGTTAAGTTAGAAAGTTTAAATAAAATCAATTGGGTTCAGTTGTAATGTTCAAGTTTTTGATTAATAGAAGATTGGAGTCGCAGCTCTGGATGTGATGTGCATATTTTGTTTTATCGACTCTGCCTTTCTAACAATATTGGGGTTGATATGAACCTCCCAACTCCCACAAATCACCTACAATCAAAACACATATCGCAAAAGAGAAATCAAAATAACTGATTTGCTATGCAACCGAGAGAGAAATAATTGATCCAAAAAAGCATCTGATATGTTTTCTATTTGAATAATGAATACAATGAATGAGAATCCTTACTAGCTATTGCACCTTAGTGTGCAATGGGTACGCTGAAGAAGTGTGGAAGGTCAATTAGGATAAATTTTGGTCTATTTTTTTTCATAATTACATATATATATAATAATTTTGTTAAAATAATAAATATATAATAATTAAATAATATAGTCATATTATTTATTAAATGTGCTCATTATGAGGATCTTGGCCGTTACTTTCATTTTAATAAACACACTAAAAACTCTCATTTTCATTTTTATAAACATACTCTCAAACTCGCAGATTATGTGGCCATAATTTTCATTTGCTTTTGTAAACATTTCCAATAAAAGATAAAAGTGCCCTATCTAAGGATGAATTGATTAAAGAATATCATGACTAGTGTGAAGTTCCACATTGTTATGCTAAAAGGGAAATATAATACTTTGCATTCGATGGTATGAATACATGTTTATGCTTGCTTCATTTATCAATAGGGTATGACGAAGGATATGTATCGAATACAAATATTTTAGATGAAATAAGCAGTCTTTATGAATTATGTCACCGCACTTAAATATAGGCGCTATCAACATGCGTATTATACATTGATCAAGCTGGAGCCGGGAGCCCCACCACCAGCCTTTGCACCGTACAAGAGGAGCTAAGGACATCCAACCTAACCATAGGGAGAGGAGATAGGGCACCATTCGGTGCGGAAACCAAAAACAGCGGGAAATAAGTAAATGCGAGGCAATGCAAACATTAATTCATTTGCAGGCGTGACAAAAGGAATGTCCTGTTGTTTTAAACAACAATCAACGGTTTCCATTGAACTATTTGTCAACCATGCCTTCTCTGCGCTTTTAGACCGTTGAAGGAGAAAATGAGCTTTGAAAGCTCATATAGGACACACCTTCGGCGTAATAAAAGGAAAAAATAAACCCTAAATGGGAATTTGATTAGATTGTGACAAGGGTCTTAATTTCATGCAATGAGACAACTTGAACTATATTTACCTCAATCTAATAATAAAAAAACACTCATAAGTTTAGCTTAAGTGAATAAAGTAATAAATGACTTAATAATTAATCAATGATGAATTAATTATCTTGAGTGATGTCATAATTACTCCAACATCTTCAGCTAATGTCTTCCTTTTTTGTTAAACATCTATGTATAGTATTTTTTGTTTCATTTTTTATTTGTTCATCCAATTTTGAAACATAATACATTTTTATATTCTAGATTTTATTTTATACATATTAAAAAAAAATTGATTAGTTTCCGAAAAATTAGGGGGGATCACACTCAATTTTTCATTTTAAGGATATGTCCATTGTGAAAATTAGTAAAAAAACCATATATTCATTAAAAAATTAGCAAAAAATAGACTTAAAGTACATGGTGTTAACTAATTTTCCATTGAAGTGATTTTTGAAATACGAAAAAAAGTTTACATTTTAAGGGACTCAGATGGTATGTTATTTTTTTCTAAGGAAAAAAAGAGAACTGTGTGCTTTCCATATTTGAACTCCTTAATCTCCACCATTTTTTTTTTTTTAAGTTAGAAAGTTGTTTCAGAGCACCATGGCTATTGTTCTTTTTGCATCTTTAAATTTTGAGCTTAACTATCTTTAATTTCTCATCCAGAATCAATTTTTACTGATTTTAAAAAAGTGGCCCCCCTAAGATCCACTTTGGTCCCCCATTTCCATGCATAGACTCTCATAATGACACATGATTTACATGAGAAACCATTTAAAAAATACAAAACACCAAAGAAAGAAGACAAGTATGTATGAAAGAAGACAAGTATGTATTAATTTTCAATGAACTTGATATAATAACAACACACTACACTTTGCAATCTAACAACATTCTAATAGCACCCAAGTACCTATAAACATTGATATAAACCACTATCTCATAAATCTAATAAATAAGAAAAAAGAGAGAAAAAACCACGGTATCATGCAAAGCCCCCATGCCCACCTTAGAGAGCATCTTTCAAAAATAGTAAATACATCAATGAATTCACATGTACTCAATCAATGAGTACTCACATAGAAAATATAATCACATGGGAATCTTTGACTAATAGATCCTAGATGGTTCACATCCCATAAGTCTAGCACTCTATTTTGGAGTCCACTAACTCATGTGGGCCCAACCATTATGAAAATATTCTTCCTCTTGACTCTAAAGAATAGGAAAAATCCTTTTAAATGAATTTAAAGTCAAATTTAATTCCTAACATAGTGCTTTACCTCCTTCGTGAATAAATATGAAAACAAATGCCAAGATTCCTAGGAAAATATAAATACAAATTATTCATCCAATTATACCTTAGGCATCCAAATACACCTCCAAAGAGTTAATGATACATAAAATATAGGGTTGCAAGGTTAATGGAACCTTAATCCTAACAATGTGTTGTAAGCTTTTATGTTTGAATTGGGATATCCTACTCCCTTGAAGTTTTGGAAGATGGGGCAAAGGACATGGCAACATGATGTTAAGATCCAAAGGCTCTTTAAGGTATTCAAGGTATGTCTATAAAAAAGGGTTATGTGTAGAGGGGTTTGCTCCTCTAGAAATTAGGCCTACAGATGGAACCTTCAAACATTAGCCATATAGGTGAAACTTGTTGCATTTATTGTGTTGAAGGACACCATGGGTTGTTGGTATCCCAAGAGGGTTAGATAGCTAGATATTGTATTTTAAAGTTGAGTAGGATTGTTTGAGTTTGATTTTGCATGATAAATATCCCACTTTGTTGATTAAAACTTATCATGTTGAAAAATGAAGGCAAGAGAGGCATGAAAGCCTCATTGATTGAATATAATTTTATGTGCAAATTTCTTAGTCTTCTAGCTTAAAGAGTCTTGATCCATTAGACTAGGGTCACTATAAGTGCTTCAGAAGTAGATTCTCCTACATTTTATGATTATTTTTTAAGATGTGGGTCTTGTTTAGTGTGTGGGATTTGAGTATCACCATCGTTTCTTTCTTCGAGGAAGATTTTAGGCACACCTTGTTGTGTTGTAATTTTTCATCTTGAAATGATACATGAAGGGATTCCTATGCTTCTCAAAATTCATCTCTTTTTCCAAGAAGCTTACCTTTTGTCAATTTAAGTGGTTGTGTCTTTATAGTCTTTCATAGGATGGCCTTGCTGGTGAATTTTTGACCAAACAAGTACCCTTTGCATTCTAGTTTGATTTGGCTTTAGTTGAAGTGTAGCATCTAACCTCCAAACTAGGTTGTTGGAACTAGTATAGTTGTGTAATTCTTGTCACCATTTTCTTGAGTTAGTCTTCATAATTGTACTTATTTCAAATAGGTGTGAAGAGATAATTGTGTCCATGTATTGATTGAATAATGCACTTCATAATTATACTTATTTGAAATAGGTGTGAAGGGATCACTAAGGGTGTATTGATTGAATAATATAGGGATAGTTTCAAAAAAGGGACCTTGTCCCTATTATGTTGACAATCTTGGCATATGCATGGGTACTATAGGTGCTACAAAATAAATTTGGGATGACAAGTGGTTAAGAAGAAAAATTTTGGATGGAAGAAAAGATAAAAATGAGAAAATCTTGTCTAGAAGAAAAGCTTGTCTCTTCTTGAATGTGCCTAAAAGGGGTACATTCTCTTGTATCTTATCTAAAACCAAAGAAATCCAATTTTACTTAGTCCCTAGACACATTTGGTGTGAAAAACCAAGTAAGAGATAGGTAAGTTGAAAAAGGGATTATTTTTGGTGTATTTTCTTGCTTTATTTGATGTTGAGATGTTTGCTTTGTTTGATTCAATATTCTTTAGATGCCTCGTGATGGTGTTAAGGGATTTTCTCTTTCTATTTTACTCTTTTGATTGTTTTGAATGAACTTAACTAATGCTCTAGTCTAAATGCATACAAGAGAGACCATTAATCTACTTCTTCCTTTTTTTATGGTTTTCCAATTTGAAATGTGAATTAATTAGTCGCACTAGAAGAAGGATACTATGAGGGCCTCAGAAGAAGGGAAAAACACTAGAAGAAGGATACTATGAGGGCCTCCATCGAAGTGGAAAAGGTTGTGAGGAGAAATGAGCATGCCACGTAGATTGTGAGCTTGAATACCAAATCATCATCATAAAATATGTATGTTGACCTGTACAATTTTGAATCCTTAGAGACTCCTAAAATACTATAAACCTATTGAAATTACATTCTCTAAACAATATTAATACTCACTCAAATTACACTTAAACATAAATATATTTTTATACAAGAGATTACCATTACATTTCTCTTGTATAAAATGTATTATTTACAATTACTATAGTGGAAAGTATTATCAACACAAGGCCTCAACAATTTATAGAATACTTAGACATCAAAAACCATAAGACGAAATGGTAAAACGAAAAATAACTTGCCCACATTCATGAAAGGGGAGCTTTGCAAGCAACTCAAAATTAATTACAACGAATTTACACACACCTTTCAATTTTTATATTAAACAATACTGATTTACAAAGAAAGATAAATCAGATACTTATTCATTAAAAAAACCAAAATATCCATTAATGGATCAACACCAGCATTAGTACTCTGTGCAACCATGCACCCATCAGAAAGTAACTAATGTTTTATGCAATTTCATTTCATCTAAGGCATCCATTAACAGCCTACTACTTAACCATGGTGAAATGGAGGCAAATCTCTCCATAAGACTAAGTAACTAACTCTACATAACTGATAAATTGATTTGACCAATGTGTGTCTAGAAACGCCAAAACCATTTGCACAACTAAATAGATAACTAAATTGGGATAAATTATAACTATATTAGATAAAAATGTGCAGACGTTGAACAGGATCTACATCTGCACCGTCTTACATCTGTACACAAAATAAATTGAATGCTTATGCATACAACTGAAATTACAGAAAATATGTTTTGCCAGTAAGTCAAGCAGAGAAAAATCCTTCTCCAATGGCCGCATGGAACACATTCCTCGGCTCTCTTAACTTTTCCACCACCGTTTTCACAAGATTATTTGAGATCTGAGACCCTCCCAAGATAAAATCGTTCCAAGAAAGCGACTTATGAGTTGGATTGAGAAGGGTGAGATGTGCAGAGACAGTTGCAGGCGTATCATTCCTCTGCTGCTCATCACCTCTGTCTGCCATCGCTGCTTCCGTTAAATGCTGTAAATATATCACGAACACCTTCGAAATATGTTTCAAACTTTGCTGTCAAGTGATAGGATTATGGTATTGAGTGTGCATTTATAGGCGTGAGGAGGAGGAATAAAACCACAGGCGCCTATTTTACAGTTGGCTTTTTGCTTGCCCACCCAGCGCCCCGTTTTTTGGTTTTGGTTTTGGGCGCTGGAAAAACAGGGGCAAATTATAACATCCACAGTAAAAAGCAATCATACTAGCCGCCCTTGTTCTGTTCTTATCTGACCATTTTATAAACATTTTGGTATTGTTAGTCATAAATTTTGTTTCAATTAAAATAGAATCTTAAAATAATGTGGCATTATATGATTCTCCTTTTTGTCATTATAAGTTACATTTTTGATGTAATAACAATCTTTAGACTATTATTTATAATTAACAATTTAATATATTACTATTTGATATATACCATTCAAAATTACAATTTATATTTTAATTTGTTTTATATTTTTTTATAATTATAATTAATTAAAATATTCAAATATTTTTTTGATTATAAATCTTAATGTTTAATTTTTATCCTTAACTTTATTCAGCTATATAAGATAGAATTGTTGTACAAAGTTTTAGATGCTTGATCATTAAAAATAATTTCGGTCATTATTTATTAGCAACAATTCAATGTCATACCATTTGGTGTGCTCTATTCAACAATAAAACTCATTTTTATGCATCTTATTCATTTTTATATTTTCTTTCTCTCACTATAATAAATTGAAACACTAGAACTTGATTTCTTTGATTGAAACTCTTTTCTTAATATCAATCATTTGACAATGATGAGATTGGGGCATTTGCAAATAATTAATCGAGGGCTTTGCATTTTTTTTACCTTTATCCATTGTTAAAATGGATAGTCAATTAAATGCATATACTAATCCTCAACATAGTGCTTATAAGGGGTTCATAATTACATTATATTTTATTGACATGATTAAGGTGTCATTAACCTTGTAAATTTTATAAATATTTTGTGTCTCCAACACTCATGGAAGGTGTTCTTAGATTCCTAGGGTGTAATTGAAGAAATATTTTGTAATTTAGATTCTCCTAGGATCTTGACATTAGTTGTCATATGCATTCATGAGGAAGGTGGAGAACTACGATGGTGGTTATATTTGACTTTGGACTCATTTAAGGAACATTCCTAAATTTAGGGGCTAGAGGAAGGAGTTCATAATCTTGTCATAAAAATGAGACTCACATTAGTTAATGGTCTAAAAAATGGAGTGCTACACTTGAGGATGTGAGCTATTAGGGATTTATGGCTCAAAGTTGGTTTTGTGATTATATGTTCTATTTGAAGATTTGTGGATTGGAACCATGTGAAGCCCACATGAAGTCATTGATTGAATTTTTTATTCTCAAAAGATGCTTACTAAGGTATGCATGGGGTTTTTGCATGATACCATGTGGTTTTTGTTAAAGAATTTATGTTTTTGGCCTCTCTCTTTTCCTATATGTTGGAGGTATGAGATAATAGTATGAGATCATATTTTATAGGTACATAAGTGCTATTGCAATGTTATCAAAGTAAAGAGAGGAAGTGTGTTGATATTTTATCCATATTGTTTGAAGATTAATATATACTTGTTCTCTTTCTCTAATATTTTTTCTTTGGAAGTGTTAGAATTTACATACTAGATGATAACCCAAGATCTAGTGTGAGAAATAGACTCTATTAAAACTATAAACATAAATGATTAATAAATTCAAAATAACATTTTAGAATTAGTCTTCAAGAGTAATAAAAATGCTCAAGAAGTAAAATAGCATTAGGAAATCAAAACAACATGAATATATAAGATGTAATTACAAGCTAGGAAAGTACCCCAAAATTATTTAAGAATAATAAAGTGTTACTCCTTTAGAAGATGTTAAAAACTCACACCATTCAAACTAATAATTAATATTAATGGGATAGTTCAGCATTCTAACTATACTTGAGAATCCATCAACATTTGTCATAGACTACGACCTGCAAGGAAAAATTATGTCGTGAAAATTTTCTGAATCAACATGAGCAGAAGGGCTTGTGTTGCTGAATCCTCACACGAACTCGGCTCAGGTGAAAAGAGGGTTAGATGGGCCGACGACTTTGATCCCTCAAAAACCTGGAAAAAGGAATTCTTGAAACCCCCAAATCAGGGTTTGAAAGTTGTTATCCTTCTGCCTCTACGAACGAACATGGTTTTGTTCTGTCTCATGACAGAAGGGTTAGCTGGGCTGAACACCCCTACGAGCAAAATTATCACAATCATGGGCAGAACAACCACAACCAACATTCTCGTCCACCAAACGATAAGGATAAATGCATTCTTGAAACCCCTGAGACAAGGTTTGTACGTGGAAACTACTCCCACGAGCATCAGAATAAAAATATCTCACGAGGGCCCTCTCAAAAAAAACCCTTATGTCACAACAGACAGGGGGCTTGGTAGAGGGATTTTAGGTTATCTTCAACCACAAAAATTAATCCGTCAGGACTATCAAAAAACCCTAATCAGAAATTCACAGGTCGTAGGCATCAAGGACTTCACGACGCTCGCGAATGGGAGACAAACCGCAAGAGGAATTCAAATGGAAATCAGAATACCGAGGGAAAGGAATCATGGAGTCACGCCGAGGTGGAGAAACCTAAAGGAAACTTAAGCGATCTCCATGGTAAGGAAGATTTGGAAAGCGAGAAACGTGAATGGCGTCTGGTCCCAAATATTCCAATACACCTAGAGAGCCGGTATTCAAATTGCGCTCATAATGGATTCTTCATGCAAATCTGGGGAGAGGATCGCCCACTCGCAGAATTGCAAGCTTGGATAAAAGGTCACTGGTATGAAACCTTTGATTTAATTATTGTCTTTGCTTCTACATTCTTTTATATTATTTAAGAATCCTTTGTTAAAGGTAGAATAATGAACAAAGGCCCTCACTGGTGTGGCAACACATTTCTGGGTATTCTTGATTGGAAATAGAACACGTCGTTGGAAGCCCTCAAAATGAAACCCCTTCTTGTATGTTTTTCTCTCCCGTTCCTTCCATTTGAATTTTATGAGACCTCTTCCATCAGACAAATTGTAAATCATTTTGGGAAATTTCTAAAAAAAGAATTCTTGATCATCAATGGCAAACCCATTATTAGGGTTTGGGCCCTAATTAATAAGCCCTCCTCTCTCCCTCACAAAATACGTCTTGCCACAAACAAAGGGGAATGGATTCAACAAGTTAAATGTGAAAAGGCTATTTGGAATGAAGCAGACATAATAGTGGATTCTGATATCTATTATCGAGTTGTGCTAACGGATATCTCACCTGTGTCGGAAATTCCTGACATCAACCAACCACTGTCCAAATATCACCCTTCTTTTGGCTCCCCTACTACTTCTAACTTGTCCTCAAGCATTACTACCCAGATGAAAGATCATTTGAATGGGTGTTCAGTACCACCTAGTGGGCAGACCCACTCTGTCCCAGTTTTTAACCCTCCCACCATCCCCTCCTCTTTGGTCCCACTTCTAAAAGATGATTCCTTTGGTTAGGTCTCGAATCTTTTAGGTGAATCCATTCCTCCAAAACATGATGTTAAACACTTTGAAGAGATTCTGAATGGACCAGAAGATGAATTGTTGAAACTAGTCAATGAGGCAATGACTAAAGCGACAAAAGACCTAATTGAAGAAATTGTTGATGAAGTGCTAGGGGGAAATGATCTTATCCTAAATTCTTCATCTCCCTCAATTTCCCAATCTTCTTCCAAGAGAAAATTAGACTTTCCTACGAATGCCTCTCCATTGCCTTCATCTTTTGCCTTAATAACCCAAGACATATTTTCATCTCCCCCCATTTCCCAATATGATTAAGAGCTCAAGGATATTAAGTCCCCAAGGCTAAAACGGGGACATAAATCGAACAAGGAGAAGACTAATTTGGAGATAACGACAGGTCTTCAAACAATGCTAGAAATGAATCTTCGTTCTGCGTCCAAGAAATATGGTGTATTAAACACCCCTCCTCATTGTTGGCAGTGTGATTCCCTTGTGAGGCCTAAACCCTCATAAAGAATAGAAAAGAAGAGAAGAGAGGGACTCTCTCCTCGAGGCCAATGAGGATCCTTTCTTGGAATGTTAGGGGCCTAAATGCCCCTAACAAAAAATGCTTAATAAAGCGACATTTGCTTGGAACATTCTCTGAAATCATTCTACTCTAGGAAACAAAATTGCCTTGCCAATTAGCGAAGGAAATTTTTGGCTCCTAGACTAATTGGGATTTAGTTTCCTCACTGGCTCTTGGGGCCTCTGGAGGACTTGTCACCTTATGGAACAAAGATCATGTCAGAAATGATCAATCTGAGGTGAAAGAAAACTGGATTAAAGTTTCAACCTGGTGTTTGAGAACAAATCTACAATTCTAGATTTACAATGTCTATGGCCCTTGTTCTCAAATGGGAAAAAAATGAATTTGGAAACAAATTACTTCTAGCTATGACCATAATTCCTCTATTCTTAAAGTTATTACGAGGGACTTCAATGCAATCAGAGATACATTGGAAAAATTGGTGGAATTATCCCATTCATCACAGTGATGGAGGATTTCAACAACTTTATTGCAGCTAATAAACTGTATGATTGCCCCATCAAAAATGGTACTTTCACTTGGTCGAACAAACGCAAGGGTTTTTCTCAGATAGCGGAAAAACTTGATCATTTTTTGCTTTCTAAAAATTGGCTTAATGCTCCATGGGTTTTTTCTTCAATTATTCTTACTCTTCCTTGTTCTGATCACTTTCCAATATCCCTCTCCTTTTCTGAAACCAGGGAGAAACACAAAATTCTCTTCAAGCTTGAACCAATGTGGTTCAGAGATACTACTTTCATTGATCAAATAAATGTCTGGTGGAATGATTATCCTTTCATCGAGGGTACCAAAATGTTCCAACTAAGTAAAAACCTTCAACTCCTAAAAAGGAAAATAAAAGAGTGGAACATTAAGCACTTTAAAAACATCTTTACGAAAAAGACAAGAATTGAAGCTGATTTATCTAAGATTTATGAAAAATTTATACTAAAAGGAATGGAGGCACCCTTTATGAACAAGAAAAAAAACTAAAAGTTAAACTAGAAGAAGTACTAGCTAGAGAGGAATGTTACTGGCGGAAAAAATCTAGAGAAACCTGGCTTGCTGAAGGAGACAAAAATACAAAGTTTTTCCATGCTTCAGCAAAATTACATTGCCAATCCAACAAGATCATCTCAATTCAGTCCTCCTCTGGTATTAATTTAACCAAAGAAAGTGACATAGGTCAAGAGGTGTTATCCTTTCATAAAAATCTCTTAGCTTCCAATGTTGTTCATAACTCCTTCTTGGACAATGAATTAATTAGAAATATTCCTCAATTACTTACTGAGGATCAAAACAAAATGTTGATGTCTAAATTCTCACTCGAAGAGATTAAAAAAGTTATCTTTTCTATGGAAGTTGAAAAGGCTTCGGGTCCAAATGGTTACACGATTCCCTTCTTTCAGAAATGTTGGGACATTATAGGCCTAGATATTCTTTTAGCCCTTGAGGATTCAAGGAGATATAGAAATGTGCTCAAAGATTTCAACACTACTTGTTTAGCTCTCATTCCAAAACCCCCTATTTCATCCACCTTCAATGATTTCAGACCAATTTCTCTTTGCAATTCAATATACAAAATCTTTACTAAAGGAATAACTTCCAGACTATCTAAGGTACTCCCCCAAATCATCTCAGAAGAACAGGGGGGATTTGTACCTGGAAAGGACACCCCTGAGGGAGCGATCTTGGCTCATGAAGTCCTTCATTCAATAACATCAAAAAAGTCACTGATAATGGTCCTCAAACTTGACATGTTCAAAGCTTACGACAAGGTAAATTGGGATTTTCTTTTGGCTGTTTTGAGAAAATTCGGTTTCTCACAAGCTTGGTGTAAATGAATTTTTTCCTGTATCTCAAGGGCAAGATTATTTGTATTAATCAATGGCTCCCCTCAAGGTTTATTTTCCCCTACTCAAGGATTGAGAGAAGGGGACCCCTTGTCCCCCTCTCTCTTCATCCTTTTGGCTGAAGGCTTGAGTAGGTCGATCATTTTAGCAAGAGAAATGAAAATCTGGAAAGGAATTTCTATCAAGTCATTCCCGGTCTCGATCACTCATTCTTTATTCGTAGATGACACTCTTCTCATGGGTAAATCTACCATGTCAGAGGCAAAGGAAATGAAAAGTATCATATCAGATTAATGTGTGCACTCGGGCCAACAATGCAATCCTTCCAAATCAAAAATCTTTCTTTTGAATGCTAACCCCCTGGTCAAAAAATAGCTTATTAAATTTTGGGATAAAATGATCTCTTCTATCACAAATAGGATTTCTCTTTGGAAATCAAAATGGCTTTCATTCTCAGGTAAAATGATAATAATTAAATCAGTTTTGTGCTCTCTTCCAATCTATTTGATGTCCATTTTAAGCATCCCCAAATGTAAAGGTCAAATCTTGCAAAAAACTCTTAAATATTTGTTGTGGTTTGAGAACAAAACAACAAAAAAAAACTACCTCTAGTAGCATGGGATACCATTTGTGAACTTAAGTCCCAAGATGGGGTTGGACTGTGTAATTCCTTTATACAAAATAAGGCACTGGGTGCTAAGTTGGTTTGGAAAATTTATACCAAACTTGAAACTAAACGGTGTAATTTGATGCGCCATAAATACTAGGATAGCCTTGATAATGAGAAAAAATTTACTCAAAAAAACCTTTCTCGAGGCTCAAAAAATTGGAACTTTATATCCTCTTGCAGATCAGTGCTCCTCCCTCATTTATCCTGGGTGGTTAACAATGGAGAAAAGGCCCTCTTTTGGGAAGATGCCTGGAATGGGCATAAACCCCTACGTCAGTTGGGGGACTGGAACAAATTGAGAATGAATTAAAGCTAAAATGGGGTATTAATGTCAGTGATTATTTGATCACTGATAAGTCAAATCCTAACTGGGGTAGTTGGAAAGACTTTGATTTCCTAGATACTCCTCTTCATTTGAAAAATTCTCTAAAGGTTGAACTGAATAAGAGAAAAGTATTCCTCTCTAATAGCCAGGATGAAATCATTTGGTTAAAATCTAAATCAGGGCACTATAATGTCAAATATGGATACAATTCGCTTGTTTTTAATAAACAGAGCACCCCCATTCCAATCAACCTTTGTTGAGGTCCCCACATTCTTCCGAAGGCTGGGGCCTTCACCTGGTTAGCAATCAAAGACAAAATCTTAACTAGTCTGAGACTAGACAGATTGGGCATCACAAATCTCTTTCCTTGCAGAATGTGTGGAAAATCATATGAATCTATAGATCACCTACTTCTCAATTGTGAGTTTTCCCAAGAATGTTGGCATTGGCTTTTAAACAATCTTGGTTGGTCCAATCCATTGCAAACTTTGTTATATCGTCAATTCCTTTCTTAGCCTTCCACTTGCTCTTCCTCCATTTTTTCTCCAATCTGGGATATTTGCCCCTCCATTATAATATGGAATGTATGGCTAGAAAGGAATAACATAATTTTCATAAAGAAGCCTTCCTCTCTCTCCCAGGTTCTCCACAAAATTGAAATATCAATCTCAGAAGTTGTCTCTTTGGCCCTCTTAAGGATATATCATATAAAAAGAAATTATTCTGAATGGGATGCTTTAATAAAGAAACACATGCCACTTATAAAAATCCCCTATCCTGGCTCATTTTCTTTCAAATCCCCTTCTTCTGGCAAACGTTCCAATATCTGGTCTCCACCTCCCCAAGGTTTTATAAAACTCAATTTTGATGGTGCCACTAGAGGCAACCCAGGTAAATCTAATATTGCAATAGTTTTAAGAGATTATAGTGGTGATTTTATTGTTGCTTCTTGTGAGCACATTCTGGATGGTACTAATAATGTTGTTGAATTCAAAGCTTTAAAGTTGGGTATGAAACTAGCAAAAAAAATTGCAGTCACTCGACTCGTTATTGAAGGGGATTCAATGATAGCCATCTCAACTTTTAAAAACAGAGGCACTCACTCCTGGCACTTGAACTACATTCTTTCTAGTGTTCTTAGTCAACTGGAAAATTTTCATAACTACTCCTTTTCACACTGCTTCAGGGAATCTAATACCATTGCTAACTCACTAGCCAACAAGGCAATTGATGAAAACATCTCTTCTCAGGTTTTCACAGTTGAAGAATGCACTATGATGTTTAGGAATATTTCCCCTTATCAAAATTGATTCATTAGTTCCAAAATATGAAATTGCCGTGGATATTTTATTGAACTAAAAGGGATATTCAACCTCTTGCCTTCCTCTTCTTGGATTCACTTTCAAATCATGGCCCCTCATCTTGCATTTCTTTTTTGTATGATTCATCGGCCATATGGATGACTGTTACAATTATTGGCTAGACTTGGTTGACATTTAAGAATGTATATGGGAATCATATCCTTCAAATTGCTTCATTCTTGGTGAGGAGGTAAAGTGGGATAAAGGAAAGAATTCACAAGTCCCGAATAATGTCTTATTCCACCTAGGCACTCTTGATTCTTTAAGATATTATATGTGGAAGACCATTAGATGTCAAACACTTTGGCATCAACTAGTATATTGGAATTGCCTTCTTAACCATGCACTTTTGTTCATTTTTGAGACCATTACACTGTCGTGGAGTTTTAAGGAAAATGAATTAATGTTTGATAGTATTTTGAGTCTTGGCGGCGGCGCAACATTCTAGACTAATGTATGTTCGTGTATCCTCCCCACTTTCTATTTTTAGTGATTGATAAAGAGAATTTTCCCTTTTTGTCAATCATTGGAAATAGAAGTCTTTGGATATTTAGACAAAAAAAAAATTGATAAGAGGACTCTTCCAAGTCTCCACATTCCCAAGACTCATACTTGGCAACATCAGCTAAATTCACTCATATAGTATAAGTTGGATCATTTAATTATCTTTGAAACTCACAAGGGATGTTTTAATTGGTAACATGGCGGCCACAAATTCATTTATTTACCATTGTGTTGGTTCTATCTTCATATTCATCTCTAGTTTTTCTCAGTATGACTTGTGTAAGAGCGATGGATAATCTCTTCTGAGTGCTTGTTCCTCCCAGATTTCACAAAATTCGTGAGGATTCACCTTTTACAGAGGAGAAGATGAGGAGAACATTTTCATTCGAATGCAAACAATTATTTGATGCTATCCAAATAGTTATGGGTTTTGATTGGTTGGATATGCATACTCTGGCCCTTCCTTATGAAGTGACATCTCAATTTGTATCAAACCTGGTGGACGTCTTGGGTTGTACTGAAATGGTGAAATTTTTAGCAAGTGCATATTTATTACCTCATGTTGTCCCTCTCTCCATTCTTCAACCAGCTCTAGAAGGATACGACATCCTCAAAGGCTTTAGCCTGGTTGGAGGTGTCATTAGAAAACATCTTCTTATAGATGATAGAATCTCCAAATTGTTATGTTCCTTGTCAGACGACTTGCTAAATGATTGCCCAAGTGAATTTAAAATACGTCTTAAAATCCTCAATCAATAATATGGAAGGTCTGTAAGCGATACAATATATATGCTTCACAAAGGGGTTCACCTCCTCATTCAACATGATTTGATAGAGCCACACGAAGAGCCTCACTTTCCTCCTCTAGCTAACATTGCTTCATCAAAGGGAAGCTCTTCTTAACTTCTATTCTTCTCATTTTTGGTTTTTCCTTCATAAATGTCCTATATTTGACAATTTTGACTTTAACATCATATCTAGCTATCGGTAGCAATGTCATTATGTGCTCCAGGTACAACTTGCAGGTTTAATGGTTTGTGGATTCAACACTGGTTCTTTGGGGCCACTTCCTGGTGCTTATCTCTCTTTCTCAAAGTTCTACATGTTCATTTCTTCGTCCTCTGCTTCAAGTTCTCTAGCATTTGCTCCAGTATTGATTTACATTAGTGGATTTCAGAGATCTAAAGAGCTAGGATTCATTTTATTCTTTTCTATTAGGTTTCTTTACATGAAGATAATTATTATGTCAAATGTATTCTCTCAGTTTGATTTGCATTCAAATGCTCCTCAAAAAGTTTTTTTCTGAGCATTTTTGTATTTTCCAGGCTCGTTATCCTGGTATTTTTTATATATTTGGGGTTTTCTTACTCTCACCCCTAACGGTCTTTATTTGTAACCTCTTTTTGTTCACCAATAAATTCATGGCCTAGCCACCTTTTAAAAAATAAAAATAATAATTAATATTAATGTAAGAATATCAATTAAAACATGTAAGAAAAAACTAAATTTTAGAAAAAAAAAAACATAAACTAACACCCTTCCTTAAGCATATATTAGATGGGTGAAAATATGGGTCCAAATAGATGAAGCTTCATGACATACTTGTGTAACTAAAAATACCACCAGAAGAGAAGAAGCCCATATAAGAAAACAAAGAGTAGCCTCCCGAGAGACAGAGACAGAGAGACAGAGATTCCCTTAGAAGAATAAGCCTCTCACACCCATAGTAATGTTCATAGATGAAGATACTTGCTTTCTATGAAGGCTTTGGTGAAATTTTTAGAAACATGCTAAAAATTTAGACAATAATGAAGATCAATAACTTATCCATGAATGAGCTCCCAAATGTAGTGTATGTAGAACTTGTATGCACACAAAAATGGTCTAGAGCATTATATTAATTAAATATTTGCTATTTGATTAATATTCTTAATTCATCTACTATAATAAATAAATTATTAAATTTATTTATATGGTTCATATTCTAATTCTTCTTTTCTAAAATTCACTTCTTTCCAAATTAGTTAAATGGACAAATTAAATCAATTTTTTAGTTAATTGATTTTCCCTCTTCCTCTTAAATTTTTAAATTCAAATTGGCATATTCTTTTGAAATTGGTTAAAATGCACAAATGAATTAATTTGGCATCTTTCTAATTTACCATCTCCATTTAAATTGAATTTTTAATTCAATTTAAGCACATTTCTACGTAATTCCTCTAACCACCTCCAACTCACCTGCCACCTCATCATGTGTCTCACAAAACTGAATTTTATAAATTGGAAAATATGAAATATCTTCAACAAATTTGCAAAAAATTTGGAACTAACCGAGAAACATGGATCCTCCTTCTCTGTGTTTCCCTTTAACACGTGGCAATTTGTCTTATTGAAGGGAACCATCCCCCCAATTCTCTCCAACCTCCTCGTGCTCGACCGTTGATGCCATAGGATCACAATCTCGACTATCCATTGTTGCCACATCACCTTGAGCCTTAGAAAATCTATAAATAAGATTCTTTGCTACAACTTTTCAACATGAAGATTTGGATAAGCTTATGCTGCTGAATTTTAGTGCATTTGTGAGAGAATTTGGAGAGTTTGTTAGCTTAGTCTTGCATTTTTAGTTCATATAGTGTTATAATGGCAATTTTATTTTGGATAACTTAGTTCATTTCATCTTTCTTTTAGCATGTCCATTAGATTATCATCATCCATCTTAACATCTAGATTTTATCATCATCTCATCATAGGATCATTTAATCTTCAAGCATCAAATATTGAAAAGCCAAAAATATAGACATGCAGACTTTCATTATAGCATCTTGTAGCTTAAGTTGTCAATCTTATGCAGGTTCATGTGCAAGACTAATAAGATCTAAGAGCATGATTTTGCAAGGTTCCTTGAGTTTAGAGAACCATGGGATTAATTAAGAGGATAGTCGTAACTTTTATTTTTGCCATTTCGATTTCCTTTTATATAATGCATTTCATGAAGGTGTGTTTGATTTGTTATAACTGACATTACATGACATATTTCATATCACACAAAATGTAATATGTTGGGTTCACTAATGATGGATCAAGTTTCGTGAGATTTAAATAAAACCTAATATGTTACAAAATATGGCAAATGGCTATTTGATTTGGATAGCAAACTCAATGAGTAAAATTTGAAGCAAAATAGCCTCTATGGAAGTATTTAGAACCCATAGATACTTGGTCTTAATACAAGATAGATAAATGACATATTGCTTCTCGCTTGACCAAAAAATAGGACTTGAACCAAGTGAGAAGCTATACCCTAAAGAAGACTTGTGACCTTGAGAATCACCTTCTCAATCTAAATTTATGTAGCCCAACAAGTCAATATCAATGTCCATTGCATGGTGAATCCTAAACTATGAGTACCTTGAATGTAGTGGAGAACTTTCTGGACTACTTTATAATGCATCTCATGGGTCTCCTACAAAAATTGAGAGGCCATTCCCATAAAACATGAAATATTGGGTCTCATGTGAGTTAGGTAGATGAGATTCTACCAAGTTATTAGAAAAAGGGTGTTGTTCATTGTGCACAAGAAATAAATATTTTAATTATGTAATTTTTCTTAATGGTTTATCTTTAGAGATGTGTTTAGCCATAGAAAAAATATATTTGGATCCAATTACAAAGTTGTATTAGATATTTTTTAGATATTTAATGTGTAGGAGATGCATGGTAAACGTTTAATATTTGTAGTAAATATTTGATTTTGAGATCTCTTCTCTCATAGTTTTGAGACACATGGTTTAGGTAATACTACTTAGTGGTTTCATGTGAGATTGAATCTACAAAATCAAGCATATGTTTAGTGTTCATGGTTGGTTGTCATTTATATTGAGTGCTCTTGTAGAGTGCATATGTGAAGCATGGAATGGGATGGGATGTGTGGTTGTATGGTTACCAATTTTTTTGGGCACATGAAGGATGCATTAGAGAAGCTTAATGCTTAAGAGGTGCTAATGGAAGCTATGCAAGTGTATCTTTATATTTTAATCGTTGACTAATACATTGAGCATGATGGTGCTTTTGGGGGCTAGAATTTCCTAGGGTATATCTTGTCTAATATATTGGTATGTCTTTGATCTTTGTATTATGATTTTCTTAAGATTGTATGTATTATTTTAACTAATAAGATTATGTAGGAACATCGACCTAGTAATTTTGTAATAATTATGTAGACATGGAAAATGTACAAATTCGATCTGACACACTTGATCCTTACTACTAATGACATTTCTTCCTGAATCACACTCTCAGCTTATCACCACCTTCTGTCTCTTAATTAGATAAATCAGTATTTATCTAATTAGGTCTTTCCCCC
Source organism: Sequoiadendron giganteum (assembly GCA_007115665.2). Lineage (NCBI taxonomy): Eukaryota > Viridiplantae > Streptophyta > Pinopsida > Cupressales > Cupressaceae > Sequoiadendron > Sequoiadendron giganteum. The sequence goes on along the minus strand of CM021101.1, from coordinate 93,287,060 downwards.
TTGTTGATTAAATTAATCAATTTAATTTAATTAACCCTAAAATCCCTTTTAAATAATTCATTTTATTTGATTAAATCCCTAAAAGTTCTCTTATTAAATTGAATAAATTAAACCTTATTTAATTTAATCTAACATTATCCCCTTTGGTTATATAAATCAAAAACATTTATTTAATTAATCATTTCCTCTCAATTCTGATTTAAATCAACTCATAAATTTGAGTCAAAATTGTCAAATCATCGAATCCCTCGTTAAACTGATTAAATCTTGATTAATTTAATCCCTATCACTAAAATCCTCTAGAGAATGCAACTTGCACAATAAATCAATTACTTTGATTTATTTAATTGCCTATTTTCTCTCAACAAGGAATAAAGGAGGAATATTCCCTCAAATTTGAATTCAAATTCAAGTGGGCTTGGTCCTTCCAACAAGGCATTTAAGACCTTTTGCATGTCCTTTGCATTGAGCCAAATGACATTAACTCTATTTCTTTCTCCTTCCAACATGTCACATTCAAATTTCAAATTTGAATCTCATGGCATTTATCATGCACATTGACCAAAATGTGCTCATTCCTCCTTCAATCACATGTGGACAAGTGGCCTTCTCTCATTGGTTGGTCTTTTGTCTCACATTGCTCAATTTCACTCTCTCTTCCATTTTGGAAATCTATAAATGAGAGACTCTTCCTCTCATCAAACATCCACAACTTGAGTAAACTTACTCTACTCAACTTCATCCTCAATGCAAGATCTTAGCTAGGTTATTGCAGTTTTTTTCAAGAACTCATCTTGTTCTTCATCAACAAAGTGGATCAATCACTCATCAAATCACAAAGCTTACAAAGGAGTTTGGAAAGGGCTAATTTCGACATATCAATTGGCACCAACTCCCCCATGGGATCAAGAGTTTGCATTTGCTTAATTTAGGATTTCATCTACATTTCATGTTTTTCTTGTTTTTCCTATTTTGAGTATTTGTGAATGGATTTCATTGGGAATCCTTGTTTTATCTTGCATATGAACTCACTAATATGTTTTTTTTGTCATGTCTGTGCAGGTTTGAAATTAGGGTTCACAAATTTTTAGTATAAATTATCATCAATAATGCTCGTCAAGGATATTGAGCCTCAAGTTTGACTTCAAAAAGTAAATCGTGGAACAAATGATTTGGAGGAGAAGGGACTCACAATACAATAAAGGAATCCCTAATCTTTGATTTTTCCCTTCTTATGGGGAGAATGGTTCATTCAAGGAAATCTAGGATCCCAAATTGTAATGACTATCAACACAAAGGTGAGTCAATTCTCAACAAAGGATACATAGGAAGATTCCTTGAGATTTGAAGGGTTCACCACCAAACAAAATCTTGAAAAAGACAACTTGATATTCAACTCACAAAACCTAGTAATGCAAGCCAAACAATGAATACAAATGTCAAAATTAAGTAACAACAACTTAGGATGTATGTACTTGGGAAGTCTGGAAATGTGATAAGGATTCTAAAAATGCAAAAATGTTGTCAAAATATTCTCAGGAGGACAAATATGCCCTTACTGTTGTCTTAGTCCTACATTTTTTTTTCGAGGAAGATGCAAAATCTTCGGATGTCAGAACAAAATTTGAAAGAATCTCTGCAAAATACCACTTGGAGGACTAAGACACCCTTACTACTGACTTAGTCCCAATTTGAATTTTTGCAACTTTGAAATGTGATCCTGAGGTTCAATTTTTTCACTTCCTTCTTCTCAAATCTCAAGTCCTAAAACTTCCAGATCTGGCCTATAGGTGACTTTTCGTGAAGATGACAATTTTGCAATGCAACTTTTCAACTTTACAACTTTACACTTCAAATTATTTTCAACCTAAATGTGCAAACATAAACACACAAGAGAGGAAAAACTTGTTGATTGTTGGTAAATTGGGGTTTGCCTTAGTCAAACCCCTTGTTGGTAATTAAACCTTGGAATGAAATGAAATAATGAAGGGAAATGATGAATGAACAAAGTGCTATGTTGCAACTCACCAAACCCTTGTTATGAAATCTGCAAACTTGTATGAAGTGGCGAGTTTGAATGTGGATATTGAATTGAGTGAATGCTTGATAGATCTTGACTTGAATTGCTTGCTTGAATCAAAACCCTACATCACAAATGTTAGCTCAAAAACACACATGATGCAAGAATATCTTTGACATGATGCTTGAATCTTGATGATGGCTCCAAATGCTTGATGAATTTCTCTTGAATGCTCTTGTAAAATCCAATATGCTATTATGAAATTCTCTCACAAAAGTCTTAGGTGAAAATGAGTGAAAGAACCTTGTATTTACACTTATCCATGCTTAATATCCCAAAATTACACTATAACAAGCTGACATATGAAATCATTAATTAAAGGAGGCTAAATCCCACCAAGATTTGAAATTAAATCCTGAAAATAACTTGAGGGTGACTAAGACGCCCTAGGTGGCATCTTAGTCCCAAGGCTTGAAACTCGGGGCACAGACTCCAAAAAGGGGCCTTTTAAGGTGCCTCTAAAATTAGGGTCCCAAGATCTTTGGGGGAAAAAGATGCCCTAGGTGGAATCTTAGTCCCCATCCAAAAATCAAGGACACACAACTAGAATCATTAAATCATCATTTATCCTTTGATGTTTTTCAGGATTAGCCATAAAAAAGATATAATTTATTAGGCTTGAGGATGCAAAATAGGACCAATTAAGAAATAAATAAGGATAAATAAATCAAGGTGGTCCCAAACAAGTGTGAAAATGCAAGGGTATGCATTTTTCTACACTACATTTAGCCCCCACTTTATTGAGAGGATGAACTTGCTTAAAAATCACACTAAAGTAGCCAACCACACAATCGAGAGGGGTTCAAATGTGTGAATGCTAGTAAGATAGGATGACAATAACCAAGAGGATGGACAAGCCCCCAGGATCAAGATCCTATGGTAGACCAACATAGGCATAAAGGAACACACTTGCAGATGATATATGAAGCCATAACTAGATCGCCAACATACACCATCAAAGATAGGAAAAGGAAAAAAAGGAAAAAGAAAAATGCTATGGATCAAGCTTCGAATGGTTGTCCAACATGTTGTGGACTGGTTCTAGGTTGTTTTTCCAAAAAGGTTTACAAGTGGAACACACTATCCACTATGCAAACAAAAACGCATGCTCACAAGGGCTAGTAAAACTAGTTGTCCACTAGGTGAGCCCCAAGAGATCCATATCAAATTCATACCCCCATAACTATGATAAGGACAAAGAAAATGCACACTCACAAGGGCTAGTAAAGATATTTGTTCACTAGGTGAGCCCCAAGGGACGATATCAAAACCATACCTCCATGAATTTAATAAGGTATAAAGATGCAACATAATAAGAAAGAGGAATGTTTGAAGAATTTTAGTTCGTTCGAGGTCTTAATCTTAGGGGACATTGTTCCTAATGTCTCCAAGAGAGGACCAGTCAAAGGATAAAAGATTCAGAACTTAGGGAATGCAGTGTGTCACATCACCACTAAGAGGAATGTAATATGCTAAGATAGATCAAGCTCTTGAAGGAAATTACTCCCATTGTCACCACAAAGAGAAAAACATGTCATATGAAATAAGAAAATCATATCAATGAACATGAAAAAGAAAGAAAGAAAGAAAATGCAAATGAAATCATTCCAAAATAATGCCAATGTATTCCCCCACTTTAAAGAAATTGCTAAACACAATTATGTGAGAAATTAATTTAAAGTAGACAAACATGAAAAGGAAAAGGAAGAAAGGGTTTCACCCCCAAAAAAACAAAGGATCTATGGATTTGGGGTCAGTATCTATCTTTGTTGCAATGATATTAGAGAGTTAGGAACTGTCATCATTCCCCAAATATGCATAGAACTGGAAGAATGAAACAAAGAGAGAGAAAAAAAAGAAAAAACTTTTGGGTCAACATGGAAGAGACTTGGGTGTCTTGACGCCTTGTGTCATCCCCAAAAGGTAAACACAAGAAAAAAATGCAAATGAAAGATACAAAATCTTTTGGGTCAACATGGAAGATACATAGGGTGTCTCGACACCTTGCGTCATCCCCAGAAGGAAAACACAAGACAAAAATGCAAATGAAAGGTAAATGAAATATACAAAATCTTTTGGGTCAATATGGAAGAGACATAGGGTGTCTCGACGCCTTGCATCATCCCAGAAAGGAAAACATAAGATAAAAAAAAAGATAAAGGATTTACGACATATAGAATAATGTAGATACGAATGGAGGAATGTCACAAAGAGAGAGATACATTAAACATAACAGTACGGAGAGATCACACTACACACATGAAATCACACAAAATGAAAGGAAATAATGTAACACACTAGTAAAAAACATGTGAGTCAACCATCTAGCAGGTCATCCGCATCCCATTCTTGTTCAATATATGCAAAATGTAGATCACTAGTGAGAGGGACATCATTGAGTGTATTACTAGGAGAATAAATAGGTTCAAAATGTGGTGAATCAATCAATTTAGGAGGATCATCACGGTTGTTATCATCTAATCTCATAGAGGAGGAAAATAGAAAATTCAACTCATTATGCACTTTTTCATCAATTTTAGTAGTTTCTTCATCATCATCCAAGTTAACTACAAAAGGAGGATGAATAATAATATCCATAGAAGGTGTTGGTCCTTGTTGTGTTGGAGGCATAGGATCTATTGGTTCTGGTGATGGAGGGGGCTCATCATTTATTTCTTCTGTCAAATTTTGATTTTGATTTTCTATAGTGTTCTCTTCATTCATCTTGTGAGCAATAGCACGAGTCTACACCTACACTCTGTAATTTTTGTTTCTTTTATTACATTTTTCAAGTTGTGTTTGTGTAGGAGCGGGTTGGTCAACCATAGGTTCCTTTTCTTCTTGTGAGGGAAGAACGAAAGAAACTATGGAAGGTTGTTCAACCACTTTCTCTTTGGCTTTATAAATTTTCTTAGGAGGTGTATTAGGACTTGTTTGGTTTTCTCTTGGCCTTCTGTAGGAAATAGGAAATGTATTTTTTATGGATGGGTCTTGGTTATTCGGAAGGTCTTTAAGCTCAATATTGTTTTCTTCAAGGGACGAAGGTTCAATCATAGGTAGAGAAAAAAATTCAAGGGATAGCTTGGCTATGCATTTTTCTTTAAAATTTTGGTAGGGTAGGAAAAGGAAGTTCTCACAGGTTCTTATAGGCTCCATGGGCTTAGGCCAAAAATAGTCTAAGAAAAAATTTCCACGGAAAGACGGAGGTCTAAAGCCATTATGGTTCATAGTGAATATCTCATTTCCAATTGGAAACTTAAGCACTCATGGACAATGGATGGGACTGCATTCATGGAGCGAAGCTATTTGTAGCCTAACTTCACACGAAATTGATTTGAATTAGAGATGATGGAAAATGATACATTTGATTTCTTCGGTCCTACTTGTAAAGGGAGTGTGATCGAGCCCATCATAGCACAAGAAAAACCATCATGTGTTTTAATCCATGCTTTTGGTTTACCATATCTATCTTCAGTGAGTTCATGCACATATAAGATTTCCTCTGTGATCACATTTTCTCCACAGACATGATCAATTAAAATCCCAAGAGTGGGCTTTTCATTGATTTTGTCGACTATGTAAAGAGCACCATCAAGTGAATTTTTTATTGTTTCTTCTAAAGAGAAAGTAATGTCAATAGGCATTCTAGTTTTTTGTTTATGAGGCTCGATGTCAATCACTCTTATCATTTTATTAATAGGAATTTGGTCATTAGTATCCATAGGATTTCGTTCATCATCATCCATAGGATTTTTCTCATTATTGTTCATGTTATCATCATCTGTGTCAACACTCATCACATCGGGCTTAGTTTCACTAGCCTTAACAAATGAAATATTGTGGTTACACATGGGATTGGTAAAGATTTGCAAGTTTTGGTTAGGAGGAGATACAAATTTATTACCATTGTCATTCACACCTCCAATTTGAATATGATTATAATCAATGAGGTCTTGCACAAGATGTTTAAGACAAATGCAATGTTCTTTATCATGTCATTTTTGTTGGTGATAAACACAATAGGCATTGTGTCTAAATCTTGGAGGTAACTACTTGCTAGGGTCAAGAGGTTGAACGAGAGGTAAGGTAAGCATGTTCTTGTTTATTAGATGAGTCATGATATTTTAAAGTATATCATGTAAGGGAGTAAATTGCCTTTGTGGATCCCCAAAGATAAAATGATTACTCTTCTTTATAGAAGCTACTTGGGTATCAAGTTATTGGGTAGGTTGGGAGGTATAATTTAGTTGAAGGAAACTTTTATTTTGTCTTTTGAAAGGCTAGTAGGTGTTTTGTTTTGAAGGTTCAGACTTTTTAGGACGGGTATAGGTGGGTTTTGTTTCATGACTACCTACAAAATTTTGATAATCTCAAAGGGTAGTGCACATGTGCATGAAGGAAGGAAATTTAATCATGGTAAGCTTGTCTTGTCTCTTACTTTGTAAATTTTCTATAAAAATATTTTGAAGGTGAGGATCGAGAATCTTCACACTGATTTGGGAATAAAGCGATTGGTAACATGAAATAAAGTCAGTGACTTTTTCACCCTCATTTTGTTAACATCTCATTAAATCAGATAATGTCATTTCAAGAACCATATGCACTTGGAAATGGTTAATATTTAGGCTTCAACAAGTTCATTAAATGAATGAATTGAGTTATTCAATAATGTAGCAAACCAGTCCAAGGCAACATCTTTCAAGGATCGAGGAAAAAGCTTAGTCAAAAGTTTTTCCTCAAGGATAAAGTCACTACATAAAGCAGTAAAGGCATTAACATGATTATTAGGATCTCCCTTTCCTCCATATTTCTCAAATCTAGGGATCTCTATACCTTGTGGCACCAGATTTCTTAATATCTTCAAAGATAGTGTGTTGTTTCTAATGTAGTATGAAGGTGGACCATTTTGATTTGGATTTATGGTGGAAACTTGGCGTTGAAGGGATGAAAATATTTGTAAAAGGTGGTTAATGATAGGGTCATTGTTTGTGGTTTGGGATGGAGATGAAGATGGTGGTGGTGTGTATGTGTTGGAAGGACAAGTGAATGGATATCTTGTGGGAGGATATATAAGGTTAGATGCCACATAGGTATAAGGAGCACTAGTGAAAATTTTTGAGGTAGGAAGGACATTGCTGGTTGGTTGCATCATTGTGGTCACTTGAGGATTTGGATAGGTGGGAATGGATGTTATGGTTGAAGGGGGAAATTTGAATTCCTCCTTGGATTTGCACATTTTTTAAGTTTGAGCACTATTGGTGGTGGAAGGAAGGTGTTTTCCAAATATTTGAGCTATATTATGCACAACTTCTAGTCCTTCATCACTTTCCATCATGCAGTGAATACTATCTATGGCAGGTATAACAGTGTTGGAAATGTTTTCAATACTTATGCTATCTTGTAAATGGGTTAGGTCTTCATGCATTTTCATTATGTTTTTTTTGAGGGATATGATCAACCATTGTTTGGAAACTTGGCATAGCACTTGTAGGCAAGGTAGGCATAGAAAAAGAGTTATCAAAGGTATGGTTACTACCTAGTGAACTAGTACCAACACTAGAAGTAAGAGAGCTAGATAACCCAAGATCTACAAAGAGTGTTTTATCGTCGGATGCCATGGGTCTCACACTTCATCTAACCATAGTATTAGTAGTAGGACACAAAGTAGTACAAATCATGCAAGGGATAAACCAAAAGAAATTGCAATGAACATAATATCCTATGCTTACAATTACACTTGAAATGAAAGAAATTGAAATAACAGTAATTCTGCAAATTGTAATAGAAAACTGAAAGAAGCCAACAAAAGCACATAAAAGAAATTTCAAACTCTGAAAACTGCAACTTCAAATTCCATAGGGACTAAGAAGCTAGGGCATCTTGGTCCTACTGATGAGATTCTAAGGTTTCAAAAATTGGAACAAAAAGCAAACAACTCAGAACAAGGTTCTGAGCCAAAAACCCACAGAGGGACTAAGATGCCAATAAGGACTTTAGTCCCAATAAAGGTTTTTTTTCAAAAAAATAGAAAAATCTAGATTGTTTACAGTGTTCCCAGGTTTCCTACTTAGGGACCTAATGTTTAGAAACATAAAAGTGTGCAAATGAATGCAAGAAAAAGTGACTAATGACAAGCAATTGAATTCAAAGTTGAATACAATTTTTTTTTCAATTTTGAATGCAATAACAATGCAATTAGGATGATTGAAAATGCACTTTTCAGTTTTTCAATGTGATAAGATGATGCAAGAAAGAAAAAAAAGCAACATATATGCACTTTCACTAATGCAAATGTGAGAAACCCTAGATGCACTTTCACTAATGCAAGACGCAATGCAAGAACGAATGCAACCTAGATCTAGGATCTTAGTGAACTCCAAATCAGAAAAATCAATGTCTGAAATGCCGGGTTCGCCAAAATGAACTGTGGTACAAATGATTTGGAGAAGGGACTCACAATACAAGAAAGGAATCCCTAATCCTTGATTTTTCCCTTTTTATGGGGAGAATTATTCATTCAAGGAAACCTAATCTATTATGAATTATTGTTGTGGTTAATAATCTCACACTTAGGTTTTCTCATTTCCATTTAGATATAAACATCTACCAAGGTTTTCATTATAGGATTCCCACTCAAAAACAAGTGCTCATAATAGATTTGAATTAAATATAATTTTGTGTAGATGATAATTCTAGGTGACAACATTTTCTCTTTCATATCCACCACAAATATAGTAGGCCAACCATCAAAAAACCTACAAATTCAATTTTGAATAGTGTTTATGGGTAAGGAGCATTCCACTTGAAATAAATGGCACAAAAAAAAGACTAAGTTGGTAAAAATAAAACATGTGTCGGGTGTTAGAGTAATCATGCATTACCTAATAGCTAATTAATATTTAATTGATTATTAGTCTAATCATGCATCATCTCAACTTCAATCTAGGTTCTTGGAACAAATATAGTTGCATAATTTTTGTCACCATTTTCTTGAGTTAGTCTTCATAAGTGTATTTATTTGAAATAGGTGTGAAGGGATCACTAGGGATGTATTTGTAGCATCACAAATTGTCACCCTTCATAATTTCACACCATGTTTTGCTCCCCCTTAAGTAATTGGACCTAATTATATACCTAGATTTCTAAATGATACATTCCATGGCCTATTTTAAAATTTACTAACAAATTGCAATTGGAAAACCAATGCATTCATTTAATATCTTGCCCCTGACACCTTAATTCCCAAAAAATAGGTTTGGGACACTAATTCCTAGGGCACCTATGTCCCCCTTTTTTGCCTCCAAAATTGAATATGTTGGAGGTGGCATTTTACTATTTGAATTTCAAATGTTTAATATCGGCTATCAAGATTTAGTTTGAGGGAAATTAGAATAATTGCATTTAAATACCTATTCATTGCATCATTTCAAAATAATCTAGCAATTATTGGAGAAATTATTGTTAAGAGAATTATCAAGCCAGTCAAGAGCACCATTTTAGAGATGTATTGCGATGATTCAAGATCAAATCATCATTTCAAATTATGCGGGAGTTTGTTCATGTTTATGTTATCATATTGTTTGTGAATACTAACACTTGTAGGTCTCCAAGCAAATCAAGCCAACAAAATTCAAGAATTGAGGATATTTGTATGACTTCAATCCTTCAAGGAATTTGTTGGAGGGTGGTGAGTTGTTAATTGTTGATTCATCATTCCTTTTTATCATTTAGCCCTATCTCTCAAAAGGATAGGCTCTCTATCATTGACATTGTCATTATGGAAGTGGAAACACTAACATTGGGTTTGACTAAGGAAAGCCCATAAATTGCACACCCTTCCTCTCTCTTTGAATATGTAGGTTTTAGGTCTGAAAAAGATTAGGAGAAGTTTGAAGGTCAAATGTTCATTGTTCCAATCAAACTGTACACCTTGATAACTCACAGAAACTCAATTATTTTAGAATTTCACAGTGATCTAACACTTCGACACGAAGAAAACAAAGGCTCTGATTTGGCTCCCATGGACTGTGAAATCATATCTAAATTTCATCTACAAAGACATAGGCACCCTGTGCAACTTGGTCCAACATTTTCAGCTTCAAATTCATATTATAGGTGCACAGTACTATGTTTAGTCCATTAGTCTAAATTTGTCTGTGACTTTCCAAATCTACTATTTTTGCATCAAAATAATCAAAATTGCATCATTAGGCTAGTTGAATCATTGGACTTCTTCCTTAAGTTCATATCTGATTTGGTCAAGGGAAAGTTGACTCACCTTTCAGGTTGTAATTTAGTCCTATATCTTTTCCAAATTCATCAAATTCCCACAAACAAACAACCCCCTTTTAATGAAATAAGGAAAAGGTGAAAAACCCTAACAAGGTGCAAACCTCCAAAGGTTTCCCATTTTCTCCATTTTAGTATTGATCAAGAATAATGCACTTAATAATTGTACTTATTTGAAATAGATGTAAAGGGATCACTAGGGATGTAGTGATTGCATAATATAGGGGTAGTTTTGAAAAGAGAACCTTGTCCCTATTATGTTATCAATCTTGAGATATGTGTGGGTACTATAGGTACTATAAAATAAATGGAATGACAAGTGGAGAAGAAGAAAAAGGTTGGATGGAAGAAAAGATAAAAATGAGAAAATATTGTTTAGAAGGATTTACTTTTTTATGTTAGATTCACCAAAATATGTGATATTCTAAATATCACCTTAAACCTAATGATACGAAATCATAACCATATACCTCACTACACCATTGCTTAATGGATAGAGTCCAACTACTCTTTCTGTCATGGAAAAAGCCAATAAAGTAACAAAAAAATATTTTATTACTCCATTTTAGCTTGGGGAGTGATATTGTTATCATTGATATGAATCAAACTGGCATACTCATTCACTTCATGAGTGGTGTAGGAGCACTAGCTTGTTTTCAAGCCTCCATGAGGCCTACTTGTACACAATTGATTTAGAAGTGTTAGTGGGTTATTGAATAAGGTCTCTCAAAACCATTTTGAGGTGTTCATGCCATTTTTTAGGTGTTTTTTATAGGTTAAGGGGTGTTTGGTGTCATTTTGTCTTAATTGGTCATATTTGCAAAAAGGATGCAAAAAAATGAAAAAGATGTAAAAATGGCTTGTAATTAAAGGAGAAGGGGTATTTCATGTTGTGATCCTAATAAAATGCTACTCCTAATGTGAGATGCTAAATAGAAAACTAATAATGCAATGAGAAGAAGTAACAAGATAAAAGGGCACGTCAATAAGATTAGCCTAAGAAAATGGTGAAACAAAGGAGTAAGATAAAAACAAATGATGATTCAAATGTGTTATACCTTTCCTTTGCTACTCCTTCCTTGGTTGGCCCTTTGATTCTTCAAGAATTGTGTGCTCCTTGGATGGCAATGAAGTTGAATGGATGCAAGATGAATTGATGCAATATGGATTGATGATGTAAGTGCTATGATGGATGAGAGCTTGAATGGAAATTTTGCAAGAGTTTTGTTGCAAAAGACTTGATCCCCCAAAATGAGGGAAATTGAAGGGGTATTTATAGGCTAATTGGAATTCTTTAGAGAATTCAATGGTTGGGATTGATCCAACAAGATCAAGATGAAGGGCTATGGTGAGTTGAGGACTCACAAGTCCTCACATCTTGACATGTGGAATGTGAGATGTTTTAGGGTGGAGTGATGTGGAAATGAGGTGGAAGAGAAGGACAAGAGGTGGAAGGGAAGTACATGAGGTGGATGAAGGAAAAATACCTTTGAGGTACCTTGGGGGATGAGAAGATTTCCTCAAAAAGAAACTTCTTGTCCCCAAATGAGGATGAAAGAGACTTTTGAAGAATTTTAGAATTCCTCAAAAATCTCCATGGGAAAAGGGGAAGTGTGTGGGAAAAATAAATGTAAATTAAAAATTTACATTCAATGGAAGGTTCATTGGATAAAAGGAGGTCTCCAAAAAGCTGGAGATTTGTCACATGTGGGAGATGTGACAAGTCCAAGGTTCTAGATACCTTGGGCACATGTAAAATGACATGTCATATTTGCATGGGGGATGAGGAAGACCTTGGGAAGGTGAAAGTGAATTAAAAATTCACATGGGGAAGAGGGGAACCTTGGTTAAATAAATGTGAATTAAAAATTCACATAGGGAAGGGAGTCCAGGTTAAAAATTGTAAGTGGGAAGGTTGACCAGAAAAGGTAAGCTAAATGTGGCTAATGATTTTGATTAAGGTTGTGCAAACATAGGATTAGGATAATTAATGAGAGATTAGAGGCAAGTGGGAGATTATGGAGGATGTGACACTTAATCAAGATTAAGTGGTGCACATCCTAATCATAGATTAATTAATTTAATCCGGATTAGAAGAGGGTTATGGAGAATGTGACAAGGAGAGAGAAAAAGGGGAATTAAAAATTGATTTTAATCCAAATGGGTTAAAAGACTAAATTAAATAATTTGTCATATTTATTTAATTTAGAGAAGAACAGGGTGTAAGGTAAAGTATTTAATTTATTTAATTACATACTTTAGGAACCTTAGGCAGAAAATGAAATAATGATTAAATAAATTATCTAATCACTGTTAATGAAATAGATGAATAAAGTAGACGATTTTGATCATATGGGAGTGATCAAATTTGGATGTCTACACATGTAATGGTTATTTGTTAGAGTTTTTAAAATTCATGCAAGACCATATTTTATGGGAGTCCTTAAGGGGTCAAGTGCAAATTATGCAAAATTGTCAAAATGCAAAATTGACAAACAAGAGAAAAAAGGCATGTTTAAGGAGTCAATCAGTTAGAAGGTGGTTTTGGTCAATTAGATTGAGTAGTTATGGATTGAAAGGAATAAATAATCCTCACACATCATGAATTAGGAGAGGAAGGAATGATATTTTGAAGTTTTATTATTGAAAATCAATAAAAACCTCCATTTTTTTGACTTTTTTTTTTTAAAATAGAAGTTGCAAAGATTTTCACGGCTATATACTTCAATATTTTCATGGGGAAGTCATGTGGAATGAAAAATATCTAATTCTACTTTAGTTTCATTTTTTTTCATTCAAATCCATGATGTTTTAAGAAAGTTATGTTGATTTTAGTGAAAACGGGTTTAAACCCTTGCTAGGGTAAGCAGTGATACAAGAAAATTGTGTTTCTTTTAATTCCAACATTGGAATCACTTGAAATCTGGTATGGAGGTCTGCTTTTATATCTTCTTTAAAATTTAAAATGCTTAGAACGAATGATGAAGGATAGCTATGAAGTTTTGGATGCCCTAGGTCTGAATTTTATGGAAAATCTGTGAAAAACCAGTGTATAATGAAGTCTATTTGAGATTTGCTCGAGATTTTAAGCTCTTCATATGTTATTTTTGTTTGGGGAAGGTTTTTGGAACTAGATGAACCCATTTTGGGATGGTAATAGATGTATTTACAAGTTGTGGCATTCATTTAGTGACTGCCCGGTCTGGACAGAATTAACACAGTCAACTTTGGGAATAGAAATTAGAGGTTTTTATTTGGTTTTTGCTAAAATGTCTTAAAGAAAGAATGGGAATGGATCTAATGTGATTGTGAAGGATCATTACACATGTTTGTGGCTTCGAGAAGGATTAAATGACCTTGGAAGTTGGTGTCACTTGATTAAGGGCCTAATTGTTGATTTGATCAGTCCATTTTGTGATTACTCTAATTTTGAAATATTTGAGTTGGAAATTGGTTTGATGTATATTATTTGAATATTTTTAAGGTTTTTATGGAATCCACAAGTGGTTATTTGGTCTTATTCTCAGATTTGGTGCTAAGAATCAAGAATTTGATAAGGAAAGTTGCCTTGTAGGATGGGTGAATGGGTTGAAACCCATTGTTGTGAAATATATTCTCTTTATGTTGAATTGTGAATCCCCTGACTCTGCATCAATGAGGAAGGAAGGTAGATGGTTGATTATTGTGTGTTTATATGTTGAATTATTGGCATGTTTTGACATTATCTTGTGGCTCATTGAAGTGTTCTTACTATAAATTTGGAATTAATAAGTTAAATGAGTTTTGTTGAGAAGGGATTCTCTCTTATTTGAGAATCTTCTTGAATGTGCCTAAAAAGAGGCACATTCTCTTGTATCTTATCCAAAAGCAAAGCAATCCAATCTTCCTTAATCATAGACACATTTGGTGTGAAAAACCAAGTAATGGATAGAAGAAGGATTATTTTTGGTGAGTTTCCATTCTTTTTTTGATTTAACCATTCTTTGGAAGCCTTGGTGATGGTGTTAAGGAATTTCCTCATTTTGTTTTACTCTTTGGAATGTTTTGAATTAACTTAACTAAATGTCTACTCTAAATGCATGCAAAAGAGAACTTTATCTACTTCTTCCTTTTTTATGATTTTCCAATTTGAAATGTGAATTAGTTAGTTGCATGCAAATATGGATTTTCGGATATAATTTATGCTACACTTCTTTTTGTGTTTTCAATAGGGATTTTAAAACGAAATTAGTATATTTACAAAGAAAGTAAAAATAGAAATCAAAATCTAATCTACCTAAGAAGTAATAGTCAATGTAATTAATAATAACCTAGTGTTATAGTTCTCAAGAAAGAGTATATTATCTAATTACTAACAAATACAGTTTTACATAAAGAATTACTTTTTAAAAATTGATGAACCTAAAAGAAGCTTTGAAGCCTCTTATGCAACCATTATAAGAGTGGATTTATATGATCTAGAATTTACCCATATTTTCTTCATCTCTTCCAACCTTGGGGTACTCTGCTTGATCGAAATAACAAATTGAGATTGGCGAGGAAGATAAAATTAACTTATTATGTTATGTGGATGAGGTGAAAGCCTAGATATGAGGATTGGGGATTGGAATTTGTAGTGAGACATGAAATATTCTAAAGGTGTTCTAATTAAGATGGATAGGGATACAAATCTTTATATAAAAAATTGTAGGGGAAACTTAACAATCCTTTTATCTAATGGGGAGACAATCTTCTTTAAAATTGCTCAAAACCTGTTCATACAAAAAAATCCTCTCTTATGAATGAAAGGGGTTTTTATATAGGAAAAGAGGAAATCCTAAGAAAGGTAAAATCAAGCCAAAGTGGGAATAAAATATTATTTTAAAAGAAACAAATAGAACATACTATCTCCAACTAAAAAAATATTGTTTTGAGGAAGAAAATAGATTAAAAAAAGAAAATCCAAATGACTCGTGGCCTTTCCAAAAGACAATAGGGTCACCTATGTTAGGGTATGTGTTTTCCCTCTTACCATTGTTGGTCACTCAAGTGACCCTACAACTTAACATGAGCCACCTAATTGAGCTTGAGGTCCCTTAGGTGCTCTTGCAACTTAAGGAAAGTGTTAGGAGTTTTAGATGGAAAAAAGAGTTATCATGTTGAAAAGATGAAAAACAAAGGAAAAACAGAAGAAGGATACTATGAGGGCCTCCATCAAAGTGGAAAAAGTTAAGGATAAATGAACATGTCACATGGATTATGAGCTTGAATACCAAATCATCATCATCAAATATGTATGTTACCCATACCATTTTAGATACATAGAGATTCCCAAAATAATTTAAACCTATTGAATTTATATTCCCTAACAATATTACTAAGTTCACTCAAATTATACTTAAACATAAATATATTTTTATATTTTACCATTACATTTCTCTTTGTAATATATCTTTTTTTTTAATCTCTTTCAAAACTTCTATAATTTTCTTCTTTATTCTATTTACAACTACTATAGAGCAAGGTGATTGGCAGTGTTAACCAGCACAGGATACTCAATCCAATAGCTATGAGTTTTGATCCTTGTCCCACCATTGAAGGGGGGGTGAAAAAAAGGATTGGTAAGAAAGGGATGAAGGTTTTGGAAAGGGGGAAGATGGGTGAAAATTCCCCACTTGTTGATACTCCACAGTTTAAGGGGAAAAATATTTTGTCCGCTATGGCGGGTTCTTAGCTCAGATATTCATTACGTTCACATCAAAAAAATGGGAGGGAATGTTTTGTTGAAGGATCCAATGGCTCTGATTTTTCTAGGCTTGGAGACTACTCAGATATGGGTAGTTCTACTTTATTTTCACTCTTAGAGAAATTGGTTGTGGTTGATACCTTATAGGGGGAACAAAAGTCACAGTTGGGGGCCCTTAGAGTGGGGCAAGCCCTCTAAAAAGTGTAATTATGATTATTATGTCTTTCAATATTCGTGGGATTGGCAGTCCCTCCAAAAAGACTTCTCTCAAATCGTTAATGGTCATTCATAAACCCGATGTTATCTTGATACAAGAAACAAAAGGGGATGAAAATATGATTACAAGTGATCTATCTAGTTTTTTACCTGATTGGTTCTTTCTTTCTATAAATTCCTTTGGGCTCTCGGGGGGTTTCTTCACTAGTTGGAAGAACTCAACTATGGCTCTGCTTGACTCTTCTATATTTGGTAATTGCATTGGCACTAGACTCCTCTCCATGGAAATGGGCTTCCCTCTTGCGGTGGCTAATATATATGGACCCACAACAAACAAGAAAACTTTTTGGGAAAATATTTTTGCAAATGATTTCCTAAAAAAATGAAAATCTTATCCTGGGAGGATATTTAAATTTCACTATTTCCAATGAAGAAGTTTGGGGTGATTTTGCTAGAGTTGATCCTCTGGCTGGTTTTTTTCAACATAAAATGGAGGTCTCAAAGTTGATTGATCTTTCCCCTATTGAGATTGTTCCTACTTGGAGGAATATGCACATTGGTTTCGAGCATGTGGCTAAAAGACTTGATAGGTTTTTGGTACATGATTCACTTTTTCATAAATTTGATAAGATTCGCTCTTGGGTGGCCTCCGGTGGAGATTTTGATCATCTTCCCATTCTACTACAAATTGCTAAAGCTGACACTAAACCAACTTCCCCTTTCAATTTTAATCCCTCATGGTTGTTAGATGATGCCTTCATAAACCTGGTAAAATTTGAATGGACTCTCTTTGATGTATCTTCTAATGCTTCAGCTGGTCTACAATTTGCAAAAAACCTTAAAAAGGTCAAGATTGCTACTATCCTTTGGGCACATAAAAAACATATGGAACAAGAAAAGTCTCTCACTTTGGTGGAGCAGGAACTTGCTGTTTTTTATGCTTTTGATTTCCAAAGTAATTTTGATGAGGTTTCCAGATTAAGGTTGTTGGAGTTGGATCAGAAAAAGAGGAAGATTTTGGTTGTTGTAGAGGTTCAATGGAGACTAAAAAGTCAGGCCCTTTGGCTAGAAAATGGTGATGAAAACACTAAGTACTTCCATAACTATGCCAATTATCGTAGAGAAAAACATCATCTGGGAAATTTCAAAGGAAGATGGTACAAAAGTAAACACTTTCAATGAGATTGCAGATTTGGGTGTCACACACTTCAACTAGCTATATAAGGAACCTGACAGGGCCAATATTGTTGACATAGTTCATATCACTACACACTTTTCGAGCTTTGTTGGAGAGGCTGCTAATGTGAAACTTATGAAAGAAATTTCCAAGGAGGAATTGAGGGCCGTGTTGGACACTTTTCAAAAAGACAAAAGCCCAGGCCCAGATGGTTGGACCATTGAATTTTTCCTTGGTTTATATGATTTTTTGGGTTCTGATATCCTTCGTGTGGTGGAAGAAACTTGAAAAAATGGGAAAATTCTAGGCACTTTCAACTCAACTTTCATTACCTTGATTTATAAGAAGGACAATCCTGCCTCCTTTGATGACTTTCGCCCTATCTCACTTTGTAATTGCATATACAATATTGTTGCTAAAGTCATTGCTAGCAAAATTAAAGATGTGTTGTCTAATAATATATCAAGTGAGAAATTTGGTTTCTTGCCTCAGAGACAAATCCATGAGGCTATTGGGGTTTCTCAAGAGGTTATACATACTATTAAAACTAAGAAATTTCCAGCAGTGGTTATGAAGCTTGATTTATCAAAGGCATATGATAGGGTGAATTGAAATATATTCGTTTATTGTTGATCCATCTTGGTTTTTGTTTACAATTTGTAAATTGGATTATGGGTTGTATCACTTTTGTCTCTTATGCCATTCTTATAAATGGCTCTGCTTCAAATTTCTTTAGACCCACCTGAGCTTTGAGACGGGGCTGCCCTCTTTCCCCTATCTTGTTTCTTTTGGTTGCTAAGGGATTAAGTCGGGCTTTGTTGGCTGCTAAACAAAATCATTTTATCATTGGTATTTTGGTTGGCAGCTCCACTACTCTAACACATCTCCTCTTTGTGGATGATTTTTAATTGTTTAGCAATGGCTCCACAACTGAATTAAACAAGGTTAAGGAGGTTCTTGATCTTTTTTGTGCTTCCATAGGTATGGTGATCAATTTTCAAAAGTCTACTATCTCTCTTAGTAGAATTCATATGGTTCAACATAACTAGATTCTTCATATGTTTCCATATCAGCATTTGTCATTACTTGATGGTTTTAAATATCTGGGCTTCCACTTGAAACCAAATGGATATGGTAAACAAGATTGGTTATGGTTGATTGATAAGGTTCAAAATCGTATAAATATGTGGTGCAACATATGGCTATCCATTGGGAGGAGACTTACATTGATAAAATCTGTTTTGGAATCTATTCCTATTTTTTGGCTATCTTTAGCCCACATTCCCAAGAGTGTGTTGGAGACAATAAGGAAAAACTGCTTTACTTTTCTATGGAAAGGGAAAAATGACAAAAATAGTATTCCACTTACTAAATGGCTATCCATAGCTAAGCCAAAGGATGAGGGAGGGTGGGGATTGAAAAAGATTCATTTTTTAGTGCTTCTCTCGCAACCAAGAGTGTATGGAGACTCATTTCTACACGTGGACTGTGGTATCAAACATATTATCAAAAGTATATTGCTCCAAAACCTTTTGTTGAATGGATTAGATGTCTGATTAAAACTTCTCAAAATGCCTCTATTGTTTGGAAGGTTGATGTACTTTCTTTCCTTGTTATTGGTCAATGGCTGACTTGGAAAGTGGGGAATGGTGAAAAAGTCAGATTTGGCATTGATCCTTGGGTTGGTTGTGGTGAACTTTGTCTTCTCCCTGGGGGTTCAATAAATCAGTTAATTGAGAAAGGGATTACTACTTTAGCTCATGTTGTTGATCCTAATACCATCAATTTTTGGCAACAAGGGTGGAAATTTGTTGTTTGGTTGGGTTTGTCTGGAGAGGATATTGATATTTGGAGTGAATATGTTAACAAGTTAAAGTGGAGTCATGTCAGAATTAGCAATGAGGAAGATCATTTGGTTTGGCCCAAGAATTCAGCTCAAGGCATGTATAATGCTAGATTGGGGTACAAGTCTTTATTTCCTCCAAGGAACCATGATGTTGCTAGCTCGTGGTGGAAGTATATTTGGAAGATTCATGCTCCCCTTAAGACAATTTTTTTTATGTGGCTCGCACTCCATAACAAATTTTTGACTTGGGATGTGTTGCAGAAAAGAAGTTGGCAAGGTCTGACACGTTGTTCTTTATGTTTGATGGATTTGGAATCCATTGACCACCTATTTATAAATTATCCTTATACTATTAAAGTCTGGTCTGAAATGGAAAGAATGATTGGATAGAAAGATGTATGGGCTGGAAATTCTCTTTTGAATTGTTTCAAGATTTGGCATCAAAATAAGTCTCTACATTCCTATCGGGCCCTTCCATTTCTAGTTTCCTGGGGTATTTGGTTGGCTAGAAATGTTGCTATTTTTCAAAATAAATTGATTCCTTTCTTCCAATTCTCATCTCAGATCCTCTCCATATTTGTACACTTTCAGCATTTTCCTAAGATGAATATTTGGAGATCCATAACTCCTCCATTGATTGATAAATCCCGTCCTTGGGGTTTCTTTGATGGGGCCAGCCAAGGAAATTCCACTCTTTGTGGGGTAGGTGGCATTATATTTTTCAAACCAAATCATTATATCTCCTTTAGTGATGGACTTGGCAATGGTACAAAAGTTTTTGCTGAGATTATGGCTTTGAAACTTTTGTTGATTTTGGCCAAGGACAGAAGGTTGGATCAATTTCAAGTATTTGGTGATTTTGACGTCATTATCAATTGGATAAATGGGATCTATCGTGTTGAAAAATTGATTCTCACGCCCATTAAAGACATGATAGAAAGGTGGTGATCTACCTTTGTCCATATATCCATCACACATGTTTACACAGAGTACAATATGGAGGCAAATATTCTTTCTAAGGTTGGTTTACTTTTGGCGATGGATATATAGGAACTCAAGGAATATCTGGAGGGCTCTATCTTTTCGACTTATTACCGCTCAGTGATCGATCGTACTTGATTTATCGTCACTTCCTGGCATTTGGCAGTCTGAGTTTTTCTGCTCTTACTTTATTTGTGTGTGGTTTGTTTTCTCTGTTGTCTGACTCTTTTGGTCCTTCTTTGCCCATGTTTTTTTCCTGGGCTTTGTTGTTTGTTGATGCTCTTTACTGACAGCACTTTACTCTTTGTATTTTCATTTTTTGTTTCTTGTCTTTTTTCTCCCTGCAAAGCTTTTCTAGCTTCTACAATATGTAATATCTTTTCAATCAATTGATATTATGAATTATTTTCCAGGGGAAAAAAAAAGTCTTGTCAACAATTTATAAAATACTTGACATGGAAAAACAAATGGCAAAGTGGTAAAAAGAAAAATAACTTGCCCACATTCATCAAAGGGGTGTTTTGAAAGCAACAAACCATAAAGTAATGCCACTTGCACACACATTCCATTTTTTATATTAGACTATGCTGATTTAGAAAGAATAAGCAACCCAAAAGAGAGGATGCAATATGAACCACCATTCTGAACCAGACTAAGCATAAACGGATCATCCATGAACCCATCAGAAAATAACTAATGTTTTCTGCAATTTCATTTTATCTCAGGCCTATTATTTAACCATGGTAAAATGTAGGTAAATCTCTACAAAATATTAAGTTACAAACTCTGCATAACTGGTAAATTGTGTAGACTAAGTGTGTCTAGAAACGCCCAGACCATTTGCAAGACTAAGTATATAACTAAATTGGGATTACTTATAATTATATTAGATAAAATGTGTAGACGTTGAACATGATCTTCATCTGCACCATCATAAATCTGTAGAGAAAATATGATGAAGGCTTTTATGTATACAACTGAAATTATAGAAAATATGTTTTGGCAGTAAGTCAAGCAGAGAAGAATCCTTCTCCAATGGATGAATGGAAGACATTCCTCGGCTCTCTTAACTTTTCCACCACCGTTTTCATAAGTTTATTTGAGATCTGAGACCCTCCCGAGATTAAATCATTCCAAGAAAGCGACTTATTAGTTGGATTGAGAAGGGTGAGATGTGCAGAAACAGTTGCATGTGTATCATTCCTCTGTTTCTCATCACCTCTGTCTGTCATCGCTGCTTCCGTTAAATGTTGTAAATAAATCACAAACAACTTTGAAATATGTCTCAACCTTTGTCGTCAAGTGATTGGATAATGGTATTCAGTGTGCAATTATAGGCGTGAGAAGGAGGGATAAAAACAATGGGCTCCTATTTCACACTTGGCTTTTTGCTTGCCCACCCAACGCCCTATTTTTTGGTTTTGGTTTTGGTTTTTGGAAAAATAGGGGGCCAAATTATAACGTACACACTAAAAAGAAATAATACGAGCCACCCTTGTTCTTATCTCATCTAACCATTTTAAAAACATTTTGGTATATGGATTGTTGGTCATAAATTTTGTTTCTATTATAATAGAATATTTGCTTCTTGTCACTATAAGTTACATTTCTTATTATAATAATAACAAATGAATTTATCTTTTTAATCTTCAAAAAAAAAATTGGACTATTATTTATAATTATCAATTTAATATATTACTATTTGATATGGACTGTTCAAAAATTTAATTTATATTTTGTTTTGTTCTATACTTTCTTTTATATAACTATAATTAATTAAAATGTTCAAATATTTCTTTGATTGTGAATCTTGATCTTAAGTTTTATTCTCAACTTTATTCATCTATATAAAATATAATTGTTGTCTAAATTTTTGGATGCTTGGTCATTAAAAATAATTTAGGTCACTATTTATAAGCAACAATTCAATGTCGTACCATTTGACGTGCTCTTTTCAACAAACAAACTCATTTTTATGCATCTTAGTTATTTTCTATATTTTCTTTCTTTGTCACTATAATAAATTGAAACATTAGAATTTGATTTTACATGCAACTTAGACAATCCATGGTTCTCACCAATGGTAATTTCAAGGCTATAATCATACTGAATAATTGCATGACACTTGTCTATTGGATCATTTCTAATGATTAACCTAGGAGAACGGGTCCCTAGTCATTGCCACAATGCAATGTAGCAAAGTTGAGATAGGGTATTGTAATTGAGAAAAAATAAGATATGGTACTATAGAGGAATTTGACATCCACCTCTAGGTGCAAATGCGACATTTGTAGGCGCCATGGATTGAGAGAATAGATAAGAAAAAAATTGGTAAGTTTTTCTCTTTGGGCTCTTACGATTTACCTTAGTGTAATGTAGCTTGGAAGGATTGAGAGATGCAAGGAAAAAATGAGGCCTCTAGTAGTATACACCTACCCACCCCAATTTGTTTGCATAGTTAGTTTAGTTCCATGAGGTGTGGAAGAAAAAAATGCTTATTGACACGTTTACATTGCTCTCAAATGACACATTTTACAAGAATGCATTCATTTTTGGCATGGTCAAATGGTCTAGATTTGACCAAAAATGAGATAGGTTACTGTAGAGAGATATGACATCCACCTGTAGGTCCAAACAAAAATTTGTAGGTGCCACAAAATTTGACAACTACTCTGTCATCTATTGACACTTTTTTGTTCTCAAGACTCTTAGGAGACTACTCGAGAATAATGTAACCCAAAAGAATTCGAAGACCAAGAGAATGAAGTGAGGCCTCCAATAACATTCATCCACCCACCTCAATGTGTTAGTGTATTCAATTCAACCCCACAACACATCAAACACAAAACATATTTGTTGACTCGTTTACATTGCTCTCAAATTGCAATTACCATTGATGAGAACCATGGATTGCCTAATTTAGATTCATATTCTTCTATCAACACTGAACTTTGATGTGGTTCTTCATCAACTTTGACACTTGCACTCTCAACTATCTTCTTCAGTCTCTTTTTGTAGCACTAGTAGGCCTTACTTCTTGTAGAGTATCCAAGGAAGATTCTTTTATCAAATCTTGCATCAATTTTTCCTAAATTTTCTTCATCTCTTATGAGGGTAAGTGCACCAAGATGGTTCCCAAAAAGGGGACTTAAGTGAACAGCTTTTTTTTGAAATCGGGAAATACTGACCTTGGATGTGAAATTGAGGATACTTAGACTCAAAATTTTGAAATGGAACAAAAAGAAGGATTCAAGTGCTTCGAGTCTACTTTCTAAACTACTAATTTATTTTGAAAATGATTGAGATTAAGCGGTTCAAACGAGGGACGTACACAATTTGGTGTTGTTTTTGTCAGAAAAACATAACATAGCAAGTCTTGTATGACCCTCGTATGATGAACTTTTTTTTAGTATTTTTAAAATCACAATGGTTAGAAGTTAGCTAATAGTATGTAGTTGATGCACGATTTTTCTAATAATTTTTTAATTAATAGTTGATTTTTTACTAATTTGCGAAGTGGACATATCCTAAAAATAGAATTTTGGCCGTGCTACCCCTACAAATTTTGGAAACTAATTGATTTGTTTTTTTTTTAATTTTGTAATTTTGTAGAATGGAGTCTAGTTTCTAAAAATGTAATTTATTTGAAAAATTGATGAACGGTTAATTTATAACAAAAAAAATACCAAACACTACTTTTTGGCAAAAAAAAGACATACATATAAAATAAATTATGGATGAAAGACTTAACATTTTCAAAAAGTGAAAAAAATTACATCATTGAATAGCTAAGAGATAACCCAACATTACCCATGTGCTTGATTTTTTCGATATTGAACCACGTGCAATCCTGACGGTGAGCACAAACTCGATTATGAGAAATATGGTGGATTTTTTAAAAACACGTCTCTGGTCGTTGGGAATACCCTCCAAGCCTTTGGGCTGGTATTCCAAGGCAAGTACCAAGCTTAAATTTCGGTAATTCCAAAAGCAAGAAATAATGCGCGCTCGTTATATCTCACTTTTGACATGGTTTTTGCTTTTGCGGGGAACATGTCTACTAGAACATAACGCGGGCGCATTATAACACACTCGCATTATGTCTTACTTTACATTAAATGCTAATATATTAATGTATGCTGATATATTTTTATGTACATGCATGTATGTATGCTTGTATGTATGTAATATTATATGTACATATGTATTATGCTTGTATGTATGCATTTATGTATGTCTTTAGACGAAGGGAGAATTTAGAGAGAGTCTAGAGAGATGGAGAGGGGGTCGAAGTGAGAGTTTAAGAGAGAGGGAGTGGGAGAGAAGGGGTTGGATTGAGGGGGACTTAGCTAGGTAGGGTGGGAGGGATAGAGGGAGGGAGGGAGAGAGAGGGGGGGTCGAAGAGAGAGAATTGAGGGAGAGGGAGAGAGAGAAAGGCGGTGGGAGAGAGAGAATCGAGGGAGAGGGAGAGAGAGAGAGACAAAGAGAAAGAGAGGGTTATGTAGGTAGGGTGCGAAAGGGATAGAATTGAGAGTGTGAGAGGGAGAGACTTGAGAGATAGGTAGTGAGAGGGAGTGTGAGAGAGAGGGAGTGGGAGAGAGAGGCAGTGTGAGTGAGAGACCTGAGAGAGGGAGAGTGTGTGAGAGGGAGTGACTTGATAGAGGTAGAGAAAGAGGGGGGTGGAGTGAGAGGGACTTATCTAGATAGGGTTGGAGGGATAGATAGAGAGGGGAGAGAGACAAAGAGAGAGTTACCTAGGTAGATTGCTAGAGGGAGAGACCTTAGAGAGAGAGGGGGTGGGAGGAAGAGACATGAGAGAGAGGGAGAGAGAGGTATTGGGAGAGATTGGGATGGAGTGGGAGGGAAATAAAGAGAGATGGGTAGAGGGAATGAGAGAGGGTGGTAGGGATTGATTGAACAAGAGGTACACAGAAAGAGGGAGACGGTAGATAGAGACAATTAGAGAGGGTGGG
>CM021101.1:93063256-93261746 GCA_007115665.2 Sequoiadendron giganteum | reverse complement strand
TGAGGGATTAGGGATTAAGGGATTAGGGTTTGAGGGTTGAGGTTGAGGGTTGAGGTTGAGAGTTGAGAGTTAGAGGAGTATAGGGGTTGAGGATTGGGTTGAGGTTGAGGTTGAGGTTGAGAGTTGAGGGAGACAAGAGGTATAGGGGTTAAAGGGATTAGGGTTAGGGTTGAGGTTGAGGTTGAGAGTTAAGAGGTATAGGGTTAAGAAGTTAGGGGTTGAGGTTGGATTGGGGTTTAAGGGTTGAGGGTTGAGGATTAAAGAGGTATAGGGATTTCCCCAGAGTTTGAGGGTTTAAGGGTTGAGGTTGAGGGATTAAGAGGTATAGGGATTAGGGATTAGGAGTTTAAGGTTTGAGGGTTTGAGGGTTGAGGTTGATAAGTTAAGAGGTATAGGGTTTTGAGGGTTGAGGTTTGAAAGTTGAGGGATTAAGAGGTATAGGGATTGAGGGATTAGGGTTTAGGGGTTGAGGATTGAGGGTTGAGGGATTAAGAGGGTATAGGGGTTGAGGGATTAGGGTTTAAGGGTTGAGGGATTAAGAGGGTATAGGTTTGAAGTTGAGGTTTAAGGGTTGAGGTTGAGAGGGATTAGAGGGTATAAAGGGATTAAGAGGGATTAGGGGTTGAGCGATGAGGGTTTAAGGGTTTAGGGTTGAGGTTGAGGGATTAAGAGGGTATAGGGATTGAGGGATTAGGGTTTAAGGGTTGAGGGATTAAGAGGGTATAGGGGTTGAGGGATTAGGGTTTAAGGGTTGAGGGTTCAAGGATTAAGATGGTATAGGGATTGAGGGATTAGGATTTAAGGGTTGAGGGTTGAGGGTTCAAGTATTAAGAGGGTATAGGGATTTGAGGATTAGGGTTTAAGGTTGAGGTTGAGGATTAAGAGGTGATATATAGGGGCTAAGGGATTAGGGTTTAGGGGTTGAGGGTTGAGGGATTAAGAGGGTATAGTGGTTGAGGGATTAGGGTTTAAGGGTTGAGGGTTCAAGTATTAAGAGGGTATAGGGATTGAGGGATTAGGGTTTAAGGGTTGAGGGTTGAGGGATTAAGAGGGTATAGGGGTTGATGGATTAGGGTTTAAGGGTTGAGGTTGAGGATTGAGGGTTGCAGGATTAAGAGGGTATAGGGGTTGAGGGATTAGGGTTTAAGGAGTTTGAGAGGTTGAGGATTAGAGAGGTATAGGGGATTAGGGTTTGAGGTTGAGGATTAGGGGTTTAGGTTGAGGTTGAGTTGATGATTCAGAAAGGTTTAGGGGTTAAAGTTATGGTTTAAGGGTTGAGGTTGAGGTTGTAGTTATGAGGGTATAGGGGTTGAGGGATTAGGGTTTAAGGGTTGAGGGTTGAGGGTTGAAGGATTAAGAGGGTATAGGGGTTGAGGGATTAGGGTTTAAGGGTTTAGGGTTTAGGGTTTCTCCCCCACTCTCTCCCACTCTATCTTTCTCCCACTCTCACCATCTCTCCCTCCCTCTCTAACTTTCACTCTTCGCTTCTCCCCTTCTCCCACTCTCACCATCTCTCCCTCGCTCTCTCCCTCCCACTCTATCTCCCACTCTCTACCTCTCTCCCTCCCACTCTCTCTTTCTCCCACTCTCCCCTTCTCCCTCCCTCTCTACCTCCCACTCTCCCCCTATCTCCCTCCCACTCACTCCCATTCTCCCTCCCTCTCTATCTCCCACTCTCCCCCTCTCTCCCTCCCACTCTCTACCTCTCTCCTTCCCACTCTCTCTTTCTCCCACTCTTCCCTTCTCCCTCCCTCTCTATCTCCCACTCTCCCCCCCTCTCCCTCCCATTCTCTCAGAAACTCCTATACTCTCAAAAATACACTAAGAAAACCAAATTTCACATAATGTAACGCGAGCGCATTTTTTACTCACTAAAACGATAAAAAACTCTATATACCCATGATTTGAAGGCCCACAGTCTACATATTCCCCTAGTTCTGCGCGTGCTCCAACAAAAAATAGCTTTTTGATGATGTTGTGAAGTGTGCAAGCATCTTTTTCACATTCCATCACCTTTTCCATGATCTTTTTACTACCTTTGCATGAAATAGCAGAGTTTCCATGTTGAAAGACATATAATATCAATTGAAGTTTGAATTTCATTGAAAACTGATATACAATTGAAGTGTGGAAGGGAACAAGCTTTTGAACAAGTCAAATTGTTGTGGAGTTTGAAGAAAGAAGAAGCTAAGGCTACATAATTGGGTTGAACTCCTCCATTTGAAAGTTTGGTTTTAAGGTATGTGAGGTCTTTACACATTTTATTTCATTCTATTATGGCTTTCTTTCATTTTTGTTTGTCATTATAACCTTAGGTTGTCAATGCACATTTTAAATTACCAAATTATATACACAATTATATACACTTGCCAATTACCATTTTACACTTGCCAATTACCATTATACACTTGCCAATTACCATGGTACAGATAAAATTATTTGCCATGCCAAAGAAAAAGATAAAGAGGAAATTAACAGACGAAGAGAACGAAACCTTGAAAGAAAAGGAGAGAGTTCGGGTGGCGGCATATCGTGAAAATAAGAAATTGGAAACGATTGATGAAAACAAACCGATTGTAGAGGAACCTCAACCATCAAAAAGAGAACGAGAATTGGTAGCACAACAAGCATGAATGCGAAAGCATCATCGTAATCTAGATTCAGATACCGTAGTTGGAGACACACCCTCTATGACAAGTGAATATGAAGGGACGCCATCTAGCACAACTGAATATGGACGAACACCATCTAGTGCAAGTGAATATGGAGGGACACCATTTACCGCAAGTGAATATTGTTGGACACCATCCAACACATCTCAAGTTGAGAGTACATCATCACTCGAAATTGATGAAGAAGGTATGCCATCATTCCCATGTGAACCTCAAGGTATGTCTTCTTCTCCACCCTCTATCGAAGGTATGCAATCTAGCCCACCTCAATTAAATATTGATGAAATTCCTAATGTTGAGATGTATGTACCTAGGAGAACACCACCAAGAATTTTGCATAGAAAGCCAAAGTATTTGATTAATATTGATGATGAGATTTTGCAGCACATGGAAGGTAAGATTTCAACACACACTTGTAGAAGATATGCTGATAAGATTTGGGAACGATTCTTTGAAAGGATAAATGAGACTGCAAGATGTCAACTATTTATTGAAATGATGCGAGGTGTAAAGTATAGGAGCATAATGAAGACTCTTGGGTTGAGAACATCAAATGCATCGAGTGAAGACACTATTGTGAAGAATCTAATGGATGCTTATGAGTGTGGGTAAGACCTCGCACTCAAAGGATAGTAATGTCACACGGTGTGTCATTACATCGACTTTGGTAAGTTGTCAAACAAAGAGAGCTCGCCTAAATAAAAAGACTAGTGAAAAAATGGGAATTAGTAGAATTTTTTTATCAAGAGCCATTCAAAGGCGGCAAAGAATTGAGGGCAATGATACAAATGAATTATGGGCATTCTCGGGGAGACTGTCACGAAAAGATAAAGAAGTTGTCGAAGCCTTGAGAACACTAACTGAAGAGTATTGGAAGAATAACACAAGGCCATCTCCGAATCAAAGGGATGTGGTAAGAAGGAGAATCGATAGTCGGAATTGTGAGCCACATCCAAAACATTTTTTGGATATGACTCAAACTCAATTTTTTCAGAAATTTGAAAATTATTATCCTCAAATTAGTATTTCTCAAAGATTCTTTGAACTGCTTAAAACTTTTTATGTCAAGATAAATCACACACGCACTACTTGTTGTTGTAGACTACATATTGAATTTTCTAACCATTACAATGTTTATCGTTCTATATGTTTAGATTTGCATACTAACAATGTTTTGTAGGATTGTGGCATAGAAGCCCCAGCAAAATCTTCAAGAGAGTTCTTATCAAAAAATTTATGTGAAATAGAGGATGGCCAGATATTCTATAGGACAACATGCTTGGATGGTTCATGCGAGTGTTGCGGTGGCTTCCAGCGTATGCTAGTATGTCAACATATGGAAAGCACAGATGGGGCGGGACAAAAAATAGTAGAGTTCGGGAAGTATAAAACAGTGGCATATGCTACAAAAGATGGGTCTCAAGCAAAAAGGTGTGATCTGGTTATTGAGAAGATTCCAGTGTACAAATTTATGACCACATTTCGTGACAATAGACTATTTGAGTATGCAATTCATACCCATAGAGCCCGATGGTTGGACACGCAGTTCAAGCTATGCAAGGACACCTTTCTAGTCGGAATCATAGTATCCGTGGTTGACTTTGCAGAGAACTACACTCTACAACCACAACATGAGGTTCAGTCACAGTATTACAACTCCACACAAGTTTCGATATTTGTGCACATAGCATTCATTCATGCATCTGATAGTACATATGAGCAAAGGAAGGTATTGAGGGAGTACCACTTTTACATTAGTGATGATCGCACACATTCTCCAGAGTTCGTGCAAGGTTGCTTCCAGATGTTCTACAGTGGTTTGGCTTAGAGGGGCATAAAATACGATCAACATATAATATGGTCTGATAACTGTGCAGCACAGTTCAAGAACTCATGCATGTTCTACTGGTTGTGCAGGGTGCATGTCATTACAGGTGTTCAACATATGTGGAACTTTTATGAAGCTGGACATGGAAAGGGGGAGCATGATGGTGCAGGAGCATGCGTAAAAAGAGCATTAGCACGAGAAGAGTTAAAGTATAAAGACAATGCAAAGTTGACAAATGTAAAATCAATTGTCGAGTGGTGTAATGCTTTGATGGGTCCACGTAATGAAGGTACGTCTTCAGTTTGTAGATTTCTTTGGTTGATGGATGATACTAACATTGCACCATATGAAGATTGTTGTACACTAATAGGATCGAGTGAGGTACACTCTTTCCTTAGCTCAAATACAGGTTCATGGAGTATTGATACACGGAAGATGGCATGATTTTGTTCTTCATGTACAATGCAAGACTGGAATGATTGTGAGTCAGGGGAGTGGGTTGACAAATGGATCACAAGTTATCTTAGCCCACTTCACACGTATCGCCCTCCGACGACATTGGAATTGACACAGATAGAATCATCGATCGACTTTGACCACATATCAGATCTAGTTCAACGAGGTTATATATCTACTTTGAAGACAATGAAGAGGGAACATACTATTACTTGTGTCATTATGTTGAGACCAAAAATAAATTGGAGGCCCCAGTTATAGATGGAGAAAACATCGAATACCTTACAGGCTCAGTTGTGGTTAGTGGAACATGGCTTAGAAGGTACCCACATTCAAGTGTTAAACATTGGTTATTTCAGGACTTTGACATGCATTGTAAGATTCTTCATTACTCGAACCTTGTCGTGGCATCCAATGTTCATTTAACCAAATATGGGGGTAGACCTTTGAACAAGACGTTATGGAAGGTCTGTGAGTCTGACCATGAGGCAATAGTTGACACAATAAAGAGTAGAGCAGACCCGAATGGTTCGTTGGATTAATTTGTAAGTATATGCACATTAATTTGTTTGATGCCAATGCTATCATCTTCTTTTACAGTGGTTGGTGCTCCCTTGCAAAAAATGCAGATATATGAGCCATCCAAGAGAATGTCAACCAGAAAAGCAATGCAACATCCTTATTTTGATGCTTGCATGCAACATCTGTAAGTGCCTTCCATTTATTTTTATTTCATTTCCATTTTGGATACTCTTTCTTTTTCTCTTTTACTTTGCGTATTTGTAAGTAAAATACTAAGGGTTGATTGATCTTTCGTTGTAGAAAATGCTGATTTAAGAGCCATCAAAGAGAATCTCAGCCAAAAAAGAAATGCAACATACTTATTTTGATGATTTTGACAAATCTCAATTTTGATTTCAAGCCATTATAAGAGAGCATGTGAAGCTTAGCTAGGGAATCTCAAGTTACTCATTTAAAGTTAACCTCATAATGAGCACCTATGATGTAGACATTTAAAGAGAATCTTGAATGTATGAGTGACATTGTACAAGATCTGAGAGAACGAAGTGCCAGAGGCATTGTAATAAGATTTAATTACATAATGATATATACTCAAATATTGTAAGGTTGGAGTTCATGTTTGGTGTAGTAGCACCTTGTTCTGTAAATGCCTTGAGTAAGAAAATTTGCAAACTTTGAATTTTGAAATGTATACAATGTGAAAAATGTCATATAAAGGTCATGTAAACAATTTGTACACATTTTTCTGCAACTCGTGTGATCAAGCAGACTGTTCCAATAGGTAAGAATAGGTATTTTTACACTAGGCATGGTCCTTTTTTGCACCGAAACACATAGAATCGCTCTGAGCTATGTTCCACCGGATCGATTCCTTAAGGGTCCAAAGTGCAAAATGGCTGCAAAATTCAACATGCTAGTACTTAGATACCGTGACACTTAGAAACTTATCATCTAAACCTACAGAAAGGCATTGGGCCCCTCTAGAAAAACCTCTCTCAATTTTGGCTATGTTGGAGTGGTTTTCTCGCGGCGGCAGATTTCCACTTGATGGAAAAAGTGTCAAATTCAAGTAGTGCAAAGTTGCAAAGTGGTGCAAATTTCTCTTTGCAACTCGTGTGACCAAACTAACTGCTCCAATGCATCCGAATAGGTATTTTTATGCTAGGCATGGTATTTTTTCGCACTGAAATACGTAGAATCGCTCCGAGCTATGTTCAACCGGATCAATCCCTCAAGGGTCCAAAGTGCAAAATGGATGCACACTTCAGAATGCTAGTACTCAGATATCGTGACACTTAGAAACTTCTCAACTGATCCTACAGAAAGGCGTTGTGCCCCTCTACAAAAACCTCTTTCGGTTTTGGCTATGTTGGAGTGATTTTCTCGTGGCGGCGGATTTTCACTTGATGGAAAAAGTGTCAAATTCAAGCAGTGCAAAGTTGCAAAGTGGTGCAACTTTCGCTCTGCAACTCATGTGACCAAGCGGACTATTCCAACACATCTGAATAGGTATTTTTACACTAGGCATGGTCCTCTTTCGCACCGAAACACGTGGAATCACTCTGAACTATGTTCCACCGGATCGATCCCTTAAGGATCTAAAGTGCAAAATAGCTGCAAACTTCAGCATGCTATTACTTGCATACCGTGACACTTAGAAACCTCTCATCTAATCCTACAGAAAGGGGTTGGACCCCTCTATAAAAACCTCTCTCGGTTTTGGCTATCCTTGACTAGTTTTCTTGTGGCGACGGATTTTCACTTGATGGAAAACGTGTCAAATTCAAGCAGTGCAAAGTTGCAAAGTGGTGCAACTTTCACTCTGCAACTCGTGTGACCAATTAGACCATTCCAACACGTCTGAATAGGTATTTTTATGATATACATGGTCCTCTTTTGCACCGAAACACGTCAAATCGCTCTGAGCTATGTTCCACCCGATCAAGCCCTTAAGGGTCCAAAGTGCAAAATGGCTGCAAACTTCAGCATGTTATTACTTGGATACCGTGATAGTTAGAAACTTCTTGTCTGATCCTATAGAAAGGCGTTGGACCCCTCTAGAAAAACCTCTCTCGGTTTTGGCTATCTTGGAGTGGTTTTCTCGTGGCGGCGGATTTTCACTTGATGGAAAAGGTGTCAAATTCAAGCTGTGCAAAGTTGCAAAGTGGTGCAACTTTCACTTTGCAACTCGTGTGACTAAGCAAACTATTCCAAAAAGTTTGAATAGGTATGTTTAAGCTAGGCATGGTCCTCTTTCGCACCAAAACACGTTGAATCGCTCCGAGCTATGTTCCATCGGATCGATCCCTTAAGGGTCCAAAGTGCAAAATAGCTGCAAACTTCAACATGCTATTACTTGAATACCATGACACTTAGAAACTTCTTGTCTAATCCTATAGAAAGGCATTGGACCCCTCTAAAAAAATCTCTCTCGGTTTTGACTATCTTGGAGTGGTTTTCTCGTGGCGGCGGATTTTCACTTGATGGAAAAGGTGTCAAATTCAAGCAGTGCAAAGTTGCAAAGTGGTGCAACTTTCGCTCTGCAACTCATGTGACCAAGAGGATTGTTACAACACGTCTGAATAAGTATGTTTATGATAGGCATGGTCCTCTTTCGCACCGAAACACGTCGAATCGCTCCGAGCTATTTTTCATCGGATCGATCCCTTAAGTGTCCAAAGTGCAAAATGGCTGCAAACTTCAGCATGCTATTACTTGGATACCGTGACACTTAGAAAATGATCATCTGATCCTACAAAAAGGCGTTGGACCCCTTTATAAAAACCTCTCTCGATTTTGGCTATCTTGGAGTGGTTTACTCGTGGCGGCGGATTTTCACTTGATGGAAAAGGTGTCAAATTCAAGCAGTGCAAAGTTGCAAAGTGGTGCAACTTTCGCTCTGCAACTCATGTGACCAAGCGAACTATTCCAACATGTTCGAATAGGTATTTTTAAGCTATCCATGGTCCTCTTTCGCATCGAAACATGTCAAATCATTCCGAGCTATGTTCCACCAAATCGATCCCTTAAGGGTCCAATGTGCAAAATAGTTGTAAACTTTAGGATACTATTACTTGGATACCGTGACGCTTAGAAAATTCTCATCTAATTTTACAGAAAGGTGTTGGACCCCTCTAAAAAAACCTCTCTTGGTTTTGGCAATTTTGGAGTGGTTTTCTTGTGGCAGCGGATTTTCACTTGATGGAAAAGGTGTCAAATTCAAGCAGTGCAAAGTTGCAAAGTGGTACAACTTTCGCTCTGCAACTCGTGTGACCAAGCGGACTATTCCAACATGTCTGAATAGATATTTTTATGCTAGACATGGTCCTCTTTTGTATCGAAACATGTCGAATCGCTCTGAGCTATGTTCCAACGGATCGATCCCTTAAGGGTCCAAAGTGCAAAATGGCTGCAAACTTCAGCATGCTATTACTTGGATACCGTGAGACTTAGAAACTTCTTGTCTGATCCTACAAAAAGGCGTTAGACCTCTCTAGAAAAAACTCTCTCGGTTTTGGCTATCTTGGAGTGGTTTTCTCATGGCGGCGGATTTTCACTTGATGGAAAAGGTGTCAAATTCAAGCTGCGCAAAGTTGGAAAGTGGTGCAACTTTCACTCTGTAACTCGTGTGACCAAGCGGACTATTCCAAAACATCCGAATATGTATTTTTAAGCTAGGAATGGTCCTCTTTCACACCAAAACACGTTGAATTGATCCGAGCTATGTTCCATCGGATCGATCCCTTAAGGGTCCAAAGTGCAAAATAGCTGCAAACTTCAGCATGCTATTACTTGAATACCGGGACACTTAGAAACTTCTCATTTGATCCTACAGAAAGGTGTTCAACTCCTCTAGAAAAACCTCTCTCGGTTTTGGCTATCTTAGAGTGGTTTTCTCGTGGTGGCGGATTTTCATTTGATGGAAAAGGTGTCAAATTCAAGCAGTGCAAAGTTGCAAAGTGGTGCAACTTTCACTCTGCAACTCGTGTGACCAAGCGGACTATTCCAACACATCCAAATAGGTATTTTTATGCTAGGCATGGTCCTCTTTTGCACTGAAACACGTCGAATCACTCCAAGCTATGTTCCACCGGATCGATCCCTTAAGGGTCCAAAGTGCAAAATGGCTGCAAACTTCAGCATGCTATTACTTGGATACCATGACACTTAGAAACTTCCCGTCTGATCCTATAGAAAGATGTTGGACCCCTCTAGAAAAACCTCTCTCGGTTTTGGCTATCTTGGAGTGGTTTTCTCGTGGTGGCGGATTTTCACTTGATGGAAAAGGTGTTAAATTCAAGTTGTGCAAAGTTGCAAAGTTGTGCAACTTTCGCTCTGCAACTCGTCTGACCATGTAGATTGTTCCAACACGTCTGAATAGGTATGTTTAAGCTAGGCATGGTCCTCTTTCGCACTGAAACACGTGGAATCACTTCGAGCTATGTTCCACCGGATCGATCCCTTAAGGGTCCAAAGTGCAAAATGGCTGCAAACTTCAGCATGCTATTACTTGGATACCATGACACTTAGAAACTTCTTGTGTTATCCTATAGGATTGCATTGAGTCTGCCTATAAAAACCTCTTTCGGTTTTGGCTATCTCTGAGTGGTTTTTCAGTGGTGGCGGATTTTCACTTGATGGAAAAAGCATCAAATGCAAGCAGTGCAAAGTTGCAGAGTGGTGCAACTTTCATTCTGCAACTTCTTTGACCAAGTGGATTGTTCCAACATGTCCAAATAGGTATGTTTACACTAGGCATGGTCCTCTTTTGCTCCGAAACACGTGGAATCGCTCCAAGCTATGTTCCACCGGATCGATCCCTTAGGTTGGAGGAGTCTTAAGTTGCAAATTTGTAAGTTGCTTAAAGCAACAAATTTTAAATGATATTGAATGGCCCACTTAGCACTCATTGCATCTAAGTGATGCTCATAGAGGTGAGGCACTAGGCCTTCCCGGGAGGTCACCCATTCTAGTATACTCCAACTCAAGCGCTTAACCACGAAGTTTTTTCCCCAAGGTTAAGCCCACTTAGCTTGCAACCCCATTTAAAAAACCTTCAGCAAGTGTTGTGCCTTATGAAACATTCATTATAGAGCCTCT
The DNA here is from genome assembly GCA_007115665.2 of Sequoiadendron giganteum. Classification (NCBI taxonomy): domain Eukaryota; kingdom Viridiplantae; phylum Streptophyta; class Pinopsida; order Cupressales; family Cupressaceae; genus Sequoiadendron; species Sequoiadendron giganteum. The sequence continues at coordinate 93,251,168 of CM021101.1, read as the reverse complement.
TTAGCTCATCAATTGATAATTAGGATGTATTTTCTACAATGTGTCAAATTGTGATATTGCTATCAGGATTCCATTGAGTAGTCATTTGTAGTATTAGATATAGCTCTAGCTTCTACAGTATTGCACATGATTGTAGATAGTTTCAAAGATCTAGATAACATCAATAGTTCACATTACTCAAGAAGGATGAACATCTTAAAGACATTTGCAGAAATCAAGACAAGTAACCTTCTTGTGGACTTAGGGTTGCAATATTTGATCTACAACATGTTCCACCATTTCTTCAGTAGGGTCAAGAGCACACATAATGAAGGTGTGTTTGTAGAGCACACATAATGAAGGTGTGTTTGTAGCCATGAAAAATTATGGTTCGAACTATCCACGAGAGTGATGTTTTATCTCGACCAACCATATCTATACCATGGTTTGTTTGGAAACAAGGATGGGTTCTCTCTTCATCGGCATATACATTATTCCTCGATTTGTTCACACCAGTGTTACAAGACTAGGACTCGCCTCGGACTTAACAAGCCATTTTTTGACTTGGACTCGAGCTCGGAGCCCAGACTTGACAAATAGAAAAACCTTAGAAATTCAAAGATTTGTAAGGATTTGAAACTTGTTTCATGCACCCTTTAACAAATAAACCTTAAAGACACAATAGCATCATCAAATAGAAATTACTATGATCCCATACACAAACATACATCAATCACATAAGTATAAGCACAAATTTTAGCTGAAGGAAATAATACATTTACATATATAAATATTGTGATATTGCTATCAGGATTCAATCGTGTAGTTTTACAAGTCAAACTCATTGACCCATGATTCATCAGTAGTGGTTCACAAGAACCCATCTCTCATGATAATGAATGGTTCATAAGGAGGAAGATAAATCTTCATACATTTCTTCTATCACAAATGAGATAAGTGCTTCATTTCATGAAGGTCATGAGACAACCATTAATGGGGAGTGGATACATGAAGAACTGATGGAGAATGATAATGGCTTTAGACCTGCTAAAAAGGAAAAAAAAAATTGTTTCAATGATGCAAGAGGTTTTTGGTTTCACTACCAAAATGAGCCTACGAAGAATGCATATGAAACTCCTTTTGACCTTGAGGGTGTACTTACTCTATCTCAAGGATCATGCATTGAGGATGACATAGATCAATGCTAGGGCTAACCAATTAATAATTATACACGTGAATAAGTCAAACGTGTACATGTCAATAAAGGAAGTACAAGTACTCAAAAACACGTAAGCCTCAAAAAGTATACACACGAATACATAATATACACAAATTAAAACAAAGTATATGCATGAAAACATGTAAGCCACAAAGTATACACTCGAATGCATGTAAGTCACAAAGTATACACGTAAGTTGTAAAGTATACACTTGAATACACGTAACTCATATCTATTCAACCATCAATTTAGAATACAAATATGGACAGGCATCAATAAAAGATATTTTTATTAACCAAATAGCCATGTAAGCATACATAAATATATGTCGATATAAGTATGAAATATATGTACAAAATAGCCATATAGGCTTATGAGAATTCCATGCAGGCATACAATGTCAAATATGTCCAATAAAAAATATGTACAAATCTGCCATGCAGGCATACAACAAAGGAATCTAGAATCAAAAGTCATTGCTCTCCATGTGTAGGAAATAAAATCTTTCCCTTTCCTTTTCACTCAGATGGCGATAGGTCTGTCACTCGTTTTTGCTGCGCTCGTGGAGTGCTCTTGCTACTCCTCCTACGGTTTAGTTCATGGTGAATTTTTAACTGTTACAATAAATAAAGACATGAATATATAGAAATTACATTATAAAAAATGATATATTTGACAAAACAATCACTTACATCCATCTCACGATCTCTCTCCACGAGGGAAATATCCTCACGCCCATGCTCAGGCGTGCTCAAGCCTTGTATAAACCATACAAATAGACAAAAACTATTTGAATCAATAATGGTTTGATTTTTCACTAAATAACATCTATAACAACAAATGTAAATTAAAATTTACTAATTTGCCTCATACCTCTTCTGTTAGAGCCATCGAGGATTGTATAGAAGATGTCACACCAATATCCATTGCCCTCGTCACAATCGAAGGTGTATCGTCTCACAAAAACTGAAAATAAAATAACAAATTATTCAACGTAATCAACGATGTGTATGTATAAACTACACAAATCTATTAAGTACTTGATTCATTAGTTAAACTCTTTATTCTATTATCTGCGTGAAGGTTTGAGTAAATCCACCGCCACTAGGAAGTGTTCCATCAAAACCTCCAATATTAGTCTGTTCAACATCCAAAATTGCATATTAAATTACCATTCATAAAATAATGCCATTAATATGCAATAAAATTATAATTGTTTACTAGTTACATACCCTAGCGATAGGTAAACTGCAAAAATAGGTTGGTGGGGGGCCGGTGTATCCAGTCTCAACACTGTGACCCTGCAATTTTATTAAAATCATAAAACATTTTTAGTTAATCTTGCATTTCAAAATCAAAATTTAATAAATTAAATTCAATGAACACATGCACTAACTTTTACCTGACTATTAATGCCATATGCCTCATGCAAAATTTCAGCTGCCCTCTCCATCTCCATAGCTGTAGACGGATCCTGCATACCAGTCTCCTGAGGGTCGGTGGGGTCATGTGAACAAGTAGCCCCGCAAGATTGACACACATGTGTTCGAAGGCCACCACTAGAAGACTCCCCTAGATGGCACTGTAGAATAGGGCTAGTATGATGGATGACACTTTGGGTCAAAGTGTTGATTGCCTGCAATGTCTCTATGTTAGCACTTTCCTTCACAACGGAAGGCATAACAACGTGCTCATGAGGTGGCCTAGCGAGAGCTCGTCTACCTTGCCGCAGAGGATCCGACTGTGCACCAGGTCTATCCTGAGCTGTCCCCCCACCTCTCCCCTGGAAATCCCTCATATCAAAATAATTCAGGATTTTGTTCAATATGAACTCACTGTATAGTTTCCTAAGGAAATATTGTGGGACCTCGCAATTGTTGCACGGTGGGTAATCGAAGACCATGTACCGCCTATAATAAAACCGCTCCTTCATCTATTGGTGGTGGCACCAATGGATAGGAAACCTCTTTGCATTGAGGGTAAGATTTTGATTTGTGCGTGGGTCGGTGAATAATGAGCATAAATCACCTTTTGTAATTTTTAAATCTTTCACATCCTTGTATGAAAGTTTATCTGCATAATAGTCCCTAGCTGCCTGCTTCCTATCTTCCCATCCAGTTATTTGTTTGCTAATTGAATCTACGTTTGTTAACATATCTTTCAATGAATTTGCTACGGTCATTCTTTCTGTGGTTGAACCATTTGGATCACTCAACCTATTGATCAAATCCTCAATTTGTTTTTTGTTGTTCTCAATTTCACTCATTAAATTTTGTTGAGTGCTAAGAGGGGGTTGAGTGATTGGTGGAGGAGGTTGATGTTGTGGTTGATTTTGATCTTGAGGATTTGGTTGGTCTTCCTGTTGAGGATTATGAGGGTTTGCAGGTTGATTTGCATCTCCTAAAAATGAAAACAAATAGATATCAAATTCAAAACAAAAACCATAGAATCCTTACCTCTTACAGCTCCTCGTCGTCGTGGCACCATCGTTGTGAAGAAATACGGATTCTTGGTGAAGAAATTCTCCTCCTAGAACGCGAGTGCGATATTTTGGAGTTTTTGGCCGTGAGTGCAACAAAAAAACCAGTCAAATTGTAAATGAGAGATTTGCATTTGCTTTTTTCCTTTTAACAGTTCATAACGCGAGTGTGTTATAACGCGCTCGCGTTATGTCTTTGTAATTGAAGCCGTCAAGACCTTGCCTAGGTTTAACGGAAGACATATAACGCGCTCGCGTTATGGTTTTCAACTTTTTTTTTTAGGGTGTCCACGGAATTGCTACCCATTTCCATGCACCTGCCCATGATATAGGATTTTCTTCCAAAAATTCTAAAGTATTTCATGGTAGGAGGTTGGTTTACCATACCATAGCTCATAGGTATTTTTTGAACTATTCACTCTTGCTTGACCTCTATTAAGAATGTAGACTATAGTATGAATTTATTCTCTCCAATAGACACTTGGTAGATTTGATTCCTTCATCATTGTCCTTGAAATTACCATTGATGAGAACCATGGATTGTCTAAGTTGTTGTTGAGTTTTTTTACTTCAGCTTCTTACTCTATTCTAGTTAACAGTGAGCCTTCAAGCCTTTTTGGGGAATTGTGGGGCCTTCATTAGGGGGGCCTTTGTCACCTTATTTATTCATTCTAATGGTTGAGAGTCTTGGAAGACTTATAAAGTATCAGGTTAGGAAAGGGTTGATTTATGGTTGGAAATAGGGTGATAACTTGGCTATCCTATCTCACTTATAGTTTTTAGATGATATGGCATTGCTTGGGGTAGCCAAAATCAATGAAGTTGTTAATCTAAGACAAGTCTTGGATATTTATCTTAAGACTTTAGGAAAAATAATTAATGAAGCTAAGTCTTCTATTTTATTTTTCAAAACCCCTCCTCGTATTCAGTCTAGAATTTCTTGGATCCTCAGATTCCAAATAGGGGAGTTACCTTTGTCTATCTTGAAATTCCCCTTTTTGTGGGTCCCTCACCAAGGGGGACCTAACAAGCTATTCTAGGTAAGTTTCATGGAAGATTCAATTATTGGACCGTCAAGTGGGTTTCCTTTGCAGGTAGAGTGTTGTGATTGAAATATGTAGTATAGGACCTTCCAATTTATAGATGTATTGTTCATTTGGCTCCTTTAAGCTTTATGAGGGAGTTGGATGCTTTGTCTAGATAGTTTCTTTGGGTGGGTAATCTTAAATCCATGAAGTGGAGTTTGTTGAAGTGAGAGACTATCTATAGACTGAAGCTAGAGGGTGGTCTTGGTTTGAGGCAGGCTACTCTCACGGGTTAGGCATTGGCTACTAAATTGTATTGGAATTGGTTCTCTAACCAAGACCAAACTTGGGCCAAGATCCTCATATATAAATATCTAGGTTCTGATGATATGCCTAGAATCAGTTTATTTGAGAAAGGATCTATGATTTGCGATACTCTTAAGAGAGGTGCTAAGCTTATTCAATAGGGTTTGTTTTGGATTTGCAATAGGGGGTCTAAGGAGCTATTTTGGTTTGACTCATGGGAAGGATACCCTCTTATAATATCCATGTATCCACACTTACAACCTTTGTGTCTTTCTTTCTTGGAAGCTAGTTGGATGAGGGTGGAGGATTTCAAGATGAGTAGGAATATGGGAGTGGTGGAAGTTTTTTAGTAGGACCCCTTGGTTTTGCTAGCAAGGGGAACTGTGGAGGATCGGGAGGAGTCTGCCCGTATTCTTGCTAGTAGGCAATGCAGTTCTTTAGGGACTAGTGATATTCTTTCTTGGGGCTAGAATCAGAGAGGGGTGTACTCGGTGGCCTTAGGCTACCAGGTTCTAGATAGGCAGAAATATGAAGGTGAGGAAGTCCCTTGGTGGAAACGGGTGTGGAGTAAGTATGCTTGGCCCAAATGTATTTTTTTCATTTGGTTAGTTGCACATAATAGATGCCTCACATGGGACAATCTCCACAAGAGAGGATTTTAGGGTCCATCTATCTGTGTTCTCTATGCAAATGATGAGGAAATTTTCCCACATTTATTTTTCCTTGATGCTATATTTTACAAACCATTTGGAACCTTTAGTGGGATGTTTGTAATTAGGCATGTGTGCATGCCTCTTCTCTTATTGAGTTTTGGAGAAGTCAAGGAAGACCACCAACTAAGAGTTTCTTTCTTCAGGTGGCTTGGAATATTGGGCCTTCTTGCATTATTTGGCAGACTTGGTTGGAAAGGAATGGCACAATATTCCACTTGGGTAGCATTTGAGAGTGAAACAATTATGAAAAATAATATTGGGAATGATCTAAGAAATTTCCCAAGCGAAATGTGTGGTTGATACCCATTTAAAGCATAGTGAGGTGGATTTGATGCATATATTTGGCATCTCAGGGGGTGGTTAGGCCCCTACCTTGTTGAGGGGGTTTTGACATGGTCCTCTCCTCCTGATGGGGCTTTCAAGATCAACATGGATGGTTCCTCCAAGGGAAATCCTAGGCCTGTTGGAGTTGGAGGTGTTGGAAGGGACTGTTCAGGGGATGCCCTGTTCTTCTTCTCAATCTTTCAAGGGCAACAATCCAATAATCTTATGGAAGCTCAAGCTATCCTGATGGATTTGGAGTAGGGAAGTGCATTGGGCTGTAGCAGAATTATTTTCAAGTCAGATTCATAAATCTTGGTTAATATGTTGAATAGGGGGAGCTTGGTGATTATAATTGTCATTTGGAGTCGATGGTGCACCAGATTCATCAAATCAAGAATTATTTGGTGTATGTTGAGTTTCTCCACATCCTAAGAGAGTGGAATAGTGTGCTTGATTATTTGGCTAAATGGGCATATAAGTTTATGGGGGATTGGAGGGTTGATATGTGGGATCTCTTACCTCCAGAGTGTTCCCAATGATTGAAAGATTTGATTCTTGAAGATAGGCTTCAATAAGTGGTGGTTGGTAGGACTTTTCTTTGGCTTTGTTTTTGCTTGGGTTTTTTTTTTAGTTGGACCCATCTTTGAGGGAATTGAAATGGTGAGATGTGTATTTTAACTTTATTGATCTAATAATTTTTCGCCTGATTTGAAATCGATGCTTAGAATTTTCTAAATACACCTCGAATCAAATTTATAACAAGACCTTTTACTGACGTTTGTAAGTGAATTAGTAAACCAATGAGCATATAGATCACATGAAAATCACAAAACCTAATAAACCATATGAAAAGAGAGAGAGTTGATAACGAAGTTCACCAGACTCTGGCTACGTCTCCGGACCGTGATCCCACAAAGTTGGTTTACAATTTCTAGGAGATTCTGATTTTTGCTGAAATCACATATTTTTAGAAAATATAATGATTCAAGCCTTAAAAATTTCCATTTTAAGGATTCCAATTGAAGAGGGTTTGATCAAACCACCCTAGATCAAACCCCCTTGGATAGAACCCTGCTATTTTTAAACCATACCTATAACAAACTCTCCTTTACACCTATCAAAATGTTGATAAAAAATCACTTTTGATTTACCTTTTGGGGGATCAAATGAATTCATTTAAAATTTATTTGAAATTATTATGGTAGTCCTTAGAATGAACTATCCAACAAATATAATTTTAATATTTTTTGATTTTATTATGTATTTATTTTTTTAGTTTTATTAAACAAAGGTTTTTCACCGAAAATCAAGCTCTCTGTTCTGCACATGTGGAAAAATAGAAGATTATCAAAATAAAATTTTGAAAAATATGTTCATGCTAGGTATTGATGTCCTTGATCCATTAAAAAAAAAATGAATTTCGATACACACAATTTTTTTTATGTTGTATACGGTTTGCCTATGTTTGAATTATAATTGGTTTGACTTTGAAACTTGATTAAGGAAAAAATATTTAATAAAACACTATGAAACCAAATGAAAGTGCTAGATATAATAGTTACAAATCTAAATTAAAAAAAATAGAATTTTATCCTTCATACAAAAAAAATTATGTTGTATACGGTGAGCGTCACTCCTTAAAAATGTTATTTTTTAAAAAAAAGCTAATTTTTGAAGGAGATGGAAAAAGAAGTACAATCTGATTCCAAAATTTTTGAAAAAAATATATTTCGAATCTATAGAAAAAATGTCACAAATCACTAGTTTGCATCATCTTCAAATTCCTCATGGTTTAGCCGCTATAGGAGCCCAAAAATGAAGATTTAGTTAAACAAAATCAGTTCAGTGTCCAATTTGCCCAAATATTGTAAACTAGTATTGTGGGATCACCAATATATTTGTTTGAACATGAATCATTCTATTCCTTCTTTTGAAAAGTGTTGGGACCTTCTCACAAGTGTTTACAAAAATACCTACCTTCTCTTTAAACAAGGATCCAAGAAGGAAACTCACACTAATGAACCTACTCCAGACACTAGAAGGACAAACTCCTTACAATGCAAGATTTTATAGTTCTCTCGAAACTATCTCCGAGCCTCGAACTACGCCTACTATCCTTATCACAAGAACTTGATATTTTTTAAGGAGATAATTCTCCAATTCAAGTGATGATGGATTATCTCCTTGGCTTCCCTTTTATACCTAATATTTTCCCATTTGGGCGAAAAACCTCCAAGATTGTGATTTTCCCCCTTTAGGGAAAAATAAAAACCAACCCCCTTATTTTTACAAAAAAAACAATAAACAATCTCCTAAAAATCATTTAAAATTTGTTTGAGCCCTTCACTCGAGTCTTTTGGTTATAGGATTTTTGTTTTTGTTTTCAACAAATAACCATTTAAAGTTTATTTTGTTAGGCCTCAGGCCTAACTAATGGCTATATTAAACCTGCGCCACCTATATTTTAAATTGTATCGGCGGTGTATTGGTGGCAAACAATTTTATCACCCGGCCGATCAGGGTTCAACTCTCGTTGGCCATCCTTTTGCAACCATTTTTGAATGGTTTGAAAACAAAATTAACCTGCACCCATACTAGTTTAAGCACGAATCATGCAACGCATTGGTAATGTAGGAGACTCGTAGGTGCGCGGTGTGGGGTTCAACCCCCACTACTTGTTTTTGGAAGCCTGCTCAACAACCCGCTCGATAGAGGAGAGAGAGGTGCCACATGGAACCCAAACAATGTGCCATGTGGCACAATTTAATTCGTTGTAACCTGCCACGCGAGCATTGAGTCATTTGTCTAATCAATGCCATGTCAGTGAACACGCCAACTTTCCATGTCATCCACCGTATGCCACATCAAATTCGAACTAACACGTTTCCACACCAGAGGCTGCTACATCATCATTTGTATGATGAATCATCTGCTTTGTCAGCTGCTGTTGTCATCATCATACCATCCAGTCACCCTAGTCAACTTGAAACTTTGACCAATAGTTTCTCTGTCATACAAGCTCTGTTTTCGATGAAATGAGCGGCGTCAGGATCATCTCGTCGAGCTCTTCATCTTGATGTCAATTTCGCCAAATTTTAAGACGATTATTTTTTTCACCTTTTGATGGGCTCCTAGTTCCTGTTTGACCCCAAATTTGATCGACAATATCTCAGGCGTACGATCTCGAATTTTGATGAAACAAACATCATTGGGTTCATGTTGTCGAGCTCTTTGATTTGAAATTGCTTATGATTGATTCTGAATCGGTCAATTTTTTTTCTTTTTGATGGCCTCTACACCAAGTTTGATCGAACTTTGACCGGCCATAACTTGGGCATACAGACTCCTTTTTAGCCCATTCGAGTTGCGTTGGAATCAGGATTTTGAGCTCTTTCTAGTGGTGTTGATTCTGAGGTCATCCGAAGCAGTTTAGTTTTTAGGGCTCTAAGATCCACCTGGATCAGACCTCCCCACTAAATAACTTTTGGTCTCCAAAAGTGTATTGTTCTTTTGAAACTTGCCTCAAATCATTTTGTTGCCACCTCTGAATCCCCACTATAGTACTACTATTGAATTCACCTTTGACAACTTTTCTCTGATCTTGTCCCATCTAGATACTATCACATTTTCCCTCAAAGGGTCTTACACTTCGACAACACCTGGAAGCATACATTACTACATCTGATTGCTAGGGTCTTACACTTCAACAATGCATCATGAGCTTGCCCATTGCCACATCTGCCTCTAGGGGTCTTACATTTCAGCAACACTAGGACTTCAAATCTCTTTAAAATGTAGTCCAAAATGGAACTTTACATACCAAAAGTAAGAAGAATACCGAGCATGATTTACTAGTCTCTCGATGCTTCTCACAATGGTGGTTCTCGTTCTGCATCAACACCAGGAAGATTCTGGAATGAATTTGATTCTCCTCCCTGCTTACAAATTGCTTGAGCAATGGTAACTGTGCCTCAGCCTAATACATTCCTTCACCTTTGTTCTTCGGAATGGCTGATTAAAGGCTTCACCATTCAGCTTTGTCTCTTTTTGTTGTAGCAACAAGGCCATAGAAAAAGGCCTTCAAGGGTTGAGTCTTCTAGTTGAGAACATACAAGCAACTCTCGGTCGTTCTCTGCAACTCTAAGTCCCAACGTGGAGTGATCATCCAGATCTATCCACCTTTTAATGAATTTCATCAAGTATTTTTCTTCCCTGAATAGGAACAAATGACATCTTCTCACCTCGAGAATTTTCATCAACTAAGCACTCTTTAGTTTCAAAATATGCAATTCTACATAAGAATTTTGTCAAGAATTTTATTTTCAATTACAAGAGATAGGCTACAATGGCCTTATAAAATCCCAATCCAAGAAAAATACAACTTCAAACAATACTTTCAAACAATTAAATTTAGAGTTTTTCCACTCATAACCACATTGGTTTTACATCAACTAACATATTACCATAATCAAAAGGTAACATAAAATAAAGTTGACACAACTACATAGTTGACATGTTCTCCCATTTCTCACGGAACTGAGCGAAGGAACTTTCCTTTTCTAGCTACTCATGCTTTTGCGGAGGCTCTCCATCAAGTGCATGTTCAACTGGACCTTTCACAAATATGGTCCTGGAACATTCTCCACTATCTTCGCTATCATAACCCATTCCTTCATAACGAGGTCATTCTATCGCCTCGATAGGACTAGCTACATGCCTTGGCCATGAACTCCAAGGCCTTTTCCATTGTAACCCATCTTCGTAAGCAGCTTCATACCGATCCCCTTGGTATGTCTTTCGAAAGTTGCAAAAGTATGATCATAATTGATAGAAGGAATTGAAACTAATTCGTTTATTACCTTCTCCAATATTTGATCAACCTCCTATATGTTTACTGATGGGACCTTCTGAATTGATGTAGTTCGAGCTTCCAGGCTATCATTCAGAGTGAGTGGGGAGTATGAGGAGGTTTCTTTCGAATGTGGACAAAATGCACATATCCTAACATCCTCATATATGAGAGGACTTTTCCTGTTCTACTCCTCCATGAACTCTTGCATCAACTCTTGCAACCTCAGCTTCTCATTATTTGCTTCTTCAAGCAATCTTCTAAGCTTTGCATTCTCCGACTGAATGTGTGTGATGAGCCTTGCTCAATCTGACTTTAGTTATCCCACTTTGCAGCTTTGTAAATTTGTCAAACACTTTATATGCAAATGTTTACTTGTTGGGTTTGAGTTTCAGTATGTTTGTTTGCTTGAAAGATGATAGATAAATGCTTCAAATACTTGTAAAACAATGCATAAATGATAATACTAAATTCTAGATGCAAGGCTGACTCTTTTTGTTCTTTTCCAATGCTCATGAATGAAATTCTAAAACCAAATGATCACCTACAGCCAATTGACGTTTTGTCAAACAATTGGCATGCATCCTAAACCAATGCTCTATAATTTGAAATGCTTGCTAGAACAATGATATGACCAACCATCTATTTCTTCTTGATTAGCAAATGGATGTTCAATACAATATAGCTCTGAGATAGCCAAGACTCTTGGCACTTACATTATAACTGTGACTGTCATGAATGCACCTACAGCTGAATACTGAAATTCAATACAATAAGCTACGCTATCAATGCTAAATGACAAGAAACCTGGTTATATGAAGTCACCCAAGGTAGGAGCTGATGTAGAGATCGATCCTCAAGCAATGTAAGGCTTTCTCTATGCAGAATGAATTAATCCTCCTAGCCGCCCCTATTCTGATCAGACCTGGTAAAATAAATTAATTGGCAATCATTTGGATCCTCCAGTCACTCCAGATTTTATCTTCATGTCCATAAGGATGAGGCACTCAAGGTGGGAAGTGAATTTGATGCCTTTATCATCCCAAACATTCATCAATGCCACTGTAGCGAAACACTGTAGCACGATACTGTTCACGCAATACTGTAGCACGACATTGTTCACGACACTGTAGCGTTTACTATTCATGTGCACTGCAGCAATCACTATTCACGTGCACTGTTCACGAGTTACTGTAGCAGCAAATGAAGCTTGCAATCTGCTCTTTAAAACCCTTGATGATTCTTCTCCAATACGCACAAATATGACTCCTGTGTGAAGCCACCTTACTAAGCCATCTTTAGTTGATCTTTCACAACCTTAGGAAGCTAGACAATGAAGAGGTATCATTCTCCAAAGTCTGATTTGCAGAAACCCTAGTTTCTCCAACTCCAAATGTTCTCAGAGAGAAAAGACAAATTTTAATAATCATATCATAATACATTCGAAATGCCTTTGATGCCCTTTTATAATTCCTCAAGAGGGTCGACCCTTTTTGCTGTAATTGATTTGGCTTTGAAATCCACTTTAGGATTTTAATAAAAACTTTATAATACCTCCTCAACTTGGGTGCCCAAAATAATATTATAAAAAATGTACTTTAAGTGATTTTAATTGAGGGTCATGGCCTCATTGGAAATAAAGTACACTTTTGACTTTATAATATGACTTTATATTAATTAATTATCATTAAACATTTAATATTTCGCCCATCCAAATAATTAATAGGTCAACACTGCATCTGAGACTTGTCCAGGTGCCTTACTAAAAATAGTAACCCTGACTTCCCTGAAATGGTGATTTACTATAAATAGTAACTATCAGAAAAACACTCTGAGAGAGTCTGCCAAGGCCCAAACCTGAAACAACTGATGGAGTAATGTGTCGAACCACTGGGTAACTGCCAAAATGGACCCTCTATCCACAATTGTCAACCTACGAGGGTCAAAATAATAGGCTCACTCCTCAACAAACAATGTCAGCTAAAACGGGGACATTACAATGCATTGGTTGGCTTCTTCAAGCTCTTCAAGCCTTTCAAAGCTCTCTCGATGGTCCCGATAGAGTACTTCAATAATTCTTTTCATTAAAAGAATGTCACCCACAATGGATGTAGGCAACATCATCCTTGAAGATTCTCCTTTCTCCGATGCCATCTTGTTTAATATGTTCACCTGTCAATCTTGCACACAGACTCAAAAAGATAGCAAACCGATTAAACTGGAAAAATTACTAACATTCACTTCTACAAAACTTGTCAAACTGGCTTTGATACCAAACTTGATCTGAAATCAGTGCTTAGAATTTTCTAAATACACCTCGAATCATATTTATAACAAGACCTTTTACTGATGTTTTCAAGTGAATTAGTAAACCAATGAGCATATAGATCACATGAAAAGCACAAAAGCTAATAAAACATATGACAAGAGAGAGAGTTGATAACATAGTTCACCAGACTTTGGCTATGTCTCCGGATTTGTTTGAACATGAATCGTTCTATTCCTTCTTCTGAAAATTGTTGGGACCTTCTCACAAGTGTTTACAAAAAGAACTACCTTCTCCTTAAACAAGGATCCAAGAAGGCAACTCACACTAATAAACCTACACCAGACACCAGAAGGACGAACTCCTTACAATGCAAGCTTTTATAGTTCTCTCGAAACTATCTTCGAGCCTCAAACTACACCTACTATCCTTCTCCCAAGAACTTGATCTTTTTTAAGGAGATAATTCTCCAAGTCAAGTGATGATGGATGCTCTCCTTGGCTTCTCTTTTATACCTAAGATTTTCCCATTTGGGCAAAAAACCTCCAAGATTGTGATTTCCCCCTTTAGGGAAAAATAAAAACCAACCCCCTTATTTTTACAAATAATACAATGAATAATCTCCTAAAAATCATTTAAAATTTGTTTGAGCCCTTCACTCGGGTCTTTTGGTTACAAGGTTTTTTTTTTCAACAAATGACCATTTAAAGGTTATTTAGATAGGCCTCGTGCCTAACTAATGGCTATATTAAACCTATGCCAATTATGTTTCAAATTGTAGGAATGGTGTATTGGTGGCAAAGAATTTTATCACCCGACTGGTCAGCGGTTCAACTCCCATCGGCCATCCTTTTGCAACCGTTTTTGAATGGCTTGAAAAAAAATTTAACCAATGCCCATATTAGTTAAAGCGTGAATCGCGTTGCGCATTGGTAATGCAGGAGACTCGCAAGTGTACAGTGTGGGGTTCAACCCTCACCACTTATTTTTGGAAGCCCGCTCAATAACCCGTTCGTTGGAGGAGACAGAGGTGCCATGTGGCACCCAGACGATGTGCCATGTGGCACTATTTAATTCACTGTAACCTACTACACAAGCGTTGATTCATTTGTCTAGTCAATGCCACTTCAGTGAACATGCCAACCTACCACATCATCCACCATATGATACATCAACTTCGTACAAACACGTGTCCACATCGGAGGCCACCATGTCATCAACCATATGATGACTCATCTGCTTTGTCATCTGTTGATGCCATCATCGTACCATCCAGTCACCCTAGTCAACCTAAAACTTTGACCAACCATTTCTTCGTCATACGAGCTCCGTTTTCGATGAATCGAGCGTCGTCATGATCATCTCGTTGAGCTCTTTGTCTTGATGCCAATTTTTCCAAATTTTGAGACGATCATTTTGTTTGCCTTCTAATGGGCTCTTGGTTCCTATTTGATGCCAACCTTGACCGACAATATCTCAAGCGTACAATCTCGGATTTCGACAAAAAAATATTGTTGGGTTCGTGTCGTCGAGCTCTTTGATTTGATGTTGCTTATGATTGATTCCCAGTCAGTCAAATTTTTCGCTTTTTGATGGCCTCTGCACTAGGTTTGACCAAACTTTGACCGGCCATAACTTGGGCATACAGACTCCTTTTTCACCTGTTCGAGTTGCATTGGAATCAAGATTCAAAGCTCTTTCTGATGGTGTTGATTCTGAGGTCATTTGAAGCTATTTAGATTTTAGGGTTCTAAAAAAAGGTACCAAATAGGACTTAAAATCAATCTTAGAAGTAGTATAGGAACTGAACCAAGAGCCAGGTATGTTTACAAAATGCATCAACATAAATGATTATGTTCAAGTGAGTTATGTGATTCAAGAAATATAGGATGTGCCACCATATAAGCGAGTAGAGGCATGGAAAATGCATCGACATAAGAGGATTCAACTCCATCAAATCTATAATCAAAGAGTAGAATTATTTTCTCAACAATGTTAAAAAGATCTAAAAGGTGAGAGTGTATAAAGAGATGTGAAATTTTTAGTAAATAGAGCTCTTGGTGAAGTAGATTATGTAGACATGAAGAATCCTTCTATTGGGAATCACTAGGATCTATTGAAGAAAAAGGAGCTCGACTTTGTAGTAGCAATAGGTGTAAAATAGATTTCCTTAACTATAGATGGGTCATTGGAAAGAGAATAACTAGTATTCTTATTATCATCCGCATGTGCAATATTTTTCAAGGAAGCATCACTTTCATATGGCGTTTCAAGGTCTCCTATAGTTATTGGATGATTGCTTATAAGTAGTGAATGGACAACCAATCTGATCAAACAAATATAAAATACCTTTGAAAAATGTTAGACATTATATTATAGACCATGTCACTATTGTTAAAACATGCACACATATGTTCATAGTCACTTGACTTAGGAATACATCAAAAGATACAGGGAAATAGATCATACATGATCTAATTATTTCTCATCCCTTATCTCTAGGTGAAACATAAAAAAATAGAAGAGGTGATGAATGATATTCTCAGTTCCAAGAACCTAGGATCAATTCCACTAAATTCTAAAAGTTTTATTAGGACACGATCCACAAGGTGCATAGATTGACTTTCAACCTTAAAGGTGAGCCAATCAGACCTGGATCTGATCCTTTTGAGTCTTAGAAATGAATTAAAAATGATTTGGAATAATCAACCTAATTGAACTATATAACCTAGTATAAAAAATGCAATATTCTGAAAATACACCAACTGAAACTAAAGATTGCCGGTGGATCTGGGAAGTGTCTGATGATGTGTACCTCTCACCAAAATTTAGGTCTGAGCAATGTAGCAAGACCAGGTCGCTCCTAGGCAAATGGATCCTTGATGAGGGGTCCTGAAACTATTGTTACAACCCTTTGATGCAAGGTCTGAGATCCTAATTCCAAGTTGCAGTCTCAAGATGTCATCAATAAATAATGTAATTAAGTTTTCGTAGCTTGACAACTTTGATGGAAACAAATGCAACAATGGGGAATTTGTCTTCAATCTTTCTTCAATACTCTTCAAACCTATAACTTGCACATTCAAAGAGGGAGAAAATGTTGGGCCATTTAGGGGCTTGCCTCAGTCAAACCCCATGTAAGTATTTCCACTTCCACAATGACAATGTCAATGATAGGAATGATAATTGAAAGGAAGGAATGATGAATGAACAAAATGTTGCAACTCACCAACTCACCACACTTTAATGGATTCCTTGAAGGACTGAAGTCATACACATCAACTCAAGGATTTGGATCTTTCTTTGATTGAATGCTTGAATTCTTTGGAGACCTACAACAAAGGTTAGCCTTCACAAAACAATGAACATGAATATACATAACTCGCATAGAATTTAACATGATGCTAGTATCTTGAATTGCTATAATAAAGCTCTAAAATGTTGCTCTTGACTTTCTCAATAGTGCTCTAGATCATAAGTTTTATCATAGATTTCTTGTTAAATTTTAAATGATAAATTAACTAGGTATTTGTATATGCAATTGTACTAATTTCTCAAAAATTAGATTCCAAAAGCCGTCATTTGATATTTGAAGTTTGGATATTAAAATGTTGCCAAAAAAAATATTTGAATTTGGGTTCCAAAAAAGGACCCATTTGCTCATGGGTGAATGGGTTCTGGCCCAAATTTCTAGGATATGCTTAGTCATGAGAAAAATAACAATTGGTTGCATTTATTCAATTCTTGCAATCCTTCGAAAAATGGTAAAAATTAAGCTTTGGAATGCATAATTTAGAAAATTAGGAGCTTAATTAAGTCCAATAAATTAGGGGGACAAACCATAATGTGAAATTGTTAAGGGTGATAATTTATTACACTACATTTAGCCCCCACTTTAGTGAGAGTATGAACTTACACTCAGAATCACACTAAAGTAAAGAAATATATGTCAAGAGGGGTTCAAATGTATGAAATGTTGAAGAGATAGGATGACTAAGGATCAAGGAAGGTGGCCAAGCCCCCAAGATCCAAGATCCCATGACAAACCAACATAAGCACAAAATAATACACATTTATGATATACAACAAAACAACATACATGTCAAAAAACACGAAGCATACATGATGAAAACACACATGACATGATGGAACATAAAGATGACGATGGAATGAAAACAAACATGATGTAAACATGGTGTAAACAATAATAAGACACGTGAAAAACACAAAAAAACACAAGAATAGTACTAAAAGGTTCGAGTTAGTAAGGAAAAGATATCTTAGTCTTAAATTATCTCGAATACTAAACGTCATCCATCAAATAAAGAACAATGCTCCATGAGGACTGAATTCATACACATCACTCATGAAACACATGGCTCCAGTAGCAAACAAGTTGTAGTATGCTTGGTCCAGCCATGTTAAAAGGTGTTCATGACTCACACAATAGCAAAGCTTGCTATTTTCTAGGTGAATCGCAATCGAGAGACACAAAGGCTAGTGAAGTTTGATATTCACTAGGTGAGACCCCAAGACAAGGTAAAATGAGAGGCACACACTAGGTCTACAAGGTGTGTCCATAACAAGGTGGCAAAAATGGTAAACACACACTAGGTCTACAATGTGTGCCCATAACAACCATACCAAGAGTTATACTACCTGATAACCTTGATAGGGTACCACAAGATGCTATGTTAATGCTACACTAAGTTGAACTCCCATGAGAAAAAATTATACACATGGTTGGCAAGCTATATTATGTCAGGTTCCATGAAATAAAAAAGTTTGCACATGGCTAGAAAGTTGTATTATGCTAGGTTCCATGAATATGACAAGGTTAACGTCACGGGGGAAGAATGTGATAAGATTTTTAAAAGCTCAAGGGATGTTGTAATAACATCACCACAAAAGGTGCTTAAACAACAAAGGGGCATTTCTTAATACATGAAGGTCACACCTTAGGGAACATCACACATGATATCATCATTAGGAGAGGACTAGTCAAGGGATATAAAATCACACCTTAGGACATACCAACCATAGTATGACCACCAAGAGGAGCATCATATGACAAGAAATGTCACACTCTTATGGGACACCAAGTCCAATATCACAAAAAAGGAGACACATCACATGGATTAAGAAGGCCACACTTTGGTTGACAAGGTCGCACTTACTAGGAAATGTATGCTATCATCACTAAGAAGGGACCATTTCTTATACAAACAATGAGCGAGTGACTATATCCTCCCCCTTAAAAGGTTAGTGATCCCTTTCCAGAAGGAATAATCCTAGGAAAAGGCTACCTAACCCCTTGCCCCCAAAGAATAGGGACATAGGTGAACCTAATATGGTTCTCCTTGCAAGATAAAAGATGGTTGCATAAAGCTTAGTTTATACCTCCATGAATGGTAGTGAGCATGTTATGAAACTACAACTACCACAACAAATAAATGCTAATCTATGAATTTTTCAAACTAATCCCCATAGGGATTAAATTCTTTCAATATATTCTTTAAAGCACGACATTCATTAGTAAGATGTCCAAGTGTTCTATGATATGCACAATAAGAAATGTTTGTACTCTTTCCTTTCTTATCTTCTCGTTCATGGATAGGTGGTAATGTGATAAGTCCTAGGTTAAGAAGTGTTCTTAATGTCCTTTCAATCTTGGTTATAGGATGTAGAAATGGTAGTTTCTTAAATTTATAAGGGGTGATCCCACAATAGTGGTTTACACTTTTTGGCCAAACTTGACATTGAACTGATTTTTTTTAACTAAATCTTCACTTTTGAGCACCTATAGTTGCTAAACCATGAGAAATTCTATGATGGAAACTAGTGATTTGTAACACTTTGTTTGTAGATTTTAAATATATAGATATTTTAAATTAAATTTGGAATCAAATTGAATTTCTTTTTCCATCTCCTTCGTAAACTAGTTTTTAACAGTAAACACCATTTTTAAAGAGTGATGTGTACTTGCTAACACATAATTTTTTTCCTATGAAGGATAATTTTTTTTTTTTTTTAATTTAGATTTGTAATTACGATATTTAGGGCATACATTTGGTTTCATAGTGTTTTATTGAATACTTTTTTCTTAGTTAAGTTTTGAAGTCAAACCAATTACAATTTAGATATAGGTTTACTTGCTAACACATAAGTTTGTTGTGCATATCAATTTTTTTTTGTTTTGTTGGATCAAGGACATCAATATCAAGGGCATAAATATTTTCAGATTTCTTTTTGACAATCTACTATTTTTCCACATGTGTAGAACAAAGAGCTTGATTTTCGGTGAAAAACCTATGTTTAATTAAACTAAAAAAATACATAATAAAACCAAAATATATTAAAATTATACTTGGTGGATATCTCGTTTCAAGGACTATAATCCTCCAATTGGATTTGTGAAGTTGATTCTATTTTCATCTTCAATCAGAGCTTCGAGAGACATTTTTTTGCAAAAAACTGCACATGGAGGGGGAGAAGGGCAAAAAGGGGGATTCTAGTGAACCCCCTTTAATAACATTAAAAAAAGAAAAACCCATTAAAGAGGGGTTCGCTAGAACCCCTCCCCTTCTAGTGAACCCCCCCAATTTTTTTTTAAGTGCCCAAGAAATTTTTGTTCGTTAATGCAATTGTAAACCATTTATGTGGGATCACCCTAAGGCTTGTGTTTCTTGTTTGACTAATTTTTTAGTGTGAAGGTGGAGGATCTTGATAACCTAATACCTTAGTATCTTCTTAATGGTGTTTTCTCTAAAAGGGAATGGACTTCATGCTCATTATTAATGTCACATCCTTGCTTATTCAAGTTCTCAAAGCCTTGTCTGTAAGTTTGCTCCAAGTCAATGAGTGTATTTGTAACCTTATGCTCATATGATGAAGGATTGGTTGATGTAATTTCCTTTTGATTATTCTTGATAGGCACTTCCATGTGCATTGGTTGAGGTATGCTTTGTGACTTACTTTCAGGGTGTAAAAGAGTGAACATTTCAAGTGGTGGTATGGTAGGATTTTACTGCTATGGAGTATTAGTGCACTGCATTGAAGGATATGAGGTTGCATTATTTTCAAGGTTGCGTAAGGAATTTTTTATGAATTCATGTGAATTCTCTCTTCATCTTCACCTGTGACTTCAAATATAATTGAAATAGGAGATGGATTATCATGATTTTCGTTATTAGAATTAGGGTCATCACCAAACACACAACTTGAAACATCAACCAAAGATTTCAAGGACATCCAAATTTTACCAAAAAAAATATCCATTTTGCAATGAGGTTCATATTGTTAAAACACAGGTGAAGAATAGCAACTCCAGCCAAGGAATTTGAGATGATTTTGTCACAGAAAGCTCATTCATTCCTAGATAACAGGACAAAGTCGCCCAAGGGAGTCTGGGTCTTGGTTAGGGGTTCTGAAAGTTTAAAATCTAACTGCATGAACTACACTGTTTAAGAATGTTGATTCTACTTGCAAAAAGTTGTAATGCTAAATAACTTTCCATAATTTTCTTAATGTATCCCAATTTGATGGAAGATTCAAGTATGCAATGATGCTGAATATTTTTGAACAAATTTGAATGCAAATTTTAGATTTGAAATGTAATAATTGACTAATTCTAATATGCAAAAGACTTGTAAATGATGATTTTTTTAATGCAAATTTTGAACACAAACAATGCACTTTCTTTCACCAAATGAACTAAATGCAAAATGTCTTAAGATATGCCATTATGAATTTCAAACAGAGATTTGCAAGTACAAACAAATTGAGAAAACAAAAACAGACAAGTGTGAAAAAGACTGTTGATGCACTTGTAGAAGGACAAGGTCGCCCAAGGGCAAATAGGTCCTTGTTCAGGGTTTTAAAAACTAAAAAAATCAATGTCTAAGTTATTGTTTAAGGTTATTGTTCCTATCTAAAAATAGGTTTGACAATGATTGTTTTCCAAAATTTTCCAATGTATTACAATTTGGAAACAAAAACACTATTTTGAATGCAATTTGGAAATGAAAATCTGATCAAAATGACTGAAACACACCCTAATGCAAGCTATGATGTAATATGAATGCAATATTTTTGGATTTTTATGAATTTTTTTATGAAACCCTAAATGAGAAATGTAATACAAAAAGATGCAAAGCCTAGATCTAGGGTTTAAAAGTCTACCTAATTAGAAAGATATGATGTCAAATGTCGAGTTCACCAAAATGAAACATAGAAAAATGGAAGAGGTGATGAATGATGACTAAATGCCAAGAACCTAGGATCAATTCCACTTTTCTAAAAGTTTTATTAGGACACAAATCCACAAGGTGCGTAGATTGGCTTTCAACATTAAAGGTGAGCCAATCAAACATGGATTTGATCCTTTTGAGTCTTAGAAATGAATTAAAAATGATTTGGAATAATTAAGCTAATTGAACTATATAACCTAGTATGAAAAATGTAATATTCTAAAAATCCACAGACTAAAATTAAAGATTGTAGGTGGATCTAGGAAGTGTTGATGATGTGTATCTATCACCAAAAGTTGGATATGAGTTTTATAGTAGGACTAGGTCACCCTTGGGTGAATGTGTCCTTGATGAGGGGTCCTGAAACTATTTTTACAATCCTCTAATGCAAGATTTGAGCTTTTGATTCCAAGTTGCAGAAGTGTCAGGATGTCGTTAGTAAATTTTGTAATTGAGTTTTTATAGCTTGACAACTTTGATGGAAAAAATGTAACAACAGGGAATTTATCTTCAATCTTTCTTCAATCATCTTCAAACCTATAACCTGCACATTCAAAGAGGGATAAAATGTTGGGCTATTTAGGGGCTTTCCTCAATCAAATCTCATGTAAGTGTTTTAACTTCCATAATGACAATTTCAATCATAGGAGTGATAATTTAAAGGAATGTATGATGAATGAAAAAAATGTTGCAACTCGCCACCCTTCAATGGCTTCCTTGAAGGATTGAAGTCATACACACCACTTTGAAAGGATTTGGATATTTATTTTCTTGAATTCTTGAATGCTTTGGAGACCTACAACAAAGATTATCCTTTACAAAACAATGAACATAAACACACATAACTCATAGAATTTGACATAATGTTAGTATCTTGAATTTCTGCAATAAAGCTCTGAAATACTGCTCTTGACTTGCTCAATATTTCTCTAGATCATATGTTTTCTCATAGATTTATTGTTAGATTTGAAATGATAAAATAACTAGGTATTTATATGCAATTGTACTAATTTCCCAGAAAATAGATTCCAGAAGTCAACACTTGATGTTTGAATTTTGGATGTTAAAATATCACCAAAATATTTGAATTGGGGTCTTGACAAATAAGGACACCCAACTTTCCAGGACACACTTAGTCGAGGGTGTGTGCAAGAGGTTGAGTCCACTTTTTGGCCAAAAAGTGGAAGTGTTTTCCATGTTTTTTAGATTTTTTTTCATTTGACCTAAATATTTGAAGCACTTAAAGATTGAATCTTAAAAAATGTCTGAAATTTTAAATGTAGTACTCTAATTCTAGTTTCCAAATATGTAATTTATTTTAATACCCATATCATAGAAATTGATTTTCAATAGGCATTTTTGAAAACAACTATTTAAAAGACTTTTTTTACCATACCATGCACATGCATGTCATCCATATTTTGACCTAAATAATTGATTTTTTCTAAATCCTTTTTGGAAAAGATTTGTAACACACTGAATAATGCACAAACGATATTTTTTGTAATTTTTTAAAATCTTTTTTTGTTAATCTTTTATTGGCCATATTTGTTGTTTTGAAAAATCCTCATGTACATCACGCATAAGATGACCTAAACTTCTCATTTTTATTTATTTTTCAAATTGAAAATAATTTTCTGAAGAATGTGGATGTATAATTTATTTTTCAAAAAATTATTTTAATAAAATTTTATTAAAATACTAAAAAACCTTGATACTTTAAGTTTATGGGTCAGTTTCATCAAAAATTATTTGAAAAATAGAAAAAAAAATCCAATTGTAAATAAAATTATATATTTGGAATCTGCAGAATCTCATCTATAATGGGTTTTAATTTCGTCAAATAATTCTTCAAAAGACATCTTCAAACATATGTCCAAAGTCACTCTTTTCTACTAACACTAACATGACCTTCAAGTTGCAAGTCCAAAGCTAAGGGTTAGCTCCGCAAGCTTTTTTTTTTGACCTGAAACCCATAGAAAAAATCGGGCAAAAAATTGAAATTTTTAGAAACAAGACCCCGTTTGGTTTTGTTTTAAAATTTTAATCCTTTATGGAACGGGATCCTGTTTTAGAATGCGATCTCATTTGTAAAAAAGGGGATCCCAATTTTGGCTCGGGCCCTCGAAGTGAAATGAGATCCTGTTTGATAAATAATGGGATCTCATTTCGTTTTGCTCGATTTAAGGGTTTTTTTTGTCTAAAAATTCCACTAGAAGTGGACTCATCTTCTTACATTTACCCTCGAGAGAAAAATAACAATTGGTTGCATTTATTCAATGTTTGCAATCCTTTGAAAAAAGGTAAAAAAAGAGCTTTGGAATGCATAATTTAGAAAATTAGGAGCTTAATTAAGTCCAATAAATTAGGGGGCAAAACATAATGTAAAATTGTTAAGGGTGACAATTTTTGACACTACACTAGGATAAATAGTTCTTTGAATTTAGCCCAAGAAAAACCACAATTGAATTTAATAAAACAATCCATGATCTAAAATCCCCCACCACCAAAATTACTCAATTACAAGACCCTCCTAACAAAATATGATCTTAACATTCTATACTTTGCATGCTATTAAAATTTTCACTAGTCGAAATTTATAAAGTAGTATTGGTTTTGATGTACTATAGATGCATTCAATACATATCTTTATAAAGTTATATCAGAACTAATAAGATTGTAATAAATACCTTCCCCAAAATTTGTACTTTACTATCTTTACAAACCCTCAAAATGGGGATACAAGAATTTAGAAAGTACAATATAACAAGATAGAATTGGATATTTCAAAATTCATAATTTAACTAAAATAACTCCTTATTAAAGGATCCAAACATTGTTCCTAAAAATATTTGTTTCAACCTACAACAAATAACAAGTCTTGGAAAAAGTTTTGAAAGTTGCAATAACTTTTTTTTGTTAAGAATCAAAATCATAAGTCAAAGTTAGAACATCATATATTAATCAACACTAATAAAAATATTCATTATGACCACTTGCTAGAAATATTTCAAATTCCTCCTTCCAATGAATCTAAAACCATTATTTTCAAGACCTATGCGAGGCATACAAATTTCTAGAAACATGCAATTGCTTTGAAAAAATAGCAAAAAGTATATTTCATAGAAGCTATAAGAAAACTATTTAGTTTGATGAAATGATAGTTGATCTATTGGTGGTCTTATCTCTAGACATGATATTAGAGTCACATGTTAACCCAAAATTCTCAAAAGAATCAATTTTGTACATCCCAAATTTAAACCCTTGTAAATATGGTCTTCAATGTCAAATTTGGATATAAGTAAAATCAAGACTAAATTTAAGATAATATCGAACCAATAGTGAGCTTAGATTTACTCTAGGAATCAACCTACAATACAAAACCACAAATGAAATCTTCCATAATCTAATATCTCATTCAACTTTTTTAATTCTCCAAGTCATCCAAGGATGCAAAAAGAGAACATACTTAGTAATGAAAATAAGACAAGCCTCTAGAAACTGTCTAGCTCAAATGCCATGTAAGATTTGGCTATGAAAACCACTCAAGATAGATGCTCAAAGCTAACACAAGCTATTAGAAGATCAATAGATTGCAATATGCAAACTTAATGTATATTCAATTTATACCAAAAGAATAGGTGGATATACATAGGATAAACTACCAAGAAATGTGAATGTAAAATCAATTTGGGATAAATGAGATGTAGTCACATGTATCCAAAAACTCTCCACCAAGTTAGGAGGTACAAGTCCGATGTGAAACCTACCCAAGTAAATACCTACCTAAGTAGGTTTATCATATCCTAGGTGCATATATGCAATGAAGTAAATAAAGTAAATGCAAAAATAAAATATGCACTAATAAGGAGTGCCCATTGCATGGTCACCCAAGTTCCTCTTTCACCATCATAATGTACCAAATCTCCCTTATGGGAACAGAGGCACAACTATTGTTATAACTATTAGAGAGTCACCACTCCACCTTTACTATTGTCTACGAGACACAAAGCTAGTTGGCCCTACCTCCACCTTAGCCTTCTAATCGCTAAAGTGGGTGGCTTTCACCTCCACAACACCCCTCCATGACCTCTCAACAATGTTGGCGGCCCCCTTTTGGTTAGGGAGAATTCCTTGACTGAGAGTTGTTATTTCTTGACCAAAATTTGTTCAAAATCAAACACAAGATGTTCCTATGAAGGATAAACTAGTTGTGATTGATGGATAGGAAACTCTATACAATGGTAGAGATTTGTTAAGTGGTAGATGGAATAGTCTTGATGGACATAACCTCACTCCTAATACTGGTATGACCCTTGTAAAATGTTATTTATTATGTTAGTTTATGTTGGTCTAATAAACAACTATCTCCCTTGTGAAATCATAGACTTTTTTAATTGATAGCTTTTTCTTTTTGAGATCTTTTATTTGTTTGTACTCTCCAATAAACTGATTCATACTACCTAATTTTTTTTTGAAGATTTAACTATATGATTTTTAAAAAGTTATTATAATATATAATGTTTATATATATATTTTACAACTAAAAATACTAAAAATAAAGAACCAGCTACTTTCTGGGACAAGCCAAGTCCTCTTAAATGTTAAGGAGCAAAGCGTTGGAAATAACGATTATAATATTAGATGAACATTTACAGAAGTCGCAGAGGGTTAGATATGTAACCCTATGTTTTATGTAAGATAGGAGACATTTACAATACATAAGCAGCTGTATAAATTACAGAAAATATATTGCAGTAAATCAAGCAGAGAAGAATCCCTCTTCAATGGCCGCATGGAAGACATTCCTCGGCTCTCCAAGCTTTTCAAAGACCATTCTTCCAAGTTTATTAGAGATTCGAGATCCTTTCGAAATAAAATCCTTCCAAGAAACCGACTTATCTTTCGGATTGCGAAGAATGAGTTGTGCAGAAACAGTTGCAGGCGTATCATTCCTCTGCTGCTCATCACCTCCGTCTGCCATGGCTGCTTCCGTTAAATGCCCTAAACAAATCACAAATACCTTCGAAATATGTTTCAATCTTTGCTGTTAAGTGATGGAACAATGGATCTTGCGTTTTATAAGCGGGAAAAAACAGATAGAAACCATGGGCTTCCATGTTCAATGCAGGCGCTGCATTATTTTAATGTTGTGGTTTTGGCGCTGTCATTCTCAAATGGGATCCCACTGTATCTTCATTCCTCGCCAAACAAAATCAATGGACTAAATTACATCACCTTCTTTTACAGGGGTCTATTATGGGGGGCTGGGCTTAAAGCATTGACTGTTTCATGTGGGTCCCACTTTAACTCAGTTCTCATCAAAACCTGTCCGTATCATTGAAGTTAGCGTTTGCCTCATTGTTGTGTCTCTTTGCCCATTGCCGTTACCGTTTACATCGTTTACGGTTCAGCAAAATGTGGAAGCACAGACAAGGCACAAGGCACTCAACTGGGTGTTGGACAACTTCTCAATACTCTACTTCAATAATTCAAATACTTTACATTTAGGATTATTTATTTCTAAAAAACAGTTCAATATTTTAAGAATAATATATACAAATTTAATATAATATTAAAGTGAAGACAAATATTTTAAGAATAATATATACAAATTTAATGTAATATTAAAGTGAAGACTAATATGATAATAGTTAATTTAAGAATCAATAAAAGTGTTAAGTTCAAATGTTAATTATTTTTAAAATTTATAATTAAATTAAAATATATTGATTGATTTGACAATCTGAAATAAACAAAATAATTATATTTAAAAATTGATTAAGTAAGGGTATTTAATGAAGGTAAAAAATATTATCATACAATATATATATATATATATATTTCAAAATATATAAAATTATTAAATAACTTTTTAATTAAATAAAATAAAATAATTTTAAGCATTTAAAATAAAATTTCTTATATAGATAAAAATAGCAATTTAAATAAAATAATTATTAACTAAATAAAAATGTTTTTTAGATAAAAATAAAGTAAAAAAAATATATAAAATAAAATAATTATAAACTAAATAGAATAATTCTTAATAAATAAAATAGCTAAAGATTATTTTTTGGAAATCTTTTAGATAATGTATTTAAATATCTATACTAATTATTTTTCACTTTTGTGAATTTAGTTTTATTATTTTTTATTTTTACTTTACAAATGACTATTTCCTTATATGACTATAAAAATATTTAATCAGATTAAAAATAAAGAAGAGAAAGTAGATATCAAATTTTAAAACTAATATATAATTCTTCAAATGACAATTCTAAAATTTTAAAATTAAATATGATTATACTTAAAAAAAAAAAACTCCTAAGAGATATAAATGTTGCTTATTATTTAGCAATCAAATAATTAACCAAAGAAAAAAAATAAAATTAGATATGATTTTACCAAATGAAAAATAAGTAACAATTCAAATTATTAAAAAAATGAAACTTTATATATATATTTACATTAGGATATTTATTTTTAAAAAGTAGTCCAAGATTTTAAGAATAATATATAAAAATTTAATATATTATTAAAGTTGAGAGTAATATGATAATAGTTAATTTAAGAATCAATAAAAATGTAAATGTTAATTATGTTTCAAAATTTATAATTAAATAAAAATGTATTGATTGATTTAAAAATGTGAAATAAATAAAATAATTGTATTTACAAAATGATTAATTAAAGGTATTAAATGAAGGTAAAAAATATTATCATTCAATTCATATATACATTTCAAAATATATAAAATTATAAAATAATTCTTTAAATAAATAAAATAAAATAATTTTAAGCATGCAAAAATAAAATAATTCCCATATAGATTAAAATAACTATTAAATAAATAAAAATGCTCTTTAGATAAACATAAAGTCAAGAATACATATAAAATGAAATAAATCTTAATAAATAAATAAACTAAAGATTATATTTTTGTAAAACTTTTAGATAATGTATTTAAGTATCTATATTAGTTATTTTTCACTTTTGTGAATTTAACTTTATTATTTTTTCATTTTTACTTTAGAATTGACTATTTTCTCATATGATTGTAAATATATTTAATCAAACTAAAAATAAAGAAAAGTAAGTAGATATCAAATTTAAAAGCTAGCCTATAATTCTTCAAATGTCAATTTTAAAATTTTAAAATTAAATATGATTATATTTTGAAAAAAAAACTCTATAAAGAGATATAAATGTTATTATTATTTAGCAATCAAATAATTAACAAAAATAAACAAAATAGATATGATTTTTACCAAATGAAAAAAAAGTAACAATTGAAATTATTAAAAAATTGAAACTTTTAAAAAGCATATATATATATATATATATATATATATACCAATTTAAGTGAGAAATTTTAAACAAGAGATATATTGTGTCAACTTTCTTAAATGAGTTGTTAATTTAAATTTTATTTAGAATTGAGACATGATTCATAAAATGAAATAGCAATAGATATGTAATTATATATTGTAAAGTTAAATACCAATCCATTTAGAAAAAATAGGAAAGTGTAAGGTAACATAAAACATTAGATAGTTAGATAACAAGAAATAATATTAGGAAGGTTGTAGTTTTCTTCATTAGCAATTATAGTTGATCTTTGAGGAAGAGATGTCAATATAGGGTTCATTAAGTTACTTCCAAAGAAAAATATTTTTCTTTATTAAAAAAAATGAAGTCTATTTAAAATTTATCTTTCCAATTTAATGTATTGTTAAATAAATTAAAATGGTAAAATATAAAAAATAGAAAATAAAAAACAAATTTTACTTTTTAACCTTCTTTCTAGCTTTGAAAAAACTAATTAATTTAATTTTTCTAGAGGGTGGGAGTTAAACTTCAATATTTAAAAATCATATTAAAAGCCATCTTATTATGCTTTTCCTATAAACTTTATAATAGTATGTTTAAAAAAAATCCTTGATAAAATAGATATAAAATGAACCACTTTTTCTAATTTGTTGGCATGCAAATGGAAATATTTGTGACATTTAAAACTTTGATATTGACTATACCAAACCCACTATCCTCTCTAAGATTTAAGAGTTATATAAGATAAATAGTGGTTAAATTATTTTCAACTTCATTTGGTGTTAATATTATAATACCTTTATAAAAGGTAAAAGCCCGTATGGATAATTTTTTACATCACTATCAAAAAAGACAATGAATTGATGTATGATAAGGTCCCCTAATATAAGCATATGTTACAAGATGTTTTTAATTTACTTTATTGTAAATGAAAATAACATTTCCATAGGATTCATCTTATAGGATAGTCAAATGAAATGCATACAACTTGGCATGAATCAAGCTAGATTAATTCAATATTCAATTATGGTCCATAATTTGTTTTTAAATATTAAATGCTAATCTAAGAAAGTAAATGTGAGGGATAAGACACTTTACTATAGAAAAAATATAGAGAATTGTTCATATGTGATGTTGAATTCCACATGCATGGGGATTGAATCTAGCTCCTCTCCATCTATACATATCCTTGAAATCAAAATAACCCTTGAATTTTGTTGAGGTGAAATTTGGTAATCTAGATCTTTTCTAGGGGTACGAGTTTGTCTTGTGAGCTATGGATCTAATTTGATAAATTTCACTCTTTTTCTTTTGACTTGCTTCAAATCTTACCCCTCTTTGATTATTAAGCATAGTTAGTATTTAAAAAATACCTTTGATAAATTGTTAGATCACAAGGGTCTTGTTCTTGTAGGATGACCCAGTTGAAGGGTCAAATTTATAGTCATTGAATTGATGGATGATAACACTCTTTAATCATGGAGATACTTTAGAATGATGTGATGTGGAATTATGTTCTTTTAAAATGTTTCAACTAAAGTTTTCCTAGTGTTCTCTTTATCTTAAATTCAAATGATACATGAATTCACATTAAATTATTTTGAGTACAAGGAAATAGTAATAAATCACATGAAATTTGCATTAAAAAAAAGAGAACTAGTGACACTAATAAAATGGGCAAGAGAGAAAAAGTAGGAAATTATATACTATTTTAAGTAAAAGTGAGAATTTTAAACAAGAGATATGAGTGTCAAGTTTATATATATATGAATTTGTATTATAATTAAAATTTATCACTTAAACTAGTATATATAAAGTTTCAATTTTTTAATAATCTGAATTGTTACTTATTTTTCATTTGGTAAAATCATATCTAATTTTAAAATTTTATTTCTTTTTTTTGTTTGGTTAATTATTTGATTGCTAAATAATAAGGAACATTTATATCTCTTTATAGGAATTTATTTTTTTCAAATATAGTCATATTTAATTTTTAAATTTTTAAATTGACATTTGAAGAATTATATATTCGTTTTAAAATTTGATATCTACTTACTATTCTTTATTTTTAATCTGATTAGATATTTTTATAGTCATATAAGAAAATAGTCAATTGTAAAGTAAAAATTAAAAAAATAGTAAAACTAAATTCACAAAAGTGAAAAATAACTAGTATAGATATTTAAATATATTATCTAAAAGATTTTCAAAAATATAATCTTTAGTTATTTTATATATTAAGAATTATTCTATTTAGTTTAGAATTATTTTATTTTATAATTTTTTTAACTTTATTTTTATCTAAAAAACATTTTTATTTAGTTAATAATTATTTTATTCAAATTTCTATTTTTATCTATATAAGAAATTTTATTTTGCATGCTTAAAATTATTTTATTTTATTTATTTAAAATTTATTTTATAATTTTATATATTTTAAAATATATTGTATGATAATATTTTTTACCTTCACTAAATACCCTTACTTAATCAATTTTTAAATATAATTATTTTGTTTATTTCAAATTGTCAAATCAATCAATATATTTTAATTTAATTATAAATTTTAAAAATAATTAACATTTGAACTTAACACTTTTATTGATTCTTAAATTAAATATTATCATATTAGTCTCCACTTTAATATTATATTAAATTCGTATATATTATTCTTAAAATATTGAACTACTTTATAGAAATAAATAATCCTAAATGTAAAGTATTTGAATTATTGGGGTAGAGTATTCAAAAGTTGTCCAACACCCAGTTCACGTGCCTTGTTGTGCTTCCACATTTTGCTGAATCGTAAATGGTGTAAACGGTAACGGTAACGGCAATAGACAAAGACGACAATAACTTTAAAGGTCAATGATACAAACAGGTTTATTGATCAGAGCTGAGTTAAAGTGGGACCCACATGAAACACACACCTAAGCAGTCAATGTTTAGTGTGTGATGTTTAAGCCCAACCCTTTATTTTCAAATAAATATAAATCATTATAGATTAAAAACATCATTATTAATACAATGCAATCAATAATAAACAATATATATTCAATCCATTTCATTTTTTATTTTTTATTTTTTATGTCAATGTATTGTATTATACAAATTCATCATAAAATATTAACATTTGGGTCATTATGTGTCTAGTCAATCTCATTATAAACCTTTTCGGTGTGGAGGGATGAGACTATTTTATTCATAACACCTTAGATTGATGTTTCATTTACGTAATTACATGGCCCTTTTTTAATAAAGAATGTATATATGGACTTTCTTTTAATGTATTTAAGAATTTACTTTTTGATTTTATGTATTTGTATTGTTTTATTTATAAACTTTAAAATGATAAGGTATAAGAGAATAACATTTAGTTTATATTAAATATATGTTAAATATAATTGTAATTGTTGAGATAGTCTAATATTAGTTGGTCGATCAATATTATCGGGCTTCTTTGTGATTTATTGTTTCATATGGCAAGTGTTTTAAAAAGGTTCAAATCTCTGCTAGGGTTTTGTGCTTTCTGAGGTCATTCGTGGCCCCTCCTGCGTCATACTGCACTTCATGTGTAGGAAATTGTTTCCTTCATTGAGTACGGCCGCATTTACTGCGGTTTTAGGGGTTTATTATGCCTTCAACCGGCTCTAACCCGACAATTTTTGCTGGTGTTGGCGGTTCGTCGGCGCAGTTTAATGGCTCCCCCACCGAACAAACGCCCTCGAAAATTTGTTCCGAAAGTCTTTCATGAGGTAAGCATTATAACGCCTCTGCTGATGTAGTTTTACCTTTACCTGATTTTGATTCTGCATGCCAATGGCTTGAACAACACACCCTTGTGGGTTATTTTGTTGGGAGGACTCCCCCCGAAAGTGTGCTAAAAGACTGGGTTAACAAGGCCTGGGTCCCTTATGGGGTCCGCCTTGATATGGTCCAAAACCTGACCAAGGGTTTTTTCTTTGTTCCGCTTTGCGGAAGTCAATCATGTCCAAGCTATTCTGGGTCATGGACCCTGGTATGTTCGTTCCTCCTTGTTGGTTTTCCAGGCTTGGACCCAAGATTTTGCTGTCTCAGAGGACACCAAAATGTGTGCTCCGATTTGGATTAAGTTTCCCGGGTTGCCCTTGCCATGTGTGCCCTTCTTGCTCCATATTGCTTCCTCTCTGGGGAAGGTTGTTTGCATCAAACCTGATAGGTTTTTTCAAGCCTGTCCTCAAAAGAGGGTTTGTGTGGAAGTTGATTTATCCAAGGATTTGAAAGAGTCTGTAGACATTCAAATCGGAGATATTTGCCACTCCCAGAAAATCACATATTTTAACCTACCCAACACGTGCTACTGGTGCCAATCAGCTGATCACAAGATCAGGGACTGTCCTTTGTCAGTTCCCCGTACTGTCTCTCAGCCATGGGGTGTTGAAAAGCCTCGTCCGATAGAGCCTTCAGCTAAGGCGAACACAAAGTGGACTATGGTCACAAACTGGAAGAATAAGTCGTCTGGTACTAGGTCAGCTCCCAATGCCCCATAACCGACCCAGCAGATTTCGAACCCTTCAAAGAAGGGGATAGCTACTCCCTCAGGAGTGGCTTCTGCTATTCTACAGCCTAGGCCGAAGGCCGCGCCCCAGCCTGCTACTGTTTTATGTGCTCAACCGGCTTTGTCCTCCGTTGTGGGGAACCAGCGGCGTTCTCGCAGCCCATCTCCTCCACCGGAAGAAGGTGAATATGTGCTAGAAAAATGGAGATTTTCTCCCTCTATTCAAATAGGTTTAGTTCCGCAAGAGTTTTTGAAGAATAGCTTCTCTTCCCTGGGTGAAGAGGACCGGGATTCTGCAAGCATGGAATATTTTCCATGAATTTTCTCTCATGGATTGTTCAAGGTCTCACAGACCTCTCAAGGAAGTATTCTATTAGGAATACTTTGAAGAATTATCCAGAAATTGAAGTGCTTTGTCTCCAGGAAGTTAAAATTTCAAGTTTTTTGCTTGCTTCGGCTTGTCACTCTATTTGGCCAGCCAGTACTATGTTTTGCACTCTACATGAGGCTGGTCGTGGTGGAGCTATTACTCTTTTGGCCCCACAATTGCTTCCTTATGTGGTTGACCATGGGGTGGACCCCTCCCAGTGAGCTATCTGGATTCTTCTCAATATTGAGAATCATTCCTTCGGGATTATTAATATTTATGCCTCTAATGATGTTGTGGAACGTTGTTTGTTTTGGCGCTAGATTGCTGACTCTTTGCCAGTTGCCACCTGGTTGCTCTGTGGCGATTTCAACATGGTTGAAATGGCGTACGATAAGAATGGCACCGTGCCTTTTCGTTGGGCTGCGGGTGAAAGGGAAGCGTGGTTCTATATGCACAATAAATTGGGACTTTTTGATCCCAATATGGGTTACCGCCATTCTCATTCCCTCTGGCACACTTGGTGTAATTACAAGGCTGGTTCTAACAGAGTCTTTAAATGCCTTGATCGTGCCATGCTCTCGGCACAATCTTTTTTTTTTTCAGGAGCTCTGCCTTGCCTGTGAAGCCGTTAGTGGATGTGACCCTTTCGGATCACTTCCCAATTCAATTTTGCATTGAGTGGCTGTCTTGTCAACCTCGCACGTGTAAGACTCAATTCTTCTTGAACATGTCTCTGCTCTGTCACAAGCCCACCCTGGCCCACATTCTTCGAGTGTGGAATTTAGAGTGTCGTCCTTCTGGCCGTACGGGCTGGATTGTTTGGTGGAATGATGCTATCATTCATACTACGCGTTTCTTGCACATTTATGGGCGACAACTTGCTATTTTCCATCGACGTTCTTACGAGGCCACCACTGTTGACTTGTGTGCTGCTATGGAGGCCTTAGTAGCTTGTCCTTTCTCCCCGTCACATCAAGTCCGGGTGGCGGACTTAAGACACCAGCAACAAGTGGCAGATAGCTATTCTGCTAGGGACGCTCAAATCAAGGCTCGGCTTCACTGGCTCAAAATTGGCGACTATGCCTCCAAAGAGTTTTTTTTAGCTCTTCGTGCTAGGCACTCTTCCCCAGGCATTAAAGCTATCAAAGATGGTAATCAAGTGCTCTCTGAGCTACCTGACATTCTCCAGGCTTTTGTGCGTCACTATGAGCAAGTTTTCATGGCTCAGGACCCTATGCCTACGCACCAGCAAGCCCTTAAGAGCTGCCTTGTTGTTGTGCCACATAGGCTTTCTTTAGCCTAGACTAATTTATTTGATCAATTATTAACAATTGATGATCTCAAGGAAGCCGTTTCCTCCATGGTCGATGACAAGGCTCCTGGGATTGATGGCTTTCCTTGTAAATTTTATAAAGTGCTTTGGGACTGTATTGGGAGTGACCTGCATCATGTTTATCTTGAAGCCTTTCACAACAACTCTCTAGGTAATTTAATAAATAAAGGCAATATTAAATTCATACCTAAGCTTGGGGATCCAGAGGATATTTGTAACTGGCGGCCCATCACGCTTCTTAATGTTTCTTATAAAATCATTGCCAAAGCCTTGGCTCTGAAAATTCGCCACCCCTTACCTCAAATTGTGCGTCCCAAGCAGACTGGATTCATTAAATCCAAGTTCATTATTGATAACATTATTGTTGTTTGGGAAGGCATGGAGTGGGCCCGGCGTTCGAACCAGAAAGTTGTGTTCATTAAAATTGATTTTGCCAAAGCATATGACCGTATTGAATGGCCTTTCATTCTTGCGATGTTACAGGCATTGAGTTTTGGGCCCCATTTTTTGTAGTCTATTCGTATGCTTTTTTTTTGATGCCTCGGCTTGCATTTGCATTAATGGTCACCAGTCCTCTGCTTTTGGCCTTTTTTGTTCTATTCGCCAGGGATGCCCTCTTGCCCCTGCTTTGTATGTTCTGGCTGCTAAGGGCTTTGGATATCTCCTGGCCAATGCTATCTCCCAGCAGCGTGTTAAAGGAATCACTCTCCCGGACTCTTAAGAGTAGCTTGTCAATGGGCACTTCGCGGATGACTCCTTTCTCACTCTTTTAGAGGATGAAGGATCGATCGTTGCTGCCCTTGACTGCCTTGATACTTTTTATCTTGTGTTCGGTTCCGCAATTTAATGGCATAAAACCTTGTGCTATAGACAGTCGGTGCTCCCCACTCTTGCATGGCTTCAAACTTATAACTGGAAATGGATTGGTCAAGGTGAAATCTTTCGATTCCTGGGCATTCCTTTCGCCTTCCAGGCTTCCCCTCGGGAGCTCTGGCAAGCCGTGCTCTCCAGAGTTGAACAGAAGCTGGCCTATTGGGTTACCAAGCCTCTTTTACTGGCTGGAAAATTCCAAGTGTGCTCTAAAATCTTGGTTGTCACCCACGTCTATTATTCTTCCTATTGGGCTCCTTCTAAAGCAGCCTACAACAGGCTTGAGAAGCTGCTCCATGATTTTCTTTGGGCCTCTGCTGAGACCCATAGGACTTTCATCGAGTCACTTGGGAATTTTGTTGTCTCCCCAAGGATTCAGGAGGGCTCGGCTTGCTTTCCACTCAACGACAAGGGACTGCTCTCTGTTTCAAATGGATTATCCGTGCGCTTACTAGGGATGAAGCCTGGAAAATTCTCCTCAGGCATTGTATCCAGTCTAGGTTTCCTGTTCACAGACTCACCTGGAAAGGAATCAGCTTCCAAACCCTTCTGGTTATGAGGTAGCCGGTTCAAATTATGGGCTCCTTTATGGCTAAAAGTATTTGGCACTCTTGGGAAACTGTCAAGCCTTGGCTCCGTTGGGTCGGGGCTGGATTTCGTGATGGGCTTTCCATCAACCAACATAACCTATGGTGGTCTCCCCTTCTAGCTCAGAATGGTCAACCCCTGGCTAAGTTGCCTTGGTTCAAAGCTCTCCGATTTCATAAGAAGGGTATTCAGACTTTGCACCAGCTCTTCCACCGGCCTACCATGAGTATTTTGCAGTGGGATGCTTTTAAAACCCATTATAGCCTTGAAAACCAGGATCGTCCTACTTTTGATGGGCTGGTGAACGCCATTCCGGTGGAAATTCTTCACAAAGTTGGCATTCATGGGTACAAACCTTGGTGGAAAGACTAGAAATGGTTTCCAGATACTCCTCTAAGGAGCTACAAGCCGCGGCTTGGTTACAGGTGGCTTTCACACTATTTCCCTATGATCAGTTCTTTGAACCAGCGATGGCATCTTAACTCCTCAACCTTTACTTGGCGTAGGAGGATTGATGCCATTTGGTCTGCAATTGTTAATCCGAAGCTGGCCCACTTTGTTTGGTGTATTCTTTTGCAAGGCTTGCCTGTGGGCTCTCAGCTGGTTCATTTGGGGGTCTCTGACCCTTGCTGCCCTTTTTGTGGGTAGCCAGAAAGCTTCAAGCACCTTTTTTGGTTTTGTCCCAGAGCTCAACAGTTTTGGACTTGGATTCATGATTTCTTTCGGCTTTTTAGGCTTGAACCCTTTTCGTGGCATATGGTTCTACTGGGGGACCCACCTGGAACCCCGACTAAGTTCACCCAGCTTTGGCACACTTTTAGAGTGGAAATCCTCTTCAATATTTGGAAAGACAAAAATGCTTGTATTTTTGCTCATTCACATTTAGATGTTAATGTGTCTCTTTATGCTAAAGCAGTTATATGTTCCAATGTAATGTTACAGATTCAAGTGCAAGCCAACAAGGTTGCACTGGAAGTGGCTCACCTGCAGGTTCTCCTGGACCACTGGGGCAATGCCCCTTGTACTGTGGTTCGGATCCCTGACTCGCCCTCCTCCTCTTGGGGCCGGTCGCCCTCTCGGGGCAAGAAGTGGAGTGATTCCACGTGGGCTCGCTCCCAGCCTCCTGCTCGGAGGGATTCTCGACCTCCCAGGCAAGCTCGTTCTCCTTCGCCGCGTCCTGGTCTTGGCTGGCACTCTAGTGGTGCACCGAGGAACAGTGGTGGTGGTTCTAGGTGGCCTTTGGATTCTCCACCTGCTCCTGGCTCTGGTTGGCCTTCCACTGGCAAAAGCTTTTCGTGGCTTGCTCTCGTAATCTTGCCTCGGTGCGAGGATAAAGATAAAGAGGAAGAAAAGAATGATGATGGTTGGGGTGCTCCTCCTGACGTCACTCCAAACCCCGTTGATGTATGGGGGAAACATCTGGATGACCAGGATCCCCCAGGATCTACTAGCACTGCATTACCTGCTTGGTTTTCATTCTGTTGTTAAATTTCTGGGCTAGGCCCATGTGACATTTGATATTTTGGTTTTTCTGGGCTGGTCCCATGTGACTTTCAGGGTGTGCCTTCTTACCACCCGCCCCTTTTTTGTGAATTTGTAATTTTATCTTTATTAATATAGATATCTGGAAAATTCATCAAAAAACAAAAATATTAGTTGGTCAATTTATATTAGTGTTTTCATAATCAAATTTATATGAGTTATGTAATGAGAATGATTTAATAAAATCATAATATTAAAAAATATGATGTAAATACTTGATAACACAAGACATATTAA
Organism: Sequoiadendron giganteum; assembly: GCA_007115665.2. Taxonomy (NCBI): domain Eukaryota; kingdom Viridiplantae; phylum Streptophyta; class Pinopsida; order Cupressales; family Cupressaceae; genus Sequoiadendron; species Sequoiadendron giganteum. The sequence goes on along the minus strand of CM021101.1, from coordinate 93,212,949 downwards.
GGTAATAAAAACTAACCACTAGTTCCTACATATATTATACTTATGTCTTGGATCCACCCAACTACCTATTAGACTATATTAATGAAATTGTATAACTTAATTAAGTGTTAAGGTAGTCACGAGCCAACTATTGATAACCTTATGTACACTATAAGATTGAGGGTGTGACATGCCCACTCTTCACACAAGTGTTGTCCTCGACACTAAATAATTGTGTTCCTTGATGCTAATCTATTGTGGATACTTTTGCATAAAATCTTTATCTCCCCATGTGGCACTTCAATAGGCATATACTTCCATTTAATGAGGTACTCTATCATTATTCAAGTCCTAAATTTCTTCATGCATGAATAGAAAATTAACTCAAGTTCCAAGATGGATATTCCCTTTACATCTATCTTATGTAGCACTAATTATGTCAGTATTATATGTTGGTCCACTTTTCTCTTTATTTTGTTCTATGCCTTTGACTTGATCTCCTTAAGACTAATGGGTACCTCTTGCAAGCATTGAATGTGTTCTTTAATTTCTCTAATATGTGTGTACACCCTCAAGGAAGAGGCGATGGATGTTGGGTAGTGTCGTATTACTATTTGAATGTCATGATCATGATCTACTTTAGGAGGTATACCTTTTACATATCTCCAAACAACTATTAAGTAAAAATCTATAATTTCTTATAGTAGATTTGTTGGAGTGGGAAATTCCTTCTTTGGTGATAGGTTTTGAAATCCCATGTGAGTGCCAACCATTGAATTATTTGGGTGACAATCCATCTTCAAATTTTATTCAATCCCAAAAGCATCATGTTTCTTAGAAGACACGTATTCTTTGTAAATCTTATGATGACAAATCACTATCTTAGATTTCATATAAATCACAATAGGCTTAATTCTCTTTGATAATTAATCAATTTCTCCTCTCATGATTGTCACCTCCTCCTTTAATGATATAATTTCATCCTTAATCTTGGTGTTTTCTTCCCTTATAGATTCAAATCTATAGAACCCATCACTTGAACTATTGTATTATCCTTGTCAAAGAGTTTCTCCAAGAGATTAGATTCATTCCCATATATGTTGTTGAAGTCCCTGCCATGATGCCTCCAAGATAGTTTTCACAATAAATTACTCAAAGAAAATCAAAATAATCTACAAATGTTACTATAACTTACCAAGATCTAAATCTCACTTCTAAAAAAACCTCTAAGAAATTTAATAGTTTTCAATGTTATGAGTGAATCTAGTGGAAATCTCGATTTCAAAATAACTCATTCAATTCTATTGAACTATAGTAACTTCAATATGTTTGATTATTTCTCTAGAAACTAAAATATATATACTAATTTACAACCTTGGGAGTGAATTTGGTGGAAAATCTAATTTCATAGTTTAAATGATTTAAATCTACTCCAAATAACTCCAAATCTAGAGTTTAGTAGCTTCAATATATCCTTGAATTTAAAAAAGGAAAAAGAAAAAATTAAGAAAAAAATCACCAAAATAGGAGATATATGAGCTTCACAATTTGACCTCTTGAGTAAACAAAAATCACCTTGATTATTTCCCTTCAAGTGCAAAGATCATGCTCTAACACCATTTGTAATGAAATAACTTACATTTGTAGAAAATAATAGAATAGAAATTATGTTCAATGGAAACTTGATCATAAACATCCTTTGAAACATGAACCTAATGGAATATTTATCACATGCTATATAGTTATGGCCACCTAGATAGGCATATACACAAAAACTAAAATAGGGAAGATCTATGAAAATTATTTTATAAAATTCATTTAAAAAATTTACCAATTGCATTGTTGTGAATTTTTATTGAAGAATTTAAAATATGTAAGAGTTTCAAATTCCTTAGAAGGCATATGAGGAAAATATACTAGTGTGAATTAGCTAGAGAATTATGTTGAAGATCACAATGATGGAAGTAGATATTACTACTATCATATTTAATTTCTTTTAAAAGAGATATAGGTCTTGATATCAATGACCAATATAAGGTGAGCTTAGTGAAAAATCTTTGGAGTTCACTTGTTGCATAGGGGAATCATTACACAATATCTAATGTGGCTTTTTATATTTCTCTAAGTTAATCTTTTTCATTGACCTTAGGATTTCCCTCCTTGGTATTGTAGAGATATAAGTAGAAAAATTATCGAATCCTATTGATAAGTATTTTATCTACCATAGTTTTACAATAAGTCTTGGAGCTCTTTTTCTAGGTTGACATACATCCCTAATATTGGATATTGAGTGTTCGATTTATGATTACAAGCATATATTTTTGAGTCTCAATAATGCGTGGTAGGAGGAATATAAGCTGGGGGTAGATATAAATATAGTAGATGCAATAAAAGGTGGGTTGATAGGTCCTAAAGAGGCATGTTGAAATATAGGTGGCATAGTGACAATATGAGGACAAATGAAAGAAATGTTGTAGGGGGTTAAGTAAGAGGAACATTTAGAGGTTAACCAATGACATTAGGATTAAGGTTTAATTGGGAGACAGGGAGGGAAAATGACAAGACTGTGATTGAGGATGAGCAGAAGATGATGTTTAGGATATGGGAAGAGTGAGGAATTGAGAAAGGACAATAAGGGTTCATTTAGATAATATGAAGTAGGAGTAAGGATACTAGGAATGAAGGAGGAATGAGAATGGGAGACAATTTTTGAAGAGGATGATTAGATTTGAGGAGGAATAGGTTCATTCATTATTTAATTGATTCTTGTGATGATATCCATAAAGTAGGATGTGTTGAATAAGAGAGTAGAAGGGGAACATTGAAATTTGAGGAGGGGTTAATAGTTTCATCATCTAGTTTATCCACATCATCCCTAAAAATTTGGAGCTTGTTGGAAATGTCCTTACATTTTTGTTGTTCTCTTTTTTATAGTGGGCATCATACTCAAAAATATCTTTACTATTGAGATAGTGGTATTAGCTTATGTGAACATAGGGATTTTGTTATTCACTATTCTTAGTGACAAGTTAAGACGAGGTTTATGTTTAAGAGGAAAGGTAGAACATGAAATGTGTTTTCACATATAATCCTAAAGCAAGCATTTGACATATTTTGAAATTAAATATGAAGAAAAAGAAGTTCCAATGTGTAGAAGTGTCATGTTTAGCAAATAAAAAGTAAAAATAAATGAAGATAGGTTATGATTCTTTCTAATTTCCTTTTCACCATTAGTCTACAATTTAATCTAGAATCTAAATTGAAATACAATGAAACATTAAAATACATTTTAGATTCCAAATTAAAGAAATTAGATAAGTTTTCTCATGGGAAATGAAGAGAAAAGAGATAAGGGATAGAGCACTAGTCCTTTTGGCAATCAAGATTTTATTGTTCTAACTCCATAATGCTTCTAGATTAGGAGGGGGGATGTGTAATTTGCAACCTACTTATTTCTTCTCTTTTCTTGAGCTCTGTGTTGGGAGAATATATTCATACATGGCTCTATGTGACTTCATGTGCTATCATTTGTACAACCATGATCACGTACTTAAGTTGCACTAGTATCATGTATGATTGTGGCCACATCCTTTATGACTTTATTATTTTCTTCTAGAGATACAATTTCTATTAAGAGAGTGTGGTATCATAGGCACTTTTTGGGGTGTCTTGAGGAGGTTGAATAGTAAAACTTATTTAATGATGATTACACACCACAAAGATTTGATAAGATTGTAGTTCATGGATGACTTGGAAAATGTGCATAAGTTTAAATTATACATGAAGAGAAAATCACAATGATGGCTACTATTGTGCTTCTGAATGTCTCTTACTAATTTGTGTTGCTTCCTATTCTTTTTGTGTGTTCAAGATCCAAGCAATCATTTATTTAACAACCAATATAATTTTATAGTCGTTTAGACACAATAGATGATATACATGAAAATTAAAGTAAAAAAAAGAAGTGTTAAAATGAGAAAATAATAATTTATAATAGTGTACACAATTATGTACGATGCATCCAAGTGTCAATACCATGGGTGTGGTAACATCTAGACTGCTATAATGATGGGAAGTGAAACAAAATTAGGTGTTCAAATCTAAAAAGGTTAAAGATGACATAAGATATGGATTTAGGAAAAATAAAAATACACCACATAAATCTAAAAAACTATTATCATGCATATTAAATAAAGATACTAATAATTAATATTAAACTAAACCAATAATATTAAATATTTCTACACTAATAAATATTCAATTACTTAAAAATATATTTATATACTACCGTTTATAACTTAATTTTCAAAAATAATCTTATATAATTTTTTTAATAAATATAATATATATCATTTGCAAACTTCTTTTAAACTAATTTGAAAATTAAATAAATAAAAAAACACAACATTATAAAATTATAAAGTATTATCTAATTATAATCTTGTCATAAATACTTACATATTTTATCTTCTGGATTTTTTTATTTACTTTAAATTTTATCTTAAAAACTAATAATTATAAATTAAAAAACAGTAATAGTAATAATTACTTGGAAAACAAAAATCATGAGATGATGAGACCATTGTCTTCCCAAAAATCTCTGAAGTGTCAATGGGCCCTTGGTCTACTGGTGAAGTTGAAAGGTTCTAAATGAGCCCACTAGGGATCAAGTCTTGTTGAGTGCAAAGGCTCCAACACCGAAAAAGGGATGAAGTCGGGATCGTGCACCAGGCGAATTTGACGGAATGGATACCCCTCAGTCCTTGGCTCTTAGCCGAAGAGGTTCAGCCCAAAAAAAACTCGTGCTCCCATATCGGATAGCAAAAAAAAATTGTGGATGATCTCCATCAAAAAAATAAAAAATCTTTGAAGACTTCCGACATTTCTTACTTAAAAAAACCAGATAAGTGACTGGATATTGACAAATTCTCCAAATACCGGCCAATTTTTGGCTTTAGACTCAACAATTTGACGTGGCCACAATGCCCATAGTTTCACATTTTACCGTTTCTCAAAACTGCCGGCACGCTTTTCAGGTTAGCTAACAACTTTTCTTCCATCAATACAAACATTTTATTTGCAAAGATCTGTACAGAACCCTATTTCCAAAGCGCCTTATATTCATTGTATTATAGAGTCAAATTTTTTACCTTAACTGATCTGATGGAATACGCGTGTGACACACATGGTAGACGCATGGTTTCTTTCTGTTAGCTATGGCTTCTTCTTGGATGACGCGAGGTTGGGACCCGAAACCTTCCCATTAACTAGCACAAATAAACTCTACTACCTACACTAACTATGGCCTATCTTATATGATTGCGACAACATCCTCAAATGACATGGTGTCATAAACAACTTTGTGGGTTGGTCTTAAGGACGTTGAATAGTAAGATGCCTTCCAAGATTTAATAAGATTGGAGAAGGAATGTGTTGAGACATATACATGTGTAAATTATAGGTGAAGATACTTAATGAATTCTATTATGTTTTTTAACTTTTATTACTAATCTATGTTGATTATTATGATGTTTTTGATTAAAGTAAAAATCGGTTTTGAAGGGAGTCCGAAATCCTTTACAAATAGATTTTGAATGGATTTGGAACTCTCAATCGAAAGGTTGTCAAAACATAAAGACAAGAAAGCACAGACAACCAAGGAAAAAAAGGCTACCAAAGCCAAAGAACCGCAACCGGCTACAAAGCCGCAAAATAGTCAGCAACCAGTCAAAAGCGAACCCCCAAACAAGAACCATCAGGATTTACATTTAGAATTACTCTTGTGGGAACAAAGAGTCATGTCAAAATGAGGCTTAGAGGACTTATCTTTCTTGCTATTTACCGTTATCCAACCCTCTTCCACTTGCATTGTCTTATCGAGCCAAGCCAGCACACAATTATCTTGAAGAAGACATCCTGATCCTACAACCACAACCTTATAGATTTGATTTGTATTCCTCCCTGCAAGCATGGCCAAATCAGAAGAACCACCTAAAATGATAGCCGAAGCACTATCACCAACAGTGGAAGCCATAGGCTCACTCTCAATCTCATTAGGGGTTTTAACATTGTAGTCTAGCATGGCATCAACAACCTCACCATTAGAGACATTCAGAGAGGAAGCCCCAAGGCCCTGAGAATCCAAAGCAGCCACCTCAGAAAAACTCCTAAGTTGCTCAACTTTCTTCTCAACCGTATAATGTTGCTGAGAAGCACCTTTCCACCAAGTCGCCTTCATGAATTTTTTCTTAAAACCACATTGAGCAACAACATGACATTTTTTTAAAAAATCTTCTACATCGGAAGGGAATCCCTTCATAGTCCAAAGCTTGGACCCAAGAACACTTAAAAGTTTTAAGTAATATCTCAGTAGGAAACCCTTTTGAAACATCCATTTCAACCAATATGCGGGCAAAGGTAGAGTGAAACATATCGGAGGATGCATCATCCACCAGCAAAAAAATCCAAGAACCTCTCCCACTTCCTCTAAAAGGGAATCAGTTCATAAATGTAGAGGAAGATTAGGAAGTCGAATCTAAATTGGGATCTTATTGAAAGTTTCAGAAGAAGGGTTGAAATCAACATGCCAAGGCTTAATCATCAACATAAATTTATCCTCCTAGCTAAAAAAGTGATCACACAAAATTTTGTTTCTATCCAGATCAATGTCAAATTTAGCAATGAAAAACCCCTTGGCCATGGGGAAAATATGGACTTTACAAGTAATTAAAGACGCCCATTCTTTTGAGATCCAGGAGTGCAGCTGAGGAAGGGAAGGCCAAAAACCCTTGAACCGACAGATCACCCCATGTGAGGAGAAGGAAAAAGCATTAAAATCTCCTCTTCCATCTCATCTTTCAGATTGATGGAGATGGCATTTTCCACAGGAACAAAACCACCCAAAGGAAGTGGCTCATGCCCAGATTTCAAAGCCCTAGCCAACGCCTTCGCATCGTGGCCACCATGCTTGCTACGTCTGTCCACCCTCGCAACAGAGGACCCACCAATCTCCCGCTCACTTTTTTCAGGTGACATCACACCTTTCTCAGGTAGTTTCGCAGGGACTTGGTCTCCATTAAGCCCATCGCAAACCCCATCAACTCTGTTCTCGCCGTCGCAACTTTTGTTCGTCGCCCCCGTAGACGTAGAGGAAGCCCAAGCCATCATAGTTTTATTATTATGATGTTGTTATGTGTTGTTTCTTTTACTTGTTATGAGTTATGATTCAATTATTTTTTTATTTAATATAAAAATTATAACTATTTATGATTGTTTAGATGTGAGAGAGGAAATACATGTGAAGTGAACTAAAAAGACAAGCATCAGAATGAGAAAAAATATTTTGAACATTGCATACATGACCATGTAGGGCCACATCCAAGGGACTATACCATGGGCATAATAATGTCCAAGATAGTGGATGAGGAGGAATAAAATAAAGTTGGATGTTCCAAGTCTAAAAGGGGTTAAGGGTGACATAAGATATGGTATAGGAATTGTTGGTAAATTGAACAAATTCAAATGGTCATTATCATACTTATTAAATAAAAATGTTAAAAGTGAATGTTAAACTAGAGTAAAAAATGTTGGTTGTCTTTATACTACAAAGTGTCCAAGTCTAAAAGGGGTTAAGGGTGACATAAGATATGGTATAGGAATTGTTGGTACATTGAACAAATTCAAATGGTCATTATCATACTTATTAAATAAAAATGTTAAAAGTGAATGTTAAACTAGAGTAGAAAATGTTGGTTGTCTTTATACTACAAAGTGTTCATTTACTTATACCATGATTTTATAAAGTCAATTATAACTTTATTTTAAAAGGTTCAAGGAATTTATGTATACTTTAAATTTGTATAATGAATTATTTAAAAATCTCTCTTTAAAAAGTGGAGCAGGTATAATATAGAATTTGAAAGTTGATTGAATGTAGAGAAGAATGTTAAAGTTGTGCAATTATACTTTCTCTATTTAATTGTAAATTTGTTACATGAATACATATTCATCTTTCTTCTTTTTTCAATTTAATTTTAGATTTATTTTTTTGTTAGAAACAATATAATTATATAAATATTCACATCTTTATATTTTTTTAATAGATTATAATGTAATAAATAATATCCTTTTTGTTAGCTATGGCTTCTTCTTGGATGACAAGAGCTTGGGACCCAAAACCTTTCCGTTAACTAGTAAAAATATACTATACTACCTAAACTACTTATGGCCTATCTTATATGATTGTGACAACATCCTCTACTGCTCTACTACCTACGTATATAATGGAAATCGATATTCAAATGACATGGTGTCATAGACAACTTTGGTGGTTGGTCTTGAGGAGGTTGAATAGTAAAACTTCTTTGATGATGATCAAATTCTACAAGATTTAATAAGAACAGAGAAGGAATGTGCTAGGAAATATATGTGTAAATTATAAATGAAGATAGAGTTATAATAATGGATTCTATTGTTCTTCTTAACTTCTATTTATTAATTTATGTTGATTATTATGATGTGTTGTTATTTGTTGCTTTCCTTACTTGTGTAGTCATGATCCAATTATTTCTTTATTTAATATGAAGTTTATGATTATTTATGGTTGTTTAGATGTGAGAGAGGCTATACATGTGAAATGAAGTAAAAAAGGCAAGGATCAAAATGAGAAAAATAAGCTTTTGAACATTGCATACATGACCATGTAGGGCCACATCCAAGGGACTATACCATGGACATAATAATGTCCAAGATAGTGGAATGAGGAGGAATAAAATAAAGTTGGATGTTCAAGTCTAAAAAGGGTTAAGGGTGACATAAGATATGGATATAGGAATTGTTGGTGCATTGAATAAATTCAAATGGTCATTATCATGTTTATTAAAAGTGAATGTTAAAAACTAGAATAGAAAATGTTGGTTGTCTTTACTACAAAGTGTTCAATTACTTATACCATGATTTTATAAAGCCAATTATAACTTTATTTTGAAAGGTTCGAGGAATTTATTTATACTTTAAATTTGTATAATGAATTATTTAAAATTCTCTCTTTAAAAAGTGGAGCGAGTGTAATATAGAATTTGAAAGCTATCTGAACGTAGAGAAGAATGTTAAAGTTGTGCAAAATTTGTTACATGACTGCATATTCATCTTTCTTCTTTTTTCAATTTATTTTTAGAATTTTTTTTTGTTAGAAACAATATAATTATATAAATATTCACATCTTTACGTTTTTTTAATAGATTATAACGTAATAATAATATTTTAAATTAGAAAACAATCTTTCATCAAGTTTCCTTATCCATCAAAGTCATTGGTTCCATTAATCTTAAACGAGAGAATTGAACCAGATGGATAAGATAATTAAAATTTTGGCATTATCCTTATCCATTAAATTATAATTAAATAATTATAATCACGAGGCTATTGGCTCCCAAAAGAATCTCTACACTATCACAGCAGTAGGTGATTAAAAAATTAGCTCAGCCAACAAATTCTCTGAACGCCCCCCGATTTTTGACTTTACACTCACCAATTTGACGCCACCAGAGTGCCCGCGGCCGTGGTTTCACATTTTACCGTATCTCAAAACTGCCGGCACACTTTTCAGGTCAGCCGACAACTTTTTCTTCCATCAATACCAACATTTTATTTGCACAAGAATCATGTTTCCAAAGTGCGTTGTATTCATTGTATTACTGAGCCGGGCTTTTGACCTTATCTGAACCGATGGAATACGCGTTGACACACGTGGCAGACGCAGGGCTTCTGTTTGTTAGCTATGGCTTCTTCCGGGATGACGCGAGGTTGGGACCCGGAACCTTCCCGTTAACCAGCAGAAATATACTGTCTGCCCCTTTAAATTCTTAGCTAGCATGGTCGACTGAAAAGCCTGGATATACTTTTTCACCAAATTTCTGTTTCTGTTCGACTCGGCTTATCTTATTATCTGTTTCTCAACAGAAAATTGCGATGACGGAAATTGCTCTGGTAATCGCAGAGGTGTACGCAAGGGAGCGTGACTTTGAGAGATTAAATGCCCCAAAAGCTGTTAGTGTTCCGCTCAAACAGCCGTCTGATGACGGACTTTCACAATGCTTAAAGGCATTCAGTGTTAGAATTCGTTTGATTGAGGAGAGCCCTGAGGCAGACGTTTCATTGACTAGAAGAGCATTTGTGGAAGGCCAATTCTCCCCTTGAATAGCCTGCCACCATATTTGATCATCAAATGTTAATGTACAGATCAAGTGTATGCGAGGATTGATTGGCCTTGCAATTATGAGTAGTTGATTTGTAAGGAGCACATCTAACAGTTACCCAATTTTTTTGTAAAGAGATTTTTTAGATTTGTGTATCAATGAATTTGGCTTTGTTTGTATATAACGATATATTCTTGTGTGGAAGTTATTATAAAATAATATGAATTTATTTTTGTATAATTTAAAGGTTAGATTTTATATGTAAATTTTATATGGGTATTTAAACTTGCAAATTCAAATTTTAGATTTAAGTTAATTTCTTTCAATTAGCTGTTATGAGTTAATTTAAATGTAAAATATTCAAATTGTTTGTATAAAAAGATAATGGAAGATTATGTAATCATCATAAGAAAATGTCATATTAAATATATTAAATTTTGATGGTTCATGATATTAGTTTGGTATATTTTTGGATTTGATTATATAATTTATTTTTTCATAAAATTTTCTATTCTTATGATCTATCCTTTCTCTTCTCTTACTATCTCATCATTATAATAAATCATAGAGAAATGTTGAAGTAAAAAAATGACATTGTGAAATTCAATAATATACCAAACAAATATCATATTAATGAAACATAAGATTCAAAATACAAAATCATAATTATTAAAATCATGTAAATACATCATTATACTGAAATTTTGAACAAATATGCTTTCTAAATAAGAACATCATCTAAATAAGTATTGTATGTACATATTAACATAATCATAAAGGACACCATGACCCAAAGTACTGGATCATCTGCTACATGCTTACTAGTGTTGGAGCATCTGACATGATGGGTACCTCAGGGAACAATGGAATACATTGTATCTTATTTTCATGGAGGGAGCCTTTGTCTCTAGTGTATACTAAAAATTTGGACATAACAATTTATTTATTATGAAATGATTACAATAAATTAAATGAATTTAAAAATATATTTTATAATAAGAAGACAATGTTAACTAACAAATACAATATTAGCTGAACATTTACAGACCTTACAGAGGGTTATATGTAACCCTATGTTTTATGTAAGATATGACACATTTATCATACAAAACCAGCATGAGCATTCGGTCAAACTGTATAAATTACAGAAAATATATTACTGTAAATCAAGCAGAGAATAATCCCTCCTCAATGGCCGCATGGAAGACATTCCTCGGCTCTCCAAGCTTTTCAAACATCATTCTTCCAAGTTTATTGGAGATCTGAGATCCTTCTAAAATAAAATCGTGCGAAGAAACCGACTTGTCTTTTGGATTGCGAAGAACGAGTTGTGCAGAAACAGTTGCAGGCGTATCATTCCTCTGCTGCTCATCACCTCCGTCTGCCATGGCTACTTACGTTAAATGTCATATAAAATCAGGAATAGCTTTGAAATATGTTGCAACCTTTGCCGTTGAGCGATGGAACAAGGGTTTCGGGTGTTTTATAAGCGGGAAAACACAGATAGAAACCATGAGCTTCTATTTTCAATGCAGGCGCGACGTGTTTTAAAATTCTGGTTTTGGCGTTGTCATTTTCAAATGGGATCCCACTGTATCTTCATTCCTCGCCGAACAAAACCAATGAGCTAATTTACAACATCCATTTTTATTTTTTTTGAATGCCTCAGCTTGCTTCCAATTGTATACCAATTATCTATACTAACTTCATGTCTCCATGCAGTTGCTTAATTCTATTTTCTTCTTAAATTTAAGCAGCAGGGGTGTTCCCATGCATAAATTTTATTTTTGGGAAAGGATAATTTGGAATTTTTTTCTATTTTAATGGAGCAGCTACTGTTGGATTTGAAAATAAGCTGTGAAAAAAGAGTGGGGGCTGGAAATAAGCAGCAACTGCATATTTCTAAAATCCATGTGGCTCCACAAATTTCTTTCCCTCTTTTTTAATTTTTGTTTTTGTTTTTCTAATTTTTTATTATACAAATTATTATTAATATTAATAATATAAATTTATGTTGGCTGCTAAAAATAGGCAGAAAAACTAAGCATTATGGGGCAGTAAATAAGTTGAGCAACTAAGCATTCATGGGACCATCAGCTCCACAAATAACTCGTAAATAAGTTGAGCAGTGGCTGCTAGCCAAAATAAGCTAAGTAGCCAAATGGGGACATGAGGTAATTCCATGGGGGGCTTGGGCTTCTATTTTTATGGAGCAAGAGGCCCCATGGGGAAAAAAATATTGTGCTATGAGATTAATTGGAATCTTTACCTGAAAAATAGGAGCCCCTACCTTTTACGAATGAATGAATATTTCAATTGGTGAAATTGGGGTGGAGTTAGAAATTGCCCCTACAGCTTGGGAGTTTTGTTATGCCACTTGTCTCTCATCTAAAATTTTAAATTCTTATTAGAAAATAAAAATGAGAGAGATTTCATTTATTTATTATTTTTTTATCAAAGCCCTTCAGTTCATTCCTTAAATTTTGGAGCTTAAAATTTTAAGTAGAATTGGAAGATTAAATCCATGGGACCAAGAACTTTAAAATATTCCTAAAAATGCTAAACAACATAGGCTGAAATTTTTAATGAACTCCCCCTCCATGGGACCCCACCCTAAGGATGTGCTAATAAATTTTTTTAGTTGTTTTTGTTTTTTTTTTTATATATTTTTAAAAATTAATTGGTTGACTATAATTAATAAGGATGATGATATGTTTCTTGATTATATCGTCCAACAAAGTTCAAATACTTTAGAAACATAATGGATGTCCTTCAATCCTTAACTTTCAACCAAAAAAAATTAATTTAGACTTATACTCTCTTATCAAATAACCAAAAACAATATAAATGTAACATAATATATTTTGATTAAATACAATTATTAAGTTAACTATTATTGATTTAATTACAAAATTTTAATTAAGACATCATACTAGACAAATTCATCATAAAACATTAACATTTTTGTCACATGATTGCTATATCACATCCTTTATGTATATGCATAGTTTCTTTTATTATATTCAAGAACTTACTTTTATGTTACATGTTTGCAATGTTCCATTCATGAATTACATTTTAAAGTAAATGTTAACATGACATTTTTATACATGATTATAAAAGAATGACATCTAGCATATACCAGGAAGATATGTTAAAAATAATTGTAATTAATGTTGAAATGGTTTAATATTAGTTGATCAATTTTTTTAGTATTAATTTTCATCATCTTGAGTTTCCATTCTACAACCGAATTTAAATGGAGGAGTTTGTTACCCATTCAATACCATAGTTAGGTATACTCCTTATTGAAATTTGGGTGTACACAAAGCATAAACCAATCAATATATTATGATGAGAATGAATTTATTCATATGAATATATTATAGGGAGGATCCTCTCTTTAATTATCATCTTGTAGTTGATCCTTCGAATGATAATTGTCAACAGGTGGTGGTTGTAGCTAAAAAATATTATATGAGATTTATATTTATAGAGGTAAAAGAGCATATATTTTCTCTCATCTTTGTTAGAATAGAAATAGTGACAAGGTATTCAAAATTTTATTTTAATAGCTAAGAACAAAAACAAAAGGGAAAGAAATGTGTTTACTCAAGAAGTTTTGAGAAAAAATTACTCCTTTATTCAAATCAAGACAAGGATACTTGGATGTTGAAAGAAATGATCCTTAGGGCTTACCATCAATTGAGACCTTATCAAAATCATCACTAACACTAGCCAATGGGAAAATATATCCAAGTTAAAAAATATTGGTGATGTAGTGATAATATGAGGAAAAGTGGGAGGAAGAGTGTAAGGAAGGGGTTAAGTAAGAGAAACATTCAAAGGGTAATTGGTGAGATAGAAGTTCAAGTTGAGTTGGGAGACAAGGAATGTGAAAGGATAAGAGTGTGATACCTGGGATAAGTATAGGATGATGGGTTTAACATGATAAGAATGGGGGGTTGAGAAAGGGGAAATAAGGGAGGTACATAATATAAAGTCGGAGTAAGGTGAGTAGGAATGATGGAGGGATGAGAGGAAGAGAATTGTTGAAGAGGATGCTTGGATTCGAGGAGTATTGGATTCACTTATTATTTGGCTAGTTTCCTTGAGGATATTCAAATTATATGATGCATTCAATAGGAGGATACAAAAAACATTGACAAGTGAGGAGGGTTGAATAGTTTCATCATTGATTTTACCTACACCATTCCCAAGAAGTTGGAGCTTCTTGGCAATTTCTTTACATTTTTATTGTTCATTCTTTTGAAAGTGGCTATTATTATATAAATTTTATTTTTACTTTTGAGATAGTGGTATTTTCTTATGTCTTCAACATAGGGATTTCATTATTGACCAATCTTCAGAATGTGTGAAGATGAGTACTACATCTAAGAGGAAAGGTATAACATAAAATATGTTTTGGGATACAACCCTAAAGAAAAAATTTACCATTTTTGTGATAAATTAGTGTTCTATATATAACTTCATATAATTAGCTTGCTCACTTTTTGAAGGTAAATTAACATTCCTAGTAGGAGAAAAAAATAGGTCAAGGTAAATAAACCTGTGAAGAAGAACTCAAGAAGGTGTATGAGAATGCTAGAACCAACCATGTCCACTATGACTGTAGGCTCTATGTTGAGGACACTAAGAAGCATGAAAATCATGCCCATATGCATTATGAATATGTACCAGGGAAAACTTTAGTGGCGAATCTTCAGCAATTGGTGAATTCTAGGAATCAGGCAAGTCGAAATTGGTGAATTTACCCTACCCAAGAGGGTGTCCAAATCCCTCAAATTCTATGAACTATTGGTCCAATGTATGTCCATTCGCCAACGGTTTTTTTTTATGAGGCATGTTTAGGAAATAAACTCACCATAACAGACTACGTGTTTCTAATGGACCGATTAATATTTTTGCCTGGAATCCCGAGAGCATGTCATAAAATACCTACATATTCGTCAATACTATTAAAACAACATTATATGAGGACCCATTTCGCCAATTAAAATTTAAATATAGTTGCTTGTAAAGACCCATTTCGCCAATTAAAATTTATAAAAAGTTGCTATGAGGACCTATTTCGCCAATAAAATTTAACAATAATTAAATTTGAGGGCACATTTCACCTTGAAAATTATAAAGTATCATTGTATAAGCACGCGAGATTCACCAAATTTTTAACATACCATTTAAAAATCTCGTGGAATTTTCCAAATATGGATTGATATAAATACAATTGAAACTGCTATCTATTCTTACACATTTTGTTCGGTTCTGAGGTTCTACTTCTCGATTCAGAAGTCAATGAAAGCCGAAAACGTAGACTTAAAGGTGATTGATCATTTCTTCATATTGTTATTAGTTATTAGTTATAATAATAATATTTCTTTATCTATTTTTCATTCTTGCTTCAGTTTTAAACATGATTTTGAGTAGGGAATGGGATCTATATTCTCTGTCAGTCTGTCCTTAAACAAGAAGACATTTTTTTCCAGCTTTTATTTGAAGGGAGAGATCAATATGTCGAGCAGCAAGGGTAAGACTCCTCAAGGTAATGAAGAGACTGGGAGGCCATCAAAATTCCCAAAATGTGGAGGTACCATACAGTCTTAATTTGGAATTGGAAAAGCTTCTAATCCATCAGATCAAGGTGGAGCTACATCAGCAACTCACTACCCTTCAATAAATTCCTTGAAGGGTTGAAGTCATTTACATCACCTCAAGGATTTGGATCTTTTTTTGATTGAATGCTTGAATGCTTTGGAGACCTAAAACAAAGGTTAGCCTTCATAAAACAATGAACATGAACATACGTAACTCACATAGAATTTAACATGATGCTAGTATCTTGAGTTGCTATAATAAAGCTCTAAAAAATTTCTCTTGACTTTCTCAATAGTGCTCTAGATCATAATTTTTATCATAGATTCCAAAATCTGATACTTGATATTTGAATTTTGGATGTTAATATGTCACCAACAACATATTTGAATTTGGGCCCCCAAAAAGGAGGATCCATTGCCCATGGGTGAATGGGTTTTGGCCCAAATTTCTAGGACACACTTAGTCAGGAGAAAATTAACAATTGGTTACAATTCAATGCTTACAATCCTTTGGAAAACGGTAAAAATTAAGCTTTGGAATACATAATTTAGAAAATTAGGAGCTTAATTAAGTCCAATAAATTAGGAGGGCAAAACATAATGGAATTGTTAAGGGTGACAATTTTTGACACTACATTTAGCCCCCATTTTAGTGAGAGTATGAATTTACACTCAGACTCACACTAAAGTAAAGAAATATATGTCAAGAGGGGTTCAAATGTACAAAATGTTGAAGAGATAGGATGACTAAGGATCAAGGGATGTGGCCAAGTCCCCAGGATCCAAGATTCCATGTAAAACCAACATAAGCATAAAGGAATACACATGTATGATATGCAACAAAATAACATACATAAACATACATGTTAGAAAGCGTGAAGCATACATGATGAAAACACAAATGACATGATGGAACATAAAGATGATGGTGAAATAAAAAGAAACATGATGTAAAAAATAAGACACATGAAAACACATAACAATAAAAACATAACAAAACACAAGGATAGTACTAAAAGATTCGAGTTGGTAAGGCAAAGAGACCACAGTCTTAAATTTATCTCAAGGTGGCAAAAATGGGAAACACACACTAGGTTTACAAGGTGTGCCCATAACAACCATACCAAGAGTTATACTCCCTGATAACCTTGATAGGGTACCACAAAATGCTATGCCAATGCTACACTAAGTTCAAATCTCATGAACAAAGTGGAGAAAAAATTCTACACATGGTTGGCAAGCTATATTAAATGTCAAGTTATATGAAATAAAAAAGGTTTTCACATGACTAGAAAGTTGTATTATGCTAGGTTTCATGAATATGACAAGGTTTAATGTCATGGGGGAAGAATATGATAAGGTTTCTAAAATCTCAAAGGATGTTGTAATAAAATCACCACAAAAGGTTCTTAAACAACAAAGGGGTATTGCTTAATACATGAAGGTCACACCTTAGGGAACATCACACATGATATCACCACCAAGAGACGACTAGTCAAGGGATACAAAATCTCACTGTAGGGCATACCAACCATAGTATAACCACCAAGAGGAGTGTCATATGCCAAGAAAGGTCACACTCTTATGGGACACCAAGTCCAATATCACCAAAAAAGAGACACATCACATGGATTAAGAAGGCCACTTTGGTTGACAAGGTCAAACTTCCTAGGAAATGTATGCTATCATCACTAAGAAGGAACCATTTCTTATACACACAATGAGCGTGGGACTATATGTTCCCCCTTAAAAGGTTAGTGTACTTTCTACAATAACATTTTAAGGAGATATAAAGTGATCCCTTGCTAGAAGGAATACTCCTAGGAAAAGGCTACCTAACCCCTTGACCCCACGAATAGGGACAAAGGTGAGCCTAATATGGTGCTCCTTGCAAGATAAAATATGGTTGCAAAAAGCCTAGTTTGTACCTCCATGAATAGTAGTGAGCATGTTATGGTCCACTAAAAATACCACATGGTAAGTAGCATAACAAATGAATGCTAATATATGATTTGTTTGATTTGATCCACATAGGGATTAAATTCTTTCAATATCTTCTTTAATAATGCACAACATTCAATAGTAAGATGTCCAAGTGTTCTATGATATGCACAATAAGACATGTTTGTACTCTTTCCTTTCTTATCTTCTTGCATTTATTTTTCCATCTCCTTCGAAAACTAGTTTTTAATAGTAAATACGATTTTTAAAGAGTGATGTCTACTTGCTAACACATAAAAAAATTTCTATGAAGGATAAAATTCTATATATTTTTAATTTAGATTTGTAACTATGATATATGGGGCATACATTTGGTTTCATAGTGTTTTATTGAATTTTTTTTCTTAATTAATTTTTGAAGTCAAACCAATTACAATTTAGACAAAGGTTTACTTGCTAACACATAAATTTTTTTGTATGTATCAAAATTCTTTTTTTTTTGTTGGATCAAGGACATCAATATCAAGAGTATAAATACTTTTTAGAATTTTTTTGACAATCTACTATTTTTCCACATGTGGAGAACAAAGAACTTGATTTTTGGTGAAAAACCTATATATTTAATTTAACTAAAAGTAATACATAATAAAACCAAAATATATTAGAATTATACTTCATGGATAGCTCATTTCAAGGACTAATATCCCAATTGGGTCTGTGAAGTTGATTCTATTTTCATCTTCAACCCAAGCTTTGAAAGGGAAAATTTTGCAGAAAATTGCACATGGAGGGGGAGAAGGGGAAAAAGGGGGATTCTAATGAACCCCCTTTGCTAGAAGGGGGTTTTTCTAGAACCCCCCTTCTAGCGAACCCCCCTTTAATAACATTAAAAAATAAAAACCTATTAAAGGGGGGTTCGCTAGAACCACCCCCTTCTAGGGAACCCCCCAATTTTGTTTTTGAGCGCCCAAGCAATTTTTGTTTGTTAATGCAATTGTAAAGCATTTATGCATGGGACCACCCTAAGGCTTGTGTTTCTTACTTGTTTGACCAAATTTTTGGTGTGAAGGTGGAGGATCTTGATAACCTAATACCTTAGTATCTTCTAATGATGTTTTCTCCAAAAGGGAATGGACTTCATGCTCATTCTTAATGTCACATCCTTGCTTATTCAAGTTCTTAAAGCCTTGTTTGTAAGTTTGTTCCAAGTCAATGGGTATATTTGTAACCTTATGTTCATATGATGAAGGATTGGTTGATGCACTTTCCTTGTGATTTTTCCTGATAGGTGCTTCCATGTGCATTGGTTGAGGTATGCTTTGTGACTTAATTTTAGGGTATAAAAGAGTGAACATTTCAAGTGGTGGTATGTTAGGATTTTGTTGGTATGGAGTAGTAGAGCATTGCATTAAAGGATATAAGGTTGCATTATTTTCAAGGTTGTGTAAGGATTTTTTTATGAATTCATGTGCATGCTCTCTTCACCTTGACCTATGACATAAAAAAGACTTGAAATAGGAGATGGATTATCATGATTTTCATTATCAGAATTAGGGTCATCACCAAACACACAACATGAAACATCAACCAAAAATTTCAAGGATATCCAAATTTTATCAAAACACATATCCATTTTGCAATGAGGTTCATATTGTTAAAACACAAGTGAAGAATAACAATTGCGGGCAAGGACTTTGAGAGTATTATGTCACAAAAAATTGATTGAATCCTAGATAACATGATAGAGTAACCCAAGGGCATCTGGGTCTTGGTTAGGGTTTCTAAAAGTTTAAAATCTAACTATGAAGTACATTGTTTAAGAACATTGATTCTACTTGCAAATAGTTGTAACGGTAAATGACTTTCCATAATTTTCTCACTATATCCCAATTTGATGCAAGATGAAAGTATGCAATGATGTTGAAGATTTTTGAACAAATTTGAATGCAAATTTCAGATTTGAAATGTAATAATTGACTAATTCTAATATGCAAAACACTTGTAAATGATGATTTTTTGAATGAAAATTTTGAACACAAACAATGCACTTTCTTTCACCAAATGGACTAAATGCAAAATGTATTAACATATTCCATTATAAATTTCAAATAAAGATCTTTAAGTACAGACAAACTGAGAAGACAGAAACAGACAAGTGTGAAAAAGATTATTGATGCACTTGTGCAAGGACAGGGTTGCCCAAGGGCGAATAGGTCCTTGTTTAGGGTTTTAAAAACTAAAAAAATAAATGTCTAAGTTGTTGTTTAAGGTTACTGTTCCTATCTAGAAATAGGTTTGACAGTGACTATTTTTCTAAAATTTTCCAATGTAATGTAAATGCAAATGTATGACAATTTTGAAACAAAAAGACACTTTTTTGAATACAAAATTTTGAAATGAAAAAATGATTGAAATGATTGAAACACACCCTAATGCAAGCTATGATGCAATATAGATGCAATATTTTTGGATTTTTATGATTTTTTTATGATGAAAATATGAAACCTTAAAAATGAGAAATGCGGGTTGGGGCCCTAGCTCGGTTGGCTAAATATTTCTTGTTGCAGGAGGTTGGTCACAAGGTCTAGTCTCCCCCACCCTCGTAGTACCGGAGGGCATGTCGCGCCAACGCCGCCGGTCACATTAAAAATTTTACCAGGTGCACTACAGTTTATAAGGGGTCGTGCTACCCAATTCCTGTAGTCTAATTAAAAAAAATGAGAAATGCAATACAAAATGATGCAAAACCTAGATCTAGGGTTTGAAATTCTACCAAATCAAAAATCTATGATGTCAAATGTTGAGTTCACCAAAATGAAACATAGAAAAATGGAAGAGGTGATAAATAATGTTCTAAATGCCATGAACTTAGGACCAGTTCCATTTTTTTAAAAGTTTTATTAGGACACAAATCCACAAGGTGAATAGATTGGCTTTCAACATTACAGGCAAGCTAATCAGACCAAGATCTGATCCTTTTGAGTCTTAGAAATGAATTGAAAATGATTTAGAATAATTAAGATAATTGAACTATATAGCCTAGTATGAAAAATGTAATATTCTAGAAATACAAA
Organism: Sequoiadendron giganteum; assembly: GCA_007115665.2. Classification (NCBI taxonomy): domain Eukaryota; kingdom Viridiplantae; phylum Streptophyta; class Pinopsida; order Cupressales; family Cupressaceae; genus Sequoiadendron; species Sequoiadendron giganteum. The sequence goes on along the minus strand of CM021101.1, from coordinate 93,192,144 downwards.
ATTGAAGATTGCAGGTGGATCTAGGAAGTGTCAGATGATGTGTATTTGTCACCGAAATTTGGATTTGAGTTTTGTAGCAGAACTAGGTAACCCCTGGGTGAATGGTTCCTTGATGTGGGTTCCTAAAGCTACTTTTACAATCCTTTGATGCAATATCTAAGCTTTTTATTCCAAGTTGTAGAAGTGTTAGGATGTCATCAGTAAATTTTATAATTGAGTTTTCAAAGCTTGAAAACTTTGAAGGCAAAAAATGTAACAATAGGTCATTTATCTTCAATCTTTCATCAATCCTCTTACAACATATAACTTGCACATTCAAAGAGGGATAAACTGTTAGACCATTTAGAGGCTTGCCTTAGTCAAACCATGTGTAAGTGTTTCCACTTTCACAATGGCAATGGCAATGTCAATGATAGGAATGATAGTTGAAATGAATGAATGATTAATGGACAAAATACTGTAACTCACCACCCTTCAATGGATTCCTTAAAGGACTGAAGTCATACACATCACTTCAAGTATTTGGATCTTGCTTTGCTTGAATACTTGAATGCTTTGAAGGACTACAACAAAGGTTAGCCTTCACAAAAAAATGAACATAAACACACATAACTCATGGAATTTGACATGATGTTAGTATCTTGAATTGTTGTAATAAAGATTTGAAATTTTGCTCTTGACTTTCTCAATAGTTCTCTATATCATAATGTTTCTCATAGATTTCTTATTAGATTTCATATGACAAAATAACTAGGTATATATGCAATTGTACTAATTTCCCAAAAAATAGATTCCAAAAGATGAAACTTGATGTTTGAATTTTGGATGTTAAAATATCGCCCAAATATTTGAATTAGGGTCTTGACAAAGAACAAGGACCCATTTTCCCATTGGCGAATGGGTTCTGGCCCAAATTACCAGGACACACATAGTCGAGGGTGTGTGCAAGAAGTTGAGCCCACTTTTGGCCAAAAAGTGGAAGTGTTTTCCTTGATTTTCAGAATTTGTCTCATTCAAGACCTAAATATTTGAAGTACTTAAAGATTGAATCTTTAAAAAAATCCAAAATTTGAAATGTAGTACTCCAAGTCTAGTTTCCAAATATGTAATTTATTTTAATAGCTAGATGATAGAAATTGATTTTCAATAGGAATTTATGAAAAACCACTACTTAAAAGACTTTTTTTTACCATACCATGCATGTGCATGTCATCCATATTTTGATCTAAATAATTGATTTTTTTTAATCCTTTTGGGAAAAGATTTGTAACACATTGAAGAATGCACAAATGATATTTTTTTGTTAATTTTTTAGTGGCCATATTTGTTGTTTTGAAAAATCCTCATGTACATCACACATAAGATGACCTAAACTTATCATTTTTATTTTTATTTTTAAATTAAAAATAATTTTTTGAAGAATGTGGACGTATAATTCATTTTTCAAAAAAATATTTTAATAAAAAGCTATTAATATACTAAAAGACCTTGATATTCTAAGTTCATGGAATAGTTTCATCAAAAATTATTTGGAAAATAGAAAAAAAATCCAATTGTAAATAAAATTACATATTTGGAATCTACATAATCTCATCTATAATGTGTTTTAATTTCGTCAAAAATTCTTCAAAAGACATCTTCAAACATATGTCCAAAGACACTCTTTTCTATTAAAATTGGCATGACCTTCAAGTTGCAAGTCAAAGTAGGTCCAAATCTAAGGGTCAGCTCCCCAAGCCTTTTTTCCAACCTGAAACCCATAGAAAAAATTGGTTTGAAAAATTGATTTTTTTTAAACAAGACCTCGTCTGGTTTTTTTTAATTTTAAACCTTTATGGAATGTGATCTCGTTTTCGAATGGGATCTTGTTCGTAAAAAATGGGATCCTAGTTTTGGCTTGGGGCCCCAAAGCAAAACGAGATCTTGTTTGCTAAATAATGGGATCTCATTTCATTTTGCCCGATTTCAAGTTTTTTCCCCAAGTTTAAATATTCCACTAGAAGTGGACTCATCTTCTTGCATTTACACTTGGGAGAAAAATAAAAATTGGCTGCATTTATTCAATGCTTGCAATCCTTTGAAAAAAGGTAAAAATTAAGCTTTGGAATGCATAATTTAGAAAATTAGGAGCTTAATTAAGTCCAATAAATTAGGGGGACAAAACATAATATGAAATTGTTAAGGGTGATAATTTTTGACACTACACTAGGATAAATAGTTCTTTGAATTTAGCCCTAGAAAAATCTCAATTAAATTTAATAAAACAATCCATGATTTGAAATCCCCCACCACCAAAATTACTCAATTACAAGATCCTCCTAACAAAATATGATCTTAACATTCTATACTTTGCATGCTATTACAATTTTCAGTAGTCAAAATCTATATAGTATTGGTTTTGATTTACCATAGATGTATTCAATACATATCTTCTAAAATTATATCAGTCTTATTATAATAAAGACCTTCCCCAAAATTTGTACTTTACTATCTTTACAAACCCTCAAATGGGGATACAAGAATTTAGAAAGTACAATATAACAAGCTAGAATGGGATATTTAAAAATTCATAATTTAACTAAAATAACTCCTTAAAGGATTCAAACAACCTACAACAAATAACAAGTCTTGGCAATTTTTTTGAAAGTTACAATAACTTTTTCTTTTGTTAAGAATCAAAATCATAAGAGTTAGAACATCATATATTACTTAATACTAATCAAAATATTCATTATGACTACTTGCTAGAAATATTTCAAAGTACTCCTTCCAATGAATCTAAAACCATTTTTCTCAAGACCTGTGTGAGGCAAACAAATTTCTAGAAACATGCAATTTTTTTGAAAAAAAAAGCAAAAGTATATTTCATATAAGCTCCAAGAAAAAAATATTCTAGTTTGATGAAATGATAGTTGATCTATAGGTGGCCTTATTTATAGACATGATATTAGAGTCATGTTAACCTAAAATGCTTAAAAGAATCAATTACCTATGGTATTTGAGATGTACCTCCCAAATTTAAACCCTTATATAAATATGGTCTTCAATATCAAATTTGGATAGAAGGAAAATCAAGGCTGAATTTAAGACAATATTGAAGCAATAGTGAGCTTAGATTTACTCTAAGAATCAACCTAAAATACAAAACCACAAATGAAATCTTCCATAAACTAATATCTCATTCAACATTTTTAATTCTCCAAGTCATCCAAGGATGCAAAAAAGAGAACATACTTAGTAATGAAAAGAAGACAAGCCTATAGAAACTGTCTAGCTCAAATGTCATGTAAGATTTGGCTATGAAAACCACTCAAGCTAGATGTTAAAAGCCAACACAAGCTATTAAAAGATCAATGGATTGCAACATGCAAACTTAATGTATATTCAATTTATACCAAAGAAAAGAATAGGTGGATATACATAGGATAAACTAACAAGAAATGTGAATGTAAAATCAATTTGGGATAAATGAGATGTAGTCACATGTATCCACAAACTCTCCACCAAGTTAGGAGGTACAAGTTGGATGTGAAACCTACCCAAGTAAATACCTACCTAAGTAGGTTTATCATATCTTAGGTGCATATATGCAATGAAGTAAATAATGTAAATGCAAAAATAAAATATGCACTAATAAGGAATGCCCATTGCATGGTCACCCAAGTTCCTCTTTCACCATCATAATGTACCAAATATCCCTTATGGGAACAAAGGCACAACTATTGTTATAAATATTAAAGAGTCGCCACTCCACCTTCACTATTGCCTACAAGACAAAAATCTAGTTGGCCATACCTCCACCTTAACCTTCTAGTCACCAAAGTGGGTGGCCTTCACTTCCACAATGCCCCTCCATGACCTCTCAACAACATGGGTGGGCTCCTCTTGATTAGGGAGAATTCCTTGACTGAAAATTGTTATTTCTTGACCAAAATTTGTTGAAAGTCAAACACAAGATGTTCCTGAGAAAGATAAACTAGTTGCGAATGATAGATAGAAAGCTATACATACAATGGCAAATATTTATTAAGTGATAATGCCATAATCTTGATGAACAAGACCCCACTCCTAATATTGATGTGGCCCTTGTAGAATGCCTAATAACCTAACAACTATTTCCCTTGTGAAACCACAGATGGTAGCTTTTTCTTTCCAAAGCCATGCATTTGTTTTTGAGGTCCATATTTGTTTCACTCTCCAATCAATAATTCATACCACATAATTTCTTGAAGATTTAACTATAGGATTTTTTTTAAAAAAATTATAATATACTCTTTCTATATATAACAACTGAAAAAACTAAAAATTAAAGAACCAGCTACTTTCTAGGACAAGCCAAAAAGTCGTTTTAAATTTTCAGGAGCAAAGGGTTGGAAATAACAATTATAATATTAGATGAACATTTACAGAACTTGCAGAGGGTTAGATATGTAACCCTATGTTTATGTAAGATAGGACACATTTACAATACATAAGCAGCTGTATAAATTACAGAAAATATATTGCAGTAAATCAAGCAGAGAAGAATCCCTCTTCAATGGCCGCATGGAAGACATTCCTCGGCTCTCCAAGCTTTTCAAAGACCATTCTTCCAAGTTTATTAGATATCTGAGATCCTTCTGAAATGAAATCCTGCCAAGAAACGGACTTATCTTTCGGATTGCGAAGAATGAGTTGTGCAGAGACAGTTGCAGGCGTATCTTTCCTCTGCTGCTCATCACCTCCGTCTGCCATGGCTGCTTCCGTTAAATGTCGTAAACAAATCACAGATACCTTCGAAATATGTTTCAATCTTTGCTGTTAAGTGATGGAACAATGGATCTGTGCATTTTATAAGCGGGAAAAAACAGATAGAAACCATGGGCTTCCATGTTCAATGCAGGCGCTGCATTATTTTAATGTTGTGGTTTTGGCGCTGTCATTCTCAAATGGGATCCCGCTGTATATTCATTCCTCGCCCGACAAAATCAATGGGCTAAATTGCATCACCTTCTTTCCTGTAGGATATGGGAAGAGTGAGGAGTTGAGAAAGGACAATAAGGGTTCATCTAGATAATATGAAGTAGGAGTAAGGATACTAGGGATGATGGAAGAATGCGAATGGGAGACAATTTTTGAAGAGGATTATTAGATTTGAGGAGGAATAGGTTTATTCATTATTTAATTGATTCTTGTGATGATATCCATAGTGTAGGATGTGTTGAATAAGAGAGTAGAAGGGGAACATTGAAAATTGAGGAGGGGTTAATAGTTTCATCATCTAGTTTATCCACATCATGGACCTAAAAATTTGGAGCTTGTTGGAAATTTCCTTACATTTTTGTTGTTCTTTTTTTTTAGTGGGCATCATATTTGAAAATATCTTTACTATTGAGGTAGTGGTATTAGCTTATGTCAACATAGGGATTTTGTTATTCGTTATTCTTAGTGACAAGTTAAGACGAGGTTTATGTTTAAGAAGAAAGGTAGAACATGGAATGTGTTTTCACATACAATCCTAAAGCAAGCATTTGACATATTTTGAAATTAAATATGAAGAAAAAGAAGTTCCAATGTGTAGAAGTGTCATGTTTAGCAAATGAAAAGTAAAAATAAATGAAGATAGATTATGATACGTTCTAATTTCCTTTTTACCATTAGTCTACTATTTAATCTAGAATCTAAATTGAAATATAACAAAACATTAAAATACATTTTAGATTCCAAATTAAAAAAATTGGATGAGGTTTCTCATGGGAAATGAAGAGAAAATAGATAATGGATAGAGCACTAGTCCTTTTGACAATCGAGAGTTTATTACATTCTAACTCCATAATGCTTCTAGATTAGGAGGGGGGGTGTGGAATTTACAAACTACTTATTTTTTCTCTTTTCTTGAGCTCTATGTTAGGAGAATATAGTCACGCATGGTTCTACGTGACTTCATGTGCTATCATTTGTACAACCATGATCATGTCCTTATGTTGCACTAGTATCATGTATGACTGTGGCCACATCCTCTATGACTTTACTATTTTCTTCTAGAAATATAATTGCTATTTAGAGAGTGTGGTATCATAGGCACTTTTTGGGGTGTCTTGAGGAGGTTGAATAGTAAAAATTATTTAATGATGATTACACACCACAAAGATTTGATAAGCCTTGTAGTTCATGGATGACTTGGAAAATGTGCATAAGTTTAAATTATACATGAAGAAAAAATCACAATGATGGCTACTATTGTGCTTCTTAATGTCTATTACTAATTTGTGTTTCTTCCTATTCTTTTTGTGTGTTCAAGATCCAAGCAATCATTTATTTAACAACCAATATAATTTTATAGTCATTTAGACACAATAGATGATATACATGCAAAGTAAAGTAAAAAAAAGGTGTTAAAATGATAAAATAATAATTTGTAATAGTGTATACAATTATGCACGATGCATCCAAGTGTCAATACCATGGGTGTGGTAACATCTAGACTACTATAATGATGGGAAGTGAAACAAAATTAGGTTTTCAAATCTAGAAAGGTTAAAGGTGACATAAGATATGGATTTAGGAAAAATAAAAAATGTACCACATAAATCTAAAAAACTATTATCATGCATATTAAATAAAGATACTAATAATAAATATTAAACTAAACCAATAATATTAAATATTTCTACACTAATAAATATTCAATTACTTAAAAATATATTTATATACTACCATTTATAACTTAATTTTCAAAAATAAGCTTATATAATTTTTTTAATAAATATAATATATATCATTTGCAAACTTCTTTTAAACTGATTTGAAAATTAAATAAATAAATAAACACAACATTATACAATTATAAAGTATTATCTAATTACGCCGAAGGCGTATCTTATTTGGAAATTGCCAACCCAATTTCTACTATCAACGGCTAACACCTAAGGCAATACAATTATTTAAATTTGGCCTCTTGAATGTTTTTGGCCATTTTTTTTTACTTTTTCATTGTTGATGTTTGAATATCGTACGTTATGGCTTACCATCGTTTTAGTTTTTTGCTTTTTACAACAATGGGAGTGTATTTTTATTTACGCCATTTTTTATTGTTGCCGCTTTTTACTGTTGCCGCTCCTCAAAACTCTTCCTCGCTGCCGCTCCTCAAAACTCTTCCTCGCTGGTATTGACTCCTCCAATTTGGCAAGCTGCAGCCTGAAAATAAGGTTTCCGCTAGGATTTTAGAGTATGTTTATTAAAATGAAAATTACTCTACATATTAAGTATATATTAGCATAATTATTATAGAATGCAAATTTTATATAATAAAAAAAATTATAAATATATAATTATATTATTTATTATTATTATTATATATTATATTCTTCAACAAAAATATTTAATAATTATTATATTCTTATTTAATACAAAATATAATTAATATTTTATATAATACAATTTTTTTAAAACTTTTTTCACATAATTTCTTTTGAGGATGGTGAGGAGATTAAATTAAATTAATCTTTCATATAACACAATTTTTTTAAACTTTTTTCACATGATTTTTTGCCAAATGCTTTAGCCAATCGAGGTAGGCCCACCATCTAATACAAATTAAATTATATACAATATAATTATATTAATCATTATATATACTAATATATATAGATTATATTTTTGTATTTTTTTATAGGTAAGTGTTGTCAAGGGGACAACTCCCATAAATACAAATCCAGAAAGGGCATAAATGCATGTCCTGATAAAGGGTGCAACACAAAAGAACCAAAAAGTGCAAGATCAAATCCAAAGAATGATAAACCTTAAAGTTATTTCTTTGCAGACCTTAATGCCATTTGCAGAGAGGGAGGAGATCTCTTTCGCCTAACTTTAGTCCAATTATTACTATTATATATTATATTCTATAATACAAAATATTAAATATAAATATGAAATTATTATAATTACTAATTAATATTTTTCTATATAAATCAAATTATAATATTTTATAAAACATCTCATAGTTTAATTGATTTTTGAATAAATTAGGAAAAAGAAAACTATATATATGTTAATATGTTAGAAAGTATGTGGTGAATATAATAGTTAATACATAAAATAAAATAAAAATATAAAATAAAATTAATAATATAGTAATACTAATAATAATATATAAACAATATTATTTTTAAATTGATGTATTACTTGATCTCATGTACTACACAAATGTATGCAAAAAGAAAACCATTTTTTTTAATTGACCTTCCACACCTCTTCGGTGTACTCATTGCACACCAAGATGCGATTGCTAATTATAAACTTGTCATAAATACTTACATATTTTATCTTCTGGATTTTTTTATTTACTTTAAATTTTATCTTAAAAACTAATAATTATAAATTAAAAAACAGTAATAGTAATAATTACTTGGAAAACAAAAATCATGAGACCATTGTCTTCCCAAAAGTCTCTGAAGTCTTCCAACAGTTCTTGCTTCAAAAAACCAGATAAGTGACTGGATACCGACAAATTCTCCAAACATCGGCCAATTTTTGGCTTTAGACTCAACAGTTTGACGTGGCCACAATGCCCACAGTTTCACATTTTACCGTTTCTCAAAACTGCCGGCACACTTTTCAGGTCAGCCGACAACTTTTCTTCCATCAAAATAAACATTTTATTTGCAAAGATCTGTACAGAACCCTGTTTCCAAAGCGCCTTGTATTCATTGTATTATAGAACCGGATTTTTTTACCTTAACTGAACTGATGGAATACGCGTGTGACACACATGGCAGACGCAGGGTTTCTTTTTGTTAGCTATGGCTTCTTCTTGGATGACGCGAGGTTGGGACCCGGAACCTTCCCGTTAACTAGCAGAAATATACTCTACTACCTACACTACCTATGGCCTATCTTATATGATTGCGACAACATCCTCAAATTATGATATTGCAATCAGGATTCAACCGTTTAGTTTTCGAGTCAAACTCATTGACCCATGATTCATGAGTAGTGGTTCACAATAACCCATCTCTCATGATAATGAATGGTCCACTTAGCACTCATTGCATCTAGGTGATGCTCACAAAGGTGAAGCATCGGTCCGTCCCGGGAGGTCACCCATCCCAGTACTACTCCAGCTCAAGCGTGCTTAACCAGAGAATTTCCCCCAAGGTTAAGCCCACTTAACTTGCTACCTCATTCGCAAAAACTTCAGCAAGTGTTATGCCTTATGAACCATTCATTATAGAGCACCTTTAGCTCATCAATTGATAAGTAGGAGGTTTCTTCCACAGCGTGTCAAATTATGATATTGCTATTAGGATTCAACCGTGCAGTTTTCGAGTCAAACTCATTGACCCATGATTCATGAGTAGTGGTTCACAAGAACCCATCTCTCATGATAATGAATGGTCCACTTAGCACTCATTGCATCTAGGTGATGCTCACAGAGGTGAAGCATTGGTCCGTCTCGGGAGTTCACCCATCCCAGTACTGCTGTAGCTCAAGCGCGCTTAACCACAGATCCTCAAATGACATGGTGTCGTAGACAACTTTGTGGGTTGGTCTTAAGGACGTTGCATAGTAAGATGCCTTCTAAGATTTAATAAGATCGAAGAAGGAATGTGTTGAGAAATAAATATGTAGATTATATGTGAAGATACATAATGAATATTATTATGCTTCTTAATTTTTATTACTAATCTATGTTGATTATTATGATGTTTTTGATTAAAGTAAAAACAGGTTTTGAAGGGACCCCGAAACCTTTTACAAACAGATTTTGAATGGATTTGAAACTTTCAACCGGAAGGTTGTCAAAACATAAAAACAAGAAATGACAAACAACCAAGGAAAAAAAGGCTACCGAAGTCAAAGAACCGCGACCGACTATAAAACCACAAAACAACTAGCAACCAACCTCCAAACAAGAACCATCAAGATTTACATTTAAAATTACTCTTGTGGGAGCGAAGAGTCATGTCAAAAAGAGGCTTAGAGGACTTATCTTTCTTGCTCTTTACCATTATCCAACCCTCTTCCACTCGTGTTGCCTTATCAAGCCAAGCCAACGCACAATTATCCTGAAGAAGATAGCCTACAACCACAACCTTATAGATTTGATCTATGTTCCTCCCTCCAGGCATGTCCAAATTAGGAGAGCCACCTGAAATGATAGACAAAACACTATCATCAGCAGTGGAAGCCATAGGCCCACTCTCAATCTCATTAGGGGTTTTAACATTGTAGTCTTGGATGGCGTCAACAACCCCACCATTAGAGACATTCAAAGAGGAAGCCCCAAGGCCTTGAGAATCCAAAGCAACCACCTCAGAAAAAATCCTAAGTTGCTCAACTTTCTTCTCAACTGTATAATGCTACTGAGAAACACCTTTCCACCAAGTCGCCTTCATGACTTTTTTTCTCAAAACCACATTGAGCAGCAACATGACTTGTTTTAAAACATCTTCTACATTGGTAGGGAATCCCTTCATAGTCCAAAGCTTGGACCTAAGAACACTTAGAAGTTTTAAGTAATATCTCAACAAACAACCCTTTTGAAACATCAATTTCAACCAATATGCGGGCAAAGGTAGAGTGAAACATATCGGGGGATGCATCATCCACCAACAAAAAATCTCCAAAAGCCTCACCCACTTCCTCTAAAAGGGAATCAAACCATAAATGTAGAGGAAGATTAGGAAGTCGAACCCAAATCGGGATCTTATTGAAAGTTTTAGAAAAAGGGTTGAAATCAGCATGCCAAGACTTAATCATCAACAAAAATTTATCCTCCCAGCTAAAAAAGGGATCACACAAAATTTTGTTTCTATCCAAATCAATGCCAAATTTAGCAACAAAAAACCCCTTGGCCATGAGGAAAATATGGACTTTACCAGTAATTAAAGACTCTCATTCTTTTGAGATCCAGGAGTGCAGCTGAAGAAGAGAAGGCCAAAAACCCTTGAACCAGAAGATCACCCCATGTGAGGAGAAATAAAAAACATTAAAATTTATTTCCTCTTTCATCTCATCTTTCAGATTGATGGAGATTACCCAAAGGCAGTCACCTGTGCCCAGATTTTGAAGCCCTAGTCGATGCCTTCGTAGCATGGCCACCATGCTTGCTACGTCTCTCCACCCCTACAGTAGAGGACCCGCCAATCTCTCACTCACCTTTTTTAGGCGGCATCACACCTTTCTCAGGTAGCTTTGGAGGGACCTGGTCTCCATTGAGCCCGTCGCAGACCCCATCAATGTTCTTTCTGTTGTAGCCTCTGTTCGTCATCGTCGCAGACGTAGAGGAAGCCCTAGCCTTCATAGTTTTATTATTATGATGTTGTTATGTGTTGTTTCTTTTACTTGTTATTAGTTATCATTCAATTTATTTTTATTTAATATAAAAATTATGACTTTATGATTGTTTAGATGTGAGAGAGGAAATACATGTGAAGTGAAGTAAAAAGACAAGCATCAAAATGAGAAAAATTATTTTGAACATTGCATACATGACCATGTAGGGCCACATCCAAGGGACTATACCATGGGCATAATAATGTCCAAGATAGTGGATGAGGAGGAATAAAATAAAGTTGGATGTTCCAAGTGTAAAAGGGGTTAAGGGTGACATAAGATATGGTATAGGAATTGTTGGTACATTGAACAAATTCAAATGGTCATTATCATACTTATTAAATAAAAATGTTAAAAGTGAATATTAAACTAGAGGAGAAAATGCTCATTGTCTTCATAGTATATAGTGTTCAATTACTTATACCATGGTTTTATAAAGTCAATTATAACTTTATTTTGAAAGGTTCAAGGAATTTATGTATACTTTAAATTTGTATAATGAATTATCTAAAAATCTCCCTTTATAAAGTGGAGCGGATATAATATAGAATTTGAAAGCTGATTGAATGTAGAGAAGAATGTTAAATTTGTGCAATTATACTTACACTATTTAACTGTAAATTTGTTACATGAGTACATATTCATCTTTCTTCTTTTTTCAATTTACTTTTAAATTTTAATTTTTTTTGTTAGAAACAATATAATTATATAATATTCACATCTTTACAATTTTTTTAATAGATTATAACTTAATAATAATATTTTAAATTTGAAATCATTCTTACATCAAGTTTCCTTATCCATCGAAGTCATTGGTCCCATTAATCTTAAACGAAGATGGATAAGATAATTAAAATTTTGGCATCATCCTTATCCATTAAATTATAATTAAATAATTATAATCACGAGGCTATTGGCTCCCAATCCAAAAGAATCTCTACACTATTCCAGCAGTCGGTGATTAAAAAATTAGCTCAGCCGACAAATTCTCTGAACGCCCCCCGATTTTTAACTTTACACTCACCGGTTTGACGCCACCACAGTGCCCGCGGCCGTGGTTTCACATTTTACCGTATCTCAAAACTGCCGGCACACTTTTCAGGTCACATTTTACCGTATCCAAAGTGCGTTATATTCATTGTATTACTGAGCCGGGCTTTGACCTTATCTGAACCAATGGAATACGCGTTGACACACGTGGCAGACGCAGGGCTTCTGTTTGTTAGCTATGGCTTCTTCTCGGATGTCGCAAGGTTGGGACCCGGAACCTTCCCGTTAACCAGCAGAAATATACTGTCTGCCCCTTTAAATTCTTAGCTAGCATGGTCGACAGAAATGCCTGGATATACTTTTTCACCAAATTTCTGTTTCTGTTCGACTCGGCTAATCTTATTATCTGTTTCTCAAGAGACAATTGCGATGACGGAAATTGCTCTGGTAATCGCAGAGGTGTACGCAAGGGAGCGTGACTTTGAGAGATTAAATGCCCCAAAAGCTGTTAGTGTTCCGCTCAAACAGCCGTCTGATGACGGACTTTCACAATGCTTAAAGGCATTCAGTGTTAGAATTCGTTTGATTGAGGAGAGCCCTGAGGCAGACGTTTCATTGACTAGAAGAGCATTTGTGGAAGGCCAATTCTCCCCTTGAATAGCCTGCCACCATATTTGATCATCAAATGTTAATGTACAGATCGATTATATGCGAGGATTCATTGGCCTTGCAATTATGAGTAGTTGATTTGTAAGGAGAACATCTAACAGTTACCCAATTTTTTGTAAAGAGATTTTTGAGATTTGTGTATCAATGAATATGGGGTGGTTTCTATATAATGATTTTTTTTTTTATAATATAAAGGTTAGATTTTATATGTAATTTAAATAAATTGGTTTAGGTTGATTTTATGGGCAATGATTCAATTTCATAATTTGTAAATTCAAATTTAAAATAGATTTAAGTGATGTTCTTTCAATTAGTTGTTATGATATAATTTTAATGTTAAAATACTTAAATTGTATGTTAAGATGTATAAAAGATTATGGAAGATTATGTAATCACCAAAAGAAAATGTCATGTTAAATATATGAAAATTTTACAGTCCATGATATTAGTTTGGTATATTTTTGGATTTGATTATTGTAATTTATTTTCTCATAAACGTTTCAGATTATACTCCATGATCTATCATTTTCTCTTCACTTATTATCACGTTCTTATAATAAAGATAAAATCAAAAAGGATATAATCAAATCCAAAAATATACCAAACAATTATCATATTAATGACATAAAACTCAAAATAATAAATTATAATTATTAAAATTATATGTATTCTAAAAATTTGAACAAATATAACATCCCACATGATCAGGTACCTTATGTATTAACTATTATATTCATCACATACTCTAACATATTAACATACATATAGTTTTATTTTTCCTAATCTATCCAAAGATCAATTAAACTGTGAAATTTTTTATAAATTAATTTAATTTGATCTATATAGAAATATATTAATTATTAATTATAATAATTTCATATTTATATTTAATATTTTGTATTATAGAATATAATATATAATACCAATATTATATATATATATATATATATATAACATAGTAAATATAATTATATATTTATAATTATTTTTTTATTATCTAAAATATAAAATTTAAACTATATATTAATTATTGTTAATATATACTTAACTACGTAGAGTAAAGGATGTCATAAAATTTAAGTTTTCTCATTATTAAGATCTTGGTCGTAATTTTAATTTTAATAAACATACTCTAAAACCTTTGTCGAAACCTTATTTTGGAGGAGCCAAAGCAAGGAAGAGTTTGGAGGAGCGAAAACCAATAGTGACAGGAAAAGCAATAAAACACAACTAAAATCAATCGAAAAATTGACAAAAAATGATGAACGGTTGAGAGCCTCTCGACTTTTCAGCCGTTGCAAAAGTGAGATTATGAAGAAAAGTAAAATGATATTATTTTAATTAGTAGTAATATTTTAATGATTTGAGTATTTTTATTGGGGCAACGACTAAATAGCACTATGCTTTATTAAACCTATGGAAAGAGGAGTATATCTTAAATAATTTAGATTTTTTATTATTTTAATGTTTTTATTGCGTAGCTATTTTATTTAGTGAGAAATTTTCTATAATGGTCTTCTAAAAGGATTTGTTTTAAGCTCAGTGTTAAAAAATTGAACATAACAATTTATTTATTACTAAATGATTAAAATAAATTAAATGAATTTAAAAATATATCTATATAATAGAAAGGAAATGTGAAGTAACAAATACAATATTAGATGAACATTTACAGACGTTACAGAGGGTTAGATATGTAACCCTGTGTTTTAAGATTGGAGCAAAACCAGCATGAGCACTCAGCCAAACTGTATAAATTACAGAAAATATATTGTTGTAAATCAAGCGGAGAAGAAACCCTCCTCAATGGCCGCATGGAAGACATTCCTTGGCTCTCCAAGCTTTTCAAAGAGCGTTTTTCCAAGTTTATTGGAGATCCGAGATCCTTCTAAAATAAAATCGTGCCAAGAAACCGACTTGTCTTTTGGATTGCGAAGAACGAGTTGTGCAGAAACAGTTGCGGCCGTATCATTTCTCTGCTGCTCATCACCTCCGTCTGCCATGGCTTCCGTTAAATGCCGTAAAAAATCAGGAATAGCTTTGAAATATGTTGCAACCTTAGCTGATGGAACAAGGGTTTGGGGTGTTTTATAAGCGGGAAACACAGATAGAAACCATGAGCTTCTATTTTCAATGCAGGTGCGGCCTGTTTTTTAATATTCTGGTTTTGGCGTTGTCATTTTCAAATGGGATCCCACTGTATCTTCATTCATCGCCGAACAAAACCAATGGGCTAAATTACAACATCCATTATTTATTTTTATTTTTTGAATGCCTCAAATTGCTTCCAATTGTATACCAATTATCCATACTAAGGATGGCCTAAGAAACTTTTTTAAAAGATAGAAAGAAAATGTTAAAATGTTAAAAGTTCTGTTTTGTTTTGTTTTTTTTTTTTTAAATCTATTTTTTTTTAAAATTTAATTGGTTGACTATAATTAGTAAGGATGATGATATGTTTTTTGATTATATTGTCCAATAAAGTTCAAATATTCTAAAAACATAATGGATACCCCTCAATCTTCAACTCTCAACCAAAAATATTAATTTAGACTTATACTCTTACCAAATAACAAAAAACAATATAAATGTGGCATAATACCTTTTGATTAAATAAATCTAATAAGTTAATTATTATTGACATAATTACAAGATTCTAATTAAGACATCATACTAAATAAATTCATCATAAAACATTAACATTTTTGTCACATGATTGCTATGAATACATTATAGGGAGGATCCTCTCTTTAATGACCATCTTGTAGTTGATCCTTTGAATGATAATTGTCATTTGAAGGTGGTGGTTGTAGCTAAAAAATATTATTTGAGATTTATATTTATAGAGGTAAAAGAGCATATATTTTCTCTCATCTTAGTTAGAATAGAAACAGTGACAAGGTATTCAAAATTTTCTTTTAATAGCTACGAATAAAAATAAAAGGGAAAAAAATGTGTTTATTCAAAAAGTTTTGAGAAAAATTTACTCCTTTACTCAAATCAAGACAAGTATACTTGGATGTTGAAAGAAATGATCTTTAGGGATTACCATCAATTGAGACCTTATCAAAATCGTCACTAACACTAGCCAATGGGAAAAAAATATCCAAGTTAAAAAATATTGGTGATGTAATGACAATATGAGGAAAAGTGGGAGAAAGAGTGTAAGGAAAGGGTTAAGTAAGATAAACATTCAAAGGGTAATTGGCGAGATAGGAGTTCAAGTTGAGTTGGGAGACAAGGAATGGGAAAGGATAAGAGTGTCATAGGGGATACGTATAGGATGATAGATTTAACATGATAAGAATGGGGGGTTGAGAAAGGGCAATAAGGGAGGTAAATAATATAATGTCGGAGTAAGGAGAGTAGGATTGATGGAGGGATGAGAGGAAGAGAATTTTTGAAGAGAATGCTTGGATTTGAGGAGTAATGGATTCATTTATTATTTGGCTAGTTTCCTAGAGGATATTCATATTATATGATGCATTCAATAGGAGGATATGAAAAAAATTGACAAGTGAGGAGGGTTTAATAATTTCATCATTGATTTTACCTAAACCATTCCCAAGAAGTTGGAGCTTATTGGCAATGTCTTTACATTTTTATTGTTCATTTTTTTGAAAGTGGCTATTATTATATAAATTTTATTTTTTACTTTTGAGATAGTGATATTTTCTTATGTCTTCAACATAGGGATTTCAATATTGACCAATCTTGAGAATAAGTTAAGATGAGTACTACATCTAAGAGGAAAGGTAGAACATAAAATATGTTTTGGGATACAACCCTAAAGAAAACATTTACCATTTTGTGATAAATTAGTGTTCTATATATTACTTCATATAAATTTTTGTTTTACACTATATCCACAAAAAAGGGGTGGAAAAATTCACACCCCAAATTCTATGCAAGGCAATGCCTTAACAACACATCCAAATACAAAAAAATAAGCACTTGAGTTGTTAAGTAGTAAGAGCTATGGATCTAGTATGAGGAGGAGGAGGTAGATCATGGTCACAGGCTTGCCCCAACCATTAGGAAGGTCTTGCCTATCTAGAATAGGTTCCTAACTTGAAAGAGCACCTTCTTTATTAGCTTGCTCACTTTTTGAAGGTAAATTAACATTCCTAGTAGGAGAAAAAAATAGGGCAAGGTGAGCAAACATGTGCAGAAGAACTCAAGAAGGTGTATGAGAATGCTAGAACCAACCATGTCCACTATTCAACCTTAGGCTCTATGTTGAGGACACTAAGAAGCATGAAAATCATGCCCATATGCATTATGATTGTGTACATACTAACACCCTTAAAGAGTGCATTAACGTCTATTGGAAGAAGATGCTAATGAAACTCTAGAAAACATAAAAGGTGCATTACTCCAATGGTCAAGAAGCACTTGTAGATGAGCTATTTTAAGTGTGAGTCTATTGATTATGCTTGTATCTGCATAAGAATATTAGAGAAAATCATATACTTGGGAGACAAAGAGAAATGAATATCAATATAACATTCTAAAAAGAGAAGAACTTATATCTTTCCAAATGTTATAGAGATTTTCCACTCTAACGGTATGCCATAAAATTTGCAATAATTTTGGGCCTATCCCATAAAAGAATCTTCTACCAAGAAAAACGCTTAGGTACAAAAGGCTTGAAGAAATCATGGACCCAATTCCAAGTAGCTTGGATTTAGAATAAAACCAAATAAAATGCTTGTGATTCTCTTGGTGTGTGTAAAAGGATAACAAGGATTGCTAATTCCCAAATGAATCAATCTAGAACCAATAGGTATATACCTTGGTAGATAATACACAAGCAAAGTGAGTAAGATTTAGCTCAAGAATCACTAACCAAATAATCTAGAACCTATGTTGTTATGATTCAGCGAAATATTAAGATTTTGTACCATATGCAAATGCAAAGAGAACTAATAATATCCTCTATAGGGTTTGTGATTATGAAATGGGATACCATTATACCATTTCCAATATTTCAACTAGGAATACAATTTTATATATTTTAAAAAGAAATAAGAAGTAAAATAATTTACAATGTGTAGAAGTGTTAAGTGCAACAAAATGTAAACTAAAAATAAATGAGATAGATTGTGATTATTTTTATTTTTAATTTTATCTAATTTAATGTAATCTTTTATCTAATTCTATTAAATGCCTTTTAGATTCTAAGTTAAATAATTAAATAAGGTTACTCATAGATAATGAAGAGATGAGAGATAAGGAATAGAATGTCATTCCTTTTACCCATTAAAACAATTTTGTTGTTCTAATTCTACTATGATATATTAGGAGGTGGAATTTGGACTCTACATCTTTCTTTTATCTTCTCTTTTAGCACATAATTCT
This sequence comes from Sequoiadendron giganteum, assembly GCA_007115665.2. Classification (NCBI taxonomy): domain Eukaryota; kingdom Viridiplantae; phylum Streptophyta; class Pinopsida; order Cupressales; family Cupressaceae; genus Sequoiadendron; species Sequoiadendron giganteum. The sequence goes on along the minus strand of CM021101.1, from coordinate 93,173,808 downwards.
ATTTGACTTTGTGTTGTAGCATCCATAAGAATACATGATTATATTCTTTTATTGTACTACCATATCTTATATGATTGCAACAACATCCTCTACTACTATACTACCTACACATATTTGAAACTTTGTTTTAAAGAAATTGAATAGTGAAACTTCTTTGATGATGATCAAACCCTACAAGATTTAGTTAAGTTACCCTAACTATTAGAAAAAACCAATCCATCAAAATCATTGGTCCAACTACTCTTATAAAAAATTGATCTTGATATATATGACATAATTAATTAAAAACATACCAAAATCAGATAATCGACTTGATGCCGACAAATTCTCCGAACGCCCGCCGATTTTTGGCTTGACACTCACCGGTTTGACGCGCCCACAGTGCACAAATGCACATTTTACCGTATCTCAAAACTGCCGGCTCACTTTTTAAAGTTAGCAGACAACTTTTTCTTCCACCAATACGAACATTTTGTTTGCCAGATCTGCACAAGAACCCTGTTTCCAAAGCGCCTTGTATTCATTGTATTGCTGAACCAGGTTTTTGACCATAACTGAACCGATAAGATCACGCGTTGACACACGTGGCAGACGCAGGGCTTCTGTTTGTTAGCTATGGCTTCTTCTCGGATGCCGCGAGGTTGGGACTCGGAACTTTCCCGCTAACTACCAGAAATGTAGTGTCTGCCCCTTTAAATTCTTAGCTCGCATGGTTGCCAGAAAAGCTTGGATTATTTTTTCACCAAATTTCTGTTTCTGTTTGATTTGGCTTATCTTATCATCTGCTTCTCAAGAAGAAAATTACGATGACGGAAATTGCCCTGCTAATCGCAGAGATGTACGCGAGGGAGCGTGATTTTGAGAGATCGAATGCCCCAAAAGCTGTTAGTGCTCCGCTCATGCAGCCGTCTGATGACAGACTTTCACTATGCTTAAAGGCATTCAGTGTTAAAATTCATTTGATTGAGGAGAGGCCTCAGGAAGGGGTTTCATTGAGAAGAGCATTTGTGGAAGGGCAATTCTCCCCTTGACTAGCCTGCCACCATATTTGATGATCAAATGCTAATGTACAGATCGAACATACCTGAGGATTGATTAGTCTTAAAATTATTAGTAGTTGATTTGTAAGCAGGACATCTTACAGTTACCCATTTTTTTGTAAACTTTTTTTTTGTATCACTGAATTTGGCTTGCTTTGTATGTAATGATATATTTTTGTGTGTATGTATTTATTTTTCTACAGTTTAAGGGTTGAATTTTATCTGTAATTCATATACACTAATTCTTTCAGGTTGATTTTGGGTGAGGATTTAATTTTATAATTTATAAATTCAAATTTAAAAATAGGTTTAAAATTATTTAAATGTGAAAGTTCTCAAATTAAATGTTAAGATGTTGTATAAAAGATCATAGAAGATTATGTAATCATCACAAATAAATGTCATCTTAAATACATGAAATTTTTATAGTTATGATATTAGTTTGATATATATTTTGGATTTAACTATGTAATTTATTTTTTTCATAAATTTTTTATATTATATTTCATGATCTATCATTCTGATAATGAATCATAGAATGTTATTTGAAACATTGATGAAGTAAAACAATTACATAATCAAATCCAAAAACATACGAAACAAATATCATATTAATAAATGATATAACTCGAAATACGTAAATGTATCATTATAATAAAAAATTGAGCAAATATACCCTTTAAATGAAGGGCATCATCTAAATAAGTATTGTATGTACATGTCAACATAAGCATGGAAGGCACCATGACCCAAAAATTTTAGCAACCATTGAATCCCCTGCTACATTCTTAGTGATGTTGGAGCATCCCACATCATTGGGTACCTCATGGAACAATGGAATACATAGTTTGTATCTTGTTTTCATAGAGGAAGTCTTTGTCTCTAGTGTTTATCAAACAAATTCCTTGTACACATCACTATTAATGATAGCAAGCATACACCACAATTTTGCTTGCATCTAAATGAGGTAATTGACTCTGGGTTTTATGGTGATCAAGTATTGTTTGGATTTCCTGGAAAGAGCCAAAGTGGTTCAGAATAGCCTTGCTACTTTTGTGTTGTCCAAAATCTCCAATTAAAGTGTAGACTAAAAGAAAAATATGCGGTTGTTGTTACACATTTCTTGAACATCATGTGTTTGGGAAAAGAAACAAGGAATATTTTAGTATGCAATAGCAGATCCTAATATGGGTATTGCATTTTATTTTCTAATTAAAATACCATTGTCGAACCAATTGGCCTTTAATTCACTTTTGGATCCTAAATAGTCTTTAACCCATGTTCAATCTACTTTTACATTTGGCTTTTCCTTGTTATGATTTTCTTCGCACTATTTATGTATTACTAATTTAATATGTATTTATGTCCATGATGGCCTATCCCACCCTATTGTGTGGTGTATTTATGGTTGTATCTCTATGTTTGTCTTGCTATTGGGATTTTTGTTGTAGATTTGGGGGTTGCCTATTTACACAAGTCAAATGATGAAGGATAACACCTTTAATTCCTTTACAACCATTTTGTCTAGCCATATCCCAAACATAACTTGATGCTAGCAAGTATTTTTATCATGCAATCGTTTGTGCTTTGTGCTTGTGATGGGGCTATCTACATTTTTCTTATTGACTCGACCCTCTATGCTAATTTTAAAAGTGTTTCTCATACCCACCTATGGGCATGCACACTTTTAATCCATGTCATTATTCTTCAATATTACCACAATCAAGGATATTAAGTAGATATCAAGATTGATGGCATATAATCCACACCTTGTGAAATCCATGTTGTTAGAGAATTTAGTGTTGGTGGTGCCTAAGTTCTTTTGTGTTATCATACTCATGCCCCCAATCATGCCAAACCTAGATTTTCCTCCCTCTGATGTGCTACAAAGTATCTAATATCCATAAGTGTCTCCATGATGTCCTTGGCGACATGACATTATTGGGCAAGGCTTGAGGTGGTGTGTTATGCATGCAAAGGAGTCTCTATAATGCTGCTTTTTTAGATATATTTAATATATCAAATTTAATTTTGTATGATATCATATTTATTAATATTATTATCTAAGTTTAAATATTATAAAGTATATCTATAATTTATAAGAAATGTACAAACACACTTGTTTATCAAAATCATCGATTTAAAACTTGGGCACTTTAAAATCACCATCATTATATATAAAATTACATCCAACAATTTAAATATTATTAAAGCGAAATGAATAACATATTTTTGAGAACTTAATTAAACAAATCCATTTGATTTATTTATAATTATAAATATATTTATTCATAATAAAATTATTATTATTTATTTGAATTAGAGCACTTGGAAAGGTCACTCTCACCTTAAGAAGACTTGGGTGGTGGCAGATGCCTTGGTCGATGGGGTTGGTGCCTTTGGTGGGGTCGGTCATTCGAACCCCATCGCCTATTCACCTTAGGGTAGTGGGGTCTTGTGGTGGGGGGAATTCTAGCTAAAATTAGGCCCTCCCACCCCATGTTTGTATCCCTCATATCTAGGCAAACTATAGAGAACCTATCTAAACAATCAATATGTGCTTATACACCACAACCTTGGCCAAGAAAATCCTTGCACCTTTAGTTAAATATACTATGTGTGGCCCCTTCTCCAATGCCTATAGCCCACCAAACCATCTTCTTTCTTGAGTGATTTGCATCCTCCTTTCTAAGTCTCAAATAAATTAATTTATATAATCCTTAAGGGGTGGTTTTCAAACCATCACACCTTCTCACAAATTTTTCCTTTTAATATTATTTAAATAAATATAATTATTCCTCCCCTTTTAAAAGAGTTTATATAAATACTCTTTAGTACTATCTATGAATTATCCTCATGAAACATGCAACTTAAGTAAAAAAATATCACTCTACTTCTCCTAAAAATTATTGATATTGATAATCAATCAAATCCAAGATCCTAGGTGTTAGGTCATGGCAGTGTTGGAGAAACTTAGTGGTCTATGTGATTTGTTTGTTTAAGGAGCATGTGCTAGTAAAAGATCAAACTTGACAATTTTTGCATCTAGTATATTAAATTTACTAAAGTGGGTGATATACATTTATAGATCTTAAATAAAATTGATTCTAATATAATCCTAATCTACAAGATTGCCGAAAAATAAAAAATCAAGGTGTTAGGGTTTAGAAGAATAAACATACAAGTAAATAACCAATGATGTACTTAGTTTTAGACTTAATTATGAAAGATGTAATGAAATCCAAATAATATATAGTGTAACAATTATTATTCCACCCTAACACAAAACACTATAGATGCAATATTCTAAGGAATTCAATAAAACTATTTGAGTTAGATTCATAAAACCATCATATTACATGGGCATATTTCACATACCAACCCTACTTTAGAGCACTTTGTAAGATTTCACCAAGTAACTCAACTTAAATATATAAAACATGAGATACATTGAACCACTAAGGAAGAGAATAACTTGAGAAGAAGTAGGCATGCTTCTTATTTGATTTTCAATTGGAAAATTACAACATCCAATGAAATTTCCTACACTAAAAATCTAGTCCTTAGCTTCTTACAATAAATCCTAACCCTTAATAATATTTTTAAAAACTACTTAAATAACCAAATTGGGAGCCCAAAACATGCTATAAGAGAAAGTCGGCTTGGATCCTAAATTGATCCATGGGCCTAAAATTAATGTCACATTTATTTTTTTAAGCATAGACCCAAATTTAAGCTACATATTTTATTAATTGGTCGTAAGAAAAGAAATACAACAGGGCACACTCAATGGAGTGATTTATTACATCATTGAAATAATATGAATTAAGAAAGAGAAATTACAATAAGAGCACCAAATCTCTAATTTCTTATTGCTATATGATCACCTCTATGCCCCTTAACTATTTAGATTGTGCCTAGAAATTTCACAATGCTTCAACGACCAAGTTGAAATTGGGAGCAATGATACACTACACTCTTACACTATTTGAGAAGAGGATATTCTTTATTTGCTCCATAACCTCTTTCATCTCTAAAATATTAACTTGAAATAAATTGAGCTATTAAATATTTTTCTAAAGGAATCCTCATTAGGCTGGTAAGATCTTTGATGAAGGTAGAAGTAGAGAGTATTTTACTAGGTCATTCCTAAAAAAGTGTAAGGATATCAATACAAATTTTATCTTAGTCATAAATGCATTAGCAATCTCCTTCCTTAGAATAAAATTCTTCTTACATGACTTTAAAATCTTAGCTCTCCACTTTGTGGCCTTTAGTGACTCCAAATACATCTCTAGGTTTCTATTTGGGAGTATGGCTTTTCTCGATAGATCCTTGGATGAAACACTAGCTGATTTTTACAATAATAGTAAGTTTTCCTCCAATAGTATGAACTATTGATCAATAGAATCTTCAAAATTTTCTATGGAATTGGCTTCATCACTCACTTTGTGGTAATGCTAGATGGCCTCTTGGATCAATTTTTGTCTTAGGCAACTAAAAAACCATCTAAGCTATTGTAGCACTCACCACACCTCAACTGTATTTCCTCTATTTTACTTTGTCCAAAGCCTTTAGGATAATGAGAGCTAGTGAATTTGAGTCCATTGGGCCCATGAGGTAATTTATTTGGGTAGTGATCTCACCAACTTGGGCCTTTAGTTCCTCATTTTTTTCATCTTTGTCAATGTGGCTCAAGATGGTTGATGCTAAAATTTGGAGATTGTTTATCTCCCTCTTATGTTTGGTGACCCAAGTTTAAGGTTTTCACTTAATAGTCTCCTAGTGTCATTCATGTTTCATTTTGATCTACAATAGCATTTTCTATTGTTAGGGAAAAATGTATCTCAACCTTGCAACTACAAAAGGTTACTATTTATAGTTAGTTTACTATTTTTCTAGGGGGCTAAATTTTTTCCAGTAGAGGGGAATATTCCTTGAATATTATCTACTGACATCATGTTGATGTCAACATGATGTCATCTATAAGACCTCTCCTAGCCTCCTCATAGCCATCATTTTCCCTAAGAGATATTTTTTTTCTTTTTTCCATAACTTGGGTATATGGTGTCAAAATTGGGAAAATGAGATATCGTCAAAAAACTAGTTTTGTGTACTTTCTAGTGGTGTAGGTCTTATCATTAGAGTTTGATGTTGGTTTAATTTATTATCATTCAAATTAAGATCATCATTTTTTTATTTTTGAGCTCATAAATTTTTGCTTATATCTTTGATTTTTATGATTCTTGTAACGTTGGAAAGGTATTTCAGAGCTCTTCATATCCCTACATACACTTTTTCTAGAACCTACCTCAAGTACGTTTTATTCATTTTTTTGTGATTTCACATTCTACTTAATTACTTGGACGTCTTGGCACCTGGAAAGGATCTATTTGCATGAGATGACTTCATTTGATCTACTTTACATGTATTGAGGTTATCTATATTTGATTTTCCATTTGAGGAATTATCATGGGTTTTTTATTCATCCTTCTATGGCCATCTTGGAAAAAGATAACTATGATTCTTAGTGAAATAGCATCCCGACACATCTCGGGAGGCTTGGTCTTTCACCTTATCTTTATGGACTCATACCTACACCTGATACACCAAGGAGTTACTCAACATGGGGAATTATCAGTGATCATGTTGTAGTATTTATTTATTTATTCTAGTGTTGATCTTGACACTATGTGTGATGTATCAGACATTGATTGTCCCCACACACTTTGGAATCAAATTTAGGAGATCCATGGAGACCCTCATATTTCTCTATTCTTAAAGGATCCTATTGTAGATTATCTCATTCCTATTGTAGATGCATAGTATATACCCTTTGATGATGATACTTTATAGGAGCTTGATTACATATCACAAGTCTTACATGTTTTGATAGTTCAAAGACGTGTCTTTATGTTCTCACTCTTCAAATTGAGACCCAACCTTCATCTTATTTTGTTCTTAATTATCTTGGCATCACCACATCTTTGGCCCCTATTGGTTCAATGCAACAGGACATTCATCATCTTCTAGAGATAACTACTTGGGATTCTTATCTTGTAGATAGGGCATCCTTGTTTGTAGAGTCTCGTATTGCAGATTTGGAGAATTACTTTGAGAACATTCATCTCATCTTTTTTGACATGCACATCATCATTGTTAGCCCTATTAGATATTCAAGGTATAACTTGCAGCAATATGAACTTAATAAAGTGGTTGTAAATCTAAAATATAAGTATTCAATATTAGCATAGAAAGATTATGTGATTGATAATTGTAACAATGGAAGAAAGCAATACCACAAGTTGTCAAATACAAGTGACACAAGATATACATGGAGAAACCCTTGCAAGAAAAAACTCCACACCCAAAGACATCCAATGTTTGTATTAATATTCAAGGAAGTATATCAATACAATAATCCTCTTTGTAATCCAGCAACACTTCGTTGCTCTGACAACTTGCAAAAAAAATTTGTAAACCACCATCACAAGGCTCTAATATATAGAAGTTTGTGGGAGAGAATACCACAAATGGTATCCCAAAACAACAAGAAAAACCACCTAGAAAAACCAACACCCCCTTAGTGGAAAATCCATAAACATGGCATAAATATTGAATAATCACACAACCATCACATGGGTTCCTAACCCACAACCAACCAAAATTGGTCAAACCCGAGTGCTCCATAACTCTTCAACAACTTTGACAACTTCATGCAAGAACATGCACCAACATGCAAACTTGGGCACCCAACCATGCAAGAGCATGCAAAACATGCAAGGACATGCACACCAAAGTGATCCCCACTCACAAAGTTGGACACCCAAGAGGAATATCCTCCCAATATGCTCTTTAATCATCACCGTAATGGATCCATAAAACTTCTTTTAGAACACATGAAGGACATTATGAATTCTTAGTAATGCAATTTGGTTTAACTAATGTCCCACCAACTTTTCAAAGCCTCATGAACTCAATACTTCAGCCATTTCTTTGTAAATTTGTGGTGGATTTCTTTGGTGATATTCTTATCTATAATAAATCATGGGAAGAACATTTACAACATATAGAGAAGATATTACAAGTATTGGAAGATAATCAACTCTATGCCAAGCCATATAAATGTGTATTTGGGGTAAAATAAATAGAATAATTGGGACATGTGATGTCACATGAAGGTGTTAAGGTAGACCCCAAGAATATTGTCGCAATAAAAGAATGGATAAAACCTAAAAATATCAAAGGGTTGAGAGGAGTTTTGGGGCTAACTGGATGCTATAGAAAAATTATTCATAATTATTCTCGTATTTTATCACCCTTAAAAATTTTATTAAGAAAAGACTCCTTTTCATGGCCAGAGCTATCCTCTCAAGCCTTCCAAAAACTAAAAGAAGCTCTCACTTCAACCCCAGTACTAGCTACCCCATACTTCTCTAAAAAATTTGTGGTAGAATTTGATTCTTTTGGACATGGAATTGGGGTGGTACTAATGCAAGAAGGGCATCCATTAGCATTTGAGATTCGAATACTTAAATGGAAAAACTTGCTAAGGCCCACATATATGAGAAGGAAATGTTAACCATTATTCATGCAATTAAAAAATGGTGTCAATATTTAATGGGAAGGCATTTCAAAGTAAAGATAGATCATGGGAGTCTAAAATACTTTAAATAGAACAACTATCCTCACTAGAACAACAAAAATGGGTTACCAAGATGCTAGGATATGACTTTGAAATTATCTATATAAAGGGTAAAGAAAATATAGTAGTTGATGCCCTTTCTCGGCAAGAAGTAGAGGAATCAAATATTTGTTCCATTTCCTTAATACAACCAAAATGGTTAGAAGATGCACAAAAAGAGTGGAAAAATGATCCTCAGATACATGATCTCATTCTAAAACTTCAACACGACCCATCTTCTTTTGATAAGTATGTTTGGAAAGAAGATACATTATGGTACAAAGATAGATTATTTTTATGTAAAAATTCTAATTTGAAAGAAGAAATTATCTCAAATGCATGACTCACCAATAGGAGGAAATTCAGGGTTTCTAAAGACCTATCATCATATAAAGAAAGATTTATTATGGGAAGGATTAAAAGGAGATGTCAAGAAATTTGTGGTTGAATTTTTAATATTCCAAAGAAATAAAGGTGAAACAATAAATAATCTTGGCCTCTTACAACCTTTAGGCATTCCAACACAACGCTAGGAGGACATATCAATGGACTTCATTACAGGTCTACCAAAATCCAATAATCTTGATGTAATTTTAGTTGTTGTGGACAGACATACCAAGTATGCACATTTTTGTGGACTCTCTCATCTATTTCAAGCAATTACAATGGAAAAAATATTCATGGAAAATGTGCAATAACTTCATGGAGTTCCCAAAATCATAGTGAGTGATCATGACCCTATCTTTACTAGTATTTTTTGGACAAACTTATTTATAGCGTAGGGTACAAAACTAGAACTTAGTTCCTCTTATCATCCACAATCTAATGGCCAAATAGGAATTATGAACAAATGTTTAGAAGGATATTTATGTTGTTTTACTTTTGATAAACAAAAGCAATGGTTTAAATGGCTACCATTAGCAGAATGGTGGTATAACACATCATTTCACACATCCACTAAGATGACTCTATTTGAGGCTCTTTATAGCTACCCTCCATAATCTGCTACTTCTTATTTGCAATCTCATTCTAAAGCTCATGTAGTAGAGAACCATATTCAACACCAACAAGAAATACTACAAATCCTTAAGGATAATTTAGTTATGGCTCAAAATAGAATAAAACAACAAGCTCATCAACATCACAGTGAGAGAAATTTGGATGAGGGAGATTGGGTATTTCTTTGATTACAACCTTATAAACAAATTTCCCTCAAGAAACATAACAACATGAAGCTTGTACCTAAATTTTATGGTCCTTATAAGGTTCTCCATCGAATAGGAAGTGTAGCTTATAAGTTAGAACTTCCACCATCTTCCAAAATTCATCCTATCTTCCATGTTTCTTGTTTAAAGAAGGTAATAAGTAAAAATATTATAGTTCAATTAAAATTTCCTAAGTTAGATGAAGAAGAAAAGTTTATTTTAGAACCTGAGAAAATTATTGAGAAAAGAGCGAAACAATTGCGAAATAGAGCTATCTTTGAGTTCCTAATCAAGTAGAAGAATATGCCAATTGAAGATGCCACGTCGGAAGATGAATAATTCATACTTTAAAGCATCCATAACTACTAAGCATTGAGAAAATTGCTTTTTTGAAGGGGAGGGGCATGTTAGGTTCCTAATATTCTACCTTAATATCATATATCCTAAGAATATAATATATATTCCTAAGTATAATGAGTTAAGCACTTGTGGCATGCTTAACATTAACACTAGTTTTAGTTAATACCTTAAATACTACTTATTAGGATAAAGGGGTATGTCCCTACATGGTTAAGCTTATAAATAGAGGAAGATATGTTCCTCCTAAATCATCATATCATTTTTTATTCAATTCATATCATATTTTCTGATTATTGGAGGTGACCCCCTCGAAGTGGTCTATTATAATTATGGTTTTTATAAATATATCCAAGAAATATCATAGCATAAATCACATTAGAATTTAGATTGGCAAGGGTATGAGATTGACTTGCAACATGAAAGGTGAGTCAACCAATCCTAGATATGAATCCTTTTTTTATGGGTTTGGAATATATTTTTGATGAAATACAATGATGCAACTAGTTAATTATGTAAATGCAACATTCTGTTATGAATTATATCAAATTGGAAACTGGAAGACAAATTTGGGTTCTAGAAAAGAAAAAGGTAGACACAAAGGTACACAACCTATTAACTTGAGCTTGATTTTGTTGCACAAGGCCGCTTAGGGCGGCCTTGTTTGAGTTGACTTTTCTTATATTTGAAAAAGCGGTCCTATAGCTCTCTATCTATGACTTCGTCCTTCCAGATCTTTTTGTCAGATCTTCATCGGTTACTGAGATACTTTAGTTTTTGTATCTTGTTAAGATGTATGGTTTCAATGCATCAATGATCAAATGGTCTTCAATCTTCCTCCAATATTCTTCAAATCTGTAACTTGCACATTTAAAGAAAGAGGAAGGGTTGTGGTACATATGGGGGCTTGCCTTGGTCAAACCCTATATTGGTGTTTCCACCTCATCAATGAGAAAATTGATGATAAAGAGCTTATCCTTTAAGGTATAGAGGCTACATGATAAATGAATGATGAATCAACAATTGGATACAACTCACCACTTAAATATGATCTCCTTGAAAGACTGAAGTCATGCACATCTCCTCAATTCTTTATTACAATTTGGCTTGAATTAATTTGAAGACCTACAAGAGTTAGTGCTCACAAAACCAATGATCACAAAACATGAAAAAACTTACATGAAAACACGATGAAGACTTGACATGATGCTTGACTAAAAATAATGCTCCTTGATCTGCTCTTGATTGCCTTAGAATGATTTTAGGATCTTCAATTTTCTCCAAAATTCCACTTAGTTGCTAGTTTGTTTTCAAATGATGAAATCACTAGGTATTTATATGTAATTAATCTAATTTCCCAAAAAATTGATCTCGATAGTCGACATTTAGGATTTGAAATTCAAAAGATAAATCACCAACTCTAAAACATTTAAATTTGGGGCCAAATTAAGAGGACAATGGTGCCTAGGGTGCCCTTGTCCATACCCACCTTTTTAGGATCTGACAAGCCAGGGCAAAATAATAAATGCCTAATTTGGCTTTCCCATTATTTTTTTAATAAATGTTTTAAAATGGGCCATGAAATGCATAATTTAGGAAATTAGGGGCACGGTTAGGTCCAAGTACATAGGAGGGAGAAAAATCTAGTGTGAAATTATCAAGGGTGGCAATTTACGATGCCACAAAACTATTGGTAAGATTTATGAGAAGATGCCAAGAACATGACGATTTGATTAGGAAATCTAATCTTATAACTGTAATAAAGGTCATTTTATACTTCCTAGAGAGCACAAAAATAAGTGAAGCTTTTATGTGCTCTTTCAAAATATTTTACTATATGTTGATGTATGTTTTTAATAAAAGAAAAAAAAAAACTTTTCCAAACATAGCATGCATTGATCTAGGTGAAGTATTAACATGTCATTTAAAGTCGGCATGATGAGAAATCTAAATAAATTTGTTTGCATAGCATGTAGGTGACTTCCATATTTTTTAGATTTGGAAATTGTATGGTATTTGATTTAGATATTTTAAAGTGTTCAAAGAGCCCATTAAGATGTTTTTTAGTGACATGCCATATTATTTTCTTATCATTAATTGCTAAAAGGTAATAATATCTTATTAAAAAGAAATATCATTTTCTAATGAAATTTTTACTTTCAATACATCATAGAAATTTTACTTTCAAGCACATGTAAATCACTAAATTTCTTCCAAAAAATTAATAATTCAAGTAGATCCACCTACAAATAGTAGAAGCATTTTATCAATAAAGAAGCCCATTTTCACCACTTACCAATTTATTTTTGTTGTATTGTTAGTTTTGGGTAGATTAGTTTAGATTCATTACAATCTTCTAGATAATGTTCTACCAAATCACCATAATTTGATATGGCCAATTTTTAGATAAATTATTTTTACCCCAAAATATGACTCAAATGTTTTAGATTTTTTGAAATGTATTGACTAGATATAACTTTTTTTCTAGAAATGTGGCCTAGTCAATTCAAATCAAGAATATTATAAATAATCCAAAAATTCACTTTGACTAAATATGTTAATTTTCTAAGCAAGCCAATTTTTTTTACAAGAGAGTATGATTGTAGACACCTAATTTACACCACCTACAAACATTGCATCCTAATACCATGCCAACACTTCCTCATTACCAAGCTAATTCCCTATTTATTTATTACCACTAATTAAATAAATAACTCACATTATTGAGTTAATTAGGATAATTCCCATTCATTTGTCCAAAAATAAATAAATAATTCTAGTTTCACTCATTCTTCGTGCAAATAATTAAAAAATTTAACTATCCACTCATGTGTTTCATGATATCTCCTTCAAGATTCCCTCCTATTTTTAGTCTATGCACAACTAATTAGATAAAATAAATAAATAAGAATGATCAATTACCCTCAACTATTTTACAACCCACTCAGGAGCCATCATAACTCCCTCTTGACTATTCTTAATCAATGAAGATTCTCCACTCATCTTAGTCAACCTAAAATATTCATTCAAGATCAAATCCTCACCATTCACATCCTCAACCAAACATCTATAAATTCAACCCTATCCTTAATAAAAAAACTCATGATATTTAGACTTGATAAATACATGTTGCACAAATGTTGCCTACATCCTCAAGCAACCACATTCATTGCATCTCAAGAAAATCAACTTCAACAAAAGGGGTTTTTGAATTGGTAAGATTGTCATACATTCATTTTGTTTGAACTCTCTTGAGCTCAAATTGAGCTATGGATTGATTTATAAAAGAGGGTTTAGGTATTGTTTAATCTTCTTTTTGTTTGTTCTGAATCTTTCATATACAAAGATGTTTAAAATAAACTAGGTTTTGGCCCAAGTCTCTCATAAGAGAAATTCCTAAGATCAATAAAGCTAATCATAAGGTTTTGAAATTCTCATAAAACTTTACTATAAGAGAGATTTATATTTAATTGCAAGTTGCGTTCATTGAATGAACAACTTGTTAGACCAATAATAAAAATCCAAATCCCTTAAAGGACAATTGATTTTGACAACTTTTGTAGAATAAGGATTCCCCCTAGGGATATAAAAAATTACAAGGGAAGGCATTATTTGTTGGACTTGTTCGTATGAACTAAAAATAGGTAAAATTTGATGGTGACATAATGCATTTTTTTTGTAAACGATGAATTACGATTGAATATTGTTTAAAGATAGTATTTGAAGCCAATAAATATATTGAATAAAAAACTATAAATTTCCTTATAGGCTATATTTAAATCTATCTAATAAATGCTTATAGTTTTGAACTTTTTCTTATTTTAAAATTTGATTGATATCCAATAATAAACATAGTAGGGATGGCTCCCTACTCTCCATAGATATATAGGCCTAGACCCATATCCTAGAAATAGGGCTACTCACAATCTCTAAAACCTCTAAAGTAAGTTGGTCTTTGGAACCCCTCCTACCATTAGGTAGAGTGGTTATCATCTTCGCCACTCTATGGTTGAGAACTAGCTCCATAGATCTACTTTATAGCATAGATAGTTGATAAAGCTAAGGTAGGGTTGAGATATAGGGGCCTACTTGAATTTTAGAGCCTTTGTTTGTAGTACAATAACTATTTCAATGATCCATGCATGCAGTAGTTTGTACTATGTTTTTCTTGGTAGATGTGAATCAGAAAAAAATAAATTATAGTCTCCAAACCTAGGTGATGGTATCTTCTAGTATGTGAAGGCAATATTTCATAAGAACCATCATGAAAATTTTACAGAGACTTTGTCTAATAGGTAATTTCAACCATCAAATTTGATTTGATTTGACATGTGTTGCATTTAGTTTACTCAAACTTTTACATAATTAATGAAGGGTTCAAACTCCCTTTCAATCTTGATCTCCATCAAATGCCTTAGTTGCTTGTTTTGTTTATTCAAGAGTGAAATAAAAGGGAAAATCTTGTAACATGCAAATCATATTTTACTTTACAAGGATACATTGGTCATACAAGGTATATATTGTATGCAACAAGAGGAATGTGAGGATCTCTATCCAAATAGCAATCTAATCGTTCCAGTCACTTGTGATGGTTGATGGTAAATACTTTTAAAGGTGGCTTGGGCGCTAGCAATCCATAAAGCACAAGGTCTCACAATCGATAGATCAATCATCAACAATGTGTTTGATCTATGTATTTCCCATGCAGTCATATTCCAACAATATAAAGAAATACAAAATGCTACATATATAATTTTACAAAAATAAGAAAAGAAACTCCAAATAATATGAACATAAGATTCAAAGTCCGTTTGATTATCTTTATTGTATAATATACAAAATTAATTTTTCCTATTAATTTTTTTTTATATAATATAACTTAAAACAAAATATCTCTCCAAATAATATGAACATAAGATTCAAAGTCCGAAAGTAGGTAAAATTTGATGGTGACATAATGCATTTTTTTTGTAAACGATGAATTACGATTGAATATTGTTTAAAGATAGTATTTGAAGCCAATAAATATATTGAATAAAAAACTATAAATTTCCTTATAGGCTATATTTAAATCTATCTAATAAATGCTTATAGCTTTGAACTTTTTCTTATTTTAAAATTTGATTGATATCCAATAATAAACATAGTAGGGATGGCTCCCTACTCTCCATAGATATATAGGCCTAGACCCATACCCTAGAAATAGGGCTACTCACAATCTCTAAAACCTCTAAAGTAAGTTGGTCTTTGGAACCCCTCCTACCATTAGGTAGAGTGGTTATCATCTTCGCCACTCTATGGGTGAGAACTAGCTCCATAGATCTACTTTATAGCATAGATAGTTGATAAAGCTAAGGTAGGGTTGAGATATAGGGGCCTACTTGAATTTTAGAGCCTTTGTTTTTAGTACAATAACTATTTCAATGATCCATGCATGCAGTAGTTTGTACTATGTTTTTCTTGGTAGATGTGAATCAGAAAAAAATAAATTATAGTCTCCAAACCTAGGTGATGGTATCTTCTAGTATGTGAAGGCAATATTTCATAAGAACCATCATGAAAATTTTACAGAGACTTTGTCTAATAGGTAATTTCAACCATCAAATTTGATTTGATTTGACATGTGTTGCATTTAGTTTACTCAAACTTTTACATAATTAATGAAGGGTTCAAACTCCCTTTCAATCTTGATCTCCATCAAATGCCTTAATTGCTTGTTTTGTTTATTCAAGAGTGAAATAAAAGGGAAAATCTTGTAACATGCAACTCATATTTTACTTTACAAGAATACATTGGTCATACAAGGTATATATTGTATGCAACAAGAGGAATGTGAGGATCTCTATCCAAATAGCAATCTAATCATTCCAGTCACTTGTGATGGTTGATGGTAAATACTTTTAAAGGTGGCTTGGGCGCTAGCAATCCATAAAGCACAAGGTCTCACAATCGATAGATCAATCATCAACAATGTGTTTGATCTATGTATTTCCCATGCATTCATATTCCAACAATATAAAGAAATACAAAATGCTACATATATAATTTTACAAAAATAAGAAAAGAAACTCCAAATAATATGAACATAAGATTCAAAGTTCGTGGCACATGGTTGTATTTGTGTGAGACTATATCTATAAAAGAAAGCAATGTAAGTTTAGTGGTTAAGGTTGGATGGGTGAGTGGGATGTCATTATTGAGTCTTTTTGAGGAGTTCATATGTTAAGCATGGAATGAGATGTGTTGATGCATGCTTGGAAACATGAAGATGCATTGGAGAGGCTTGATGCTTCAGAGTTATTCATTGTAACTCTTGTATTACTTTATTATTAAATAATAGATGGGGTATGGATGCTTTTGGAGGCTAGGTTTTTCCTTCTTGAGGTTTTTCTCGGGTTATATATTGTGTTATCTTGTGGCTTGTCTATTTGATCTATCCATTATGGTTACTTGAATGCATGATTTTCTCTCATGGGGTTATGTAGAAAATGGATAAAGATTTTGGGTATGATGAATTATCTGCTAACATAAATTTTGGATTTTTTCTTTAGGAACATAAGCCATGGAGTTTTTTCTAACCCCAAGTACTCATGAAGGGATTGTTGTGAAGAGGAAATTGGTAAAGTAAGATTAGGAGTAGGATTCAAAGATGATTGTGTTTTCATAGTTCCTTGAGTGAAACAGTTAATGAACTTCGGTTCAACACAAAAGCTAACTAAAGTATGTCAATCCATAATTCGATAGCTTCATCTCACAGGAGTGTTGGTTATAGAACACCATGTCATGAAAACCATAAATCAAATACAAGTTTGAAGACACATAAATGTTCCTAAGATAAATAAGATAGAAGAAAATGATAAGAAAGTAGAAGAAAGATGGCTATAAGACGGATATGCTAATGAGATGTTAGAAGGTGTTTTAGGTTTTATATTTTCCAAATCAATAGAATGAACATTCAAATGCTTCGAATTCTAATGTAAACATACAATTCTTATATATGCAAATGATATATTAAATTTATGCAAAATTTCTTAATCAAAAAAATCAAATTTGAGAGTAGGCACTTAAATTTAAAAAAATTGGAAGATACAACCAAATTTCGATTCTTCAAAATGCTAAATGTTTGGTGAAAAAAGAAATGCAATGCTTTATTTTCAAAATTTAAACATATAATGAATACATATGAGCAACAAGATCTTCAAATAACCTAATGCTTGAACATATTACAAAATATATGCTATGTAAATAAGAAAAATACAATTGTAAGAGATGTCGGGTTCACAAAAATTTAAGATGGTGAAATGGGTCTAGGCTAAGCACATAACCTAAATCACTCATTCCACCATAAGTATCGGGGGACACACAAATAACCAAGAAAAACTATTTGGTTGTTGTCCTTAAGGAAGAGCCAAACAAATGGTCGAGGTTTTGGTCTCATTTTTGTTTTGATGATGAGATGTGATGATTGGTTTTGAAATGTTGCAAACTAGGCGAATTAAGACTAAAATGAGAAATTGTTACAAAATTTAAAAGCTTAGAGAAAAAAGATAAAAATAGGAAGTGAAATTGGAGAGTGCAAACATAGAAGAATTTGCCATTCAAATTTGAGGTTGAACTTGAAAGACAAGGGTGCTGACCATCCTAGTCCTAAGATGAAAATTTATAGGATTTGAAAGTTGGTAGAGGTGTAGATAAGTTTGCAGGTCCCTGAGTGTGAAAACCCAGATTTGAAGTCTGATATTAATTTGTGAATAATCAACTGGTGCAGGGCACCCATGAGACTCCATCCATAGTTTTGGTTTTTATGTCTTCTTGATGTAATAAGGTCCTTTGGACCATTTTTCATGTTTGTAGGGGTATGAATAGGTCTTAGGCAGATAGGTGTGGTCCATTTGTTACCACTGTAAAGAAGTTGCAAATTGTTGCAAAGCAACTTTTCTAAATTGTTGTCTAAAAGTGCAAAATGGGTGTTTGTTAACCCCTAATTCAAAAGTTAGTTTGTAACCATTGGATCAGGCTTAGAAATGCATAAAAATCTTGATTCCATCATTGGAGGGGGTTGATTGATGTTTTGGAGGAGTTTGAACCAATAAAGCACCTATTTTCTGTAAAATTCCAACACGTTCGTACAGTTTCTCAATACTGTACAGGCTTGTACAGAGGGATCATGGCTTGAAGCCACTGTGGATTGAAAGTCACATGAATCTATTTTCAAATAAACCTGGTTGCATTCATTTTTGTTGAGAATTGAGAGAGATCCATCCATTTCTTTCAAAACTATCTGAAACCCTAGTTAGGGCTGACAATGAGAAAGGAAAAATGTGTTACCCTTCATTCCACCAGTGAAATCCTCTAAGAACTAGTGGAATGGACTGTACCATGATTCTTTTTTCTCCCAAGTTTCCAGACTGAGGGGTGGAAGGTTGCATGTGCTCATTTGTTGTAGAAAGCTTGATATCTCCATGCATGAGGTAAAGAGGCCAAAGGATTAGTGAGTTGATGTTGTAGAAGGTTGATGAAGTGAAATTTGAACATTGGGAGATGTGTGAGGGTGCATTTAGACCCTTTTTGTCCAAGGATAGGCTTGATAATTCATTTAGAGTCCTTTTGAATCTTACCCTAGTTTGTTTCTAAGCCTAAATTGTGAATTAGGCCTAATTGTTGCAAGGATAATCAATATTTGAGCATTTCCTTCCAAAGTAACCCTAACTAATTTCTTGGTATGTTGAGTAAGGTCAAAAATGGTAATCAAATATGTGCTTTTCTTGTGGAGATCAAACCTGCCTGGAAGGTTGTACCAAGTTTTGTTAATTTGAAGTACTGCTAGGAGTTGGGTTGTTTGTGAAGGAAGTATAGGAAGAATGCAGAACATGAGTTTTTAGAGGTCATCCTTGGCCAAGAACTATCATTCACAATGTACCTAGGGTGTTCCATAGGTTGTGCAAAGATTTTTTTGCAGTAATGCATGATTGGTGCCTGGTAGCCTTATTGGGTGTGTGTGTTGTGTGGAAGAAACCTTGAGTTTGAAGAAAGGTGACTCTAGAATCTTGTTGAGGGTCAGGTTGAGTTAATTTTATGTTTGGTGAAGCCTTGAAAGGGGTTGATTTCCAGACCTTGGTCTCTTTTTCATGTTTTTAACCATTGTGTATTAACGTGAATTTGCACCCCTAGTGCAAGTCCCCTTTTTTCCCTTTCACACCTTAGAAAATCAAAAGCGGAGGTTTAATTCCACTTAAGCCCAATGCTTGCATTCCACTTGGCACCTAGTTTGCATGTTAGTCAGGGCATTTCTGTCAAGGACGCATGCGCGGTGCATAGACGTCCACACGGTGTGCTTACGTCCCTGGCAGATTCCTGCGACTGAGACTACAGAGGCGTTACATTTTCGATTGGAAGTCGAAGAGTAACGCCCCTCTTCGGCTGGGCAACCCAAACATGGCCATTTTTTGCCTTCTGCTTCATATCTTTCATCCATTATCTCTCTTTAGCAGAAGTTTTGGCAAGTTGGCTAAACTCTTTGAGCATTCATTCCAAGCTTTGTAGCAACATCCTTCACTCCATTGCAGCAAACCAACACTCCAACAAGGCGAGTACAAGACATACACCTTGGAAACAGAGGCTTGAGTCCCTCTCGTTTGCTCCTCCACAAGCCTTGACCACTTTGGACGGAGGCGGTAAGCTCTTCCCTTCTCTCCTTTTTCTTTTGATTGGGTAAGCACTTACTCTTTTGTAGTGTTTCTTGCATACGTAGCTTGTAGTTTCTTTCCTTTATCATTTCTCTATACTATTCCAAACTTGGTTGTCTGTGGAGGTGGAAACACCAAGATGGGGGTCTGATTGAGGCAGGCCCCTATATAGCCCCAACAATTTCTCCCTTCCTTGTGTACAGCTGGAGAGTGCATGGAGCAAGCTGGGGAGGAGAGCATTCTATGAAATCATCTTCGTCACCTTGGTGGTAATACGTTTCTTCTATTATATTCACATTTTCTTTTCTTTCCTCTTAATCTCATTCTCCCACTTTAAACATCTCTAGACTATGATAGTAGTCTTCCTTTTGAGTAAGAATCCTATCTTCTCGGTTCTCTGGCTGTATAGACGCGAACACACCTATGAGACGCCAGCACACTGCGCCGTCATCCTGGAACCGTGCTTCCGTCCTCAGACAGAGAGTTTCCTGAGACACGAATCTGACTCTAAAGGCTAACTCATTTGGACCCCTTCCTACATCCGGATTGAAGAGTGATCGAAGGGTTCATAACCCTTGTCATTCTCATCCTCGTCATCCTAACTCCCTTTAAATTGAGGTAGCTTAGGTCAACCTTTCTGCTCTTGGCCTTTCGTGACCTGGGGCCTTGTAGTGGGTGGTCCCCCTCTCTCACATTTTTGGTGAACCTGACATGAACGAACGCTTATCCCTTTGTCGGCGTTCCAAACTTTTTATCTTATATCCCTTGGTCGTCGTACCCTTGTGATTTGTGCAAGTTTATGAGCTTCACAACCCATTCTACGACCCCTGGACATATTTTTATAAGAATTCGATGACACCTTCCGATGAAAAAGATGAAGGTCTCCTCTAACTTCACTACCGGCCTTTTTTCTAGATCCACGATTGGTCTATCTACACAAGAGCACATAGCGCGAGGCAAACCTAGATTTCTTGATTAAACATATCGTGTCCCTACTCCTCCTACGTCACCAAACTCCTCATCCATAGATGAGCATGAGGTTGTTTGTGTCCCTTTTGAGTACGTCGTTAGTCTCGGTAAAGGGTTAGGTGCATTGGAAAATCACCTAGAAGGCAACTCAAAGTTGGCTAGGGCTACTAAGGTGATCGGTGAAATAAGATACATGGTGGAAAAGGACCGGATAGTTGTAGAACTCTTAGCTAGTCTCGCCGGTTTGGCCGAAGCATGCGCCCCCTCGAGCTTTGGTCGCTTAATGCGAGGTGGCCTCTTCGAGGAACGCAAGAGGTAGCTAGAGATGTCAATTCCTCCTATATCTGTATATATGACTGACATAGTCCCCTCGATCAATATACCCTCTACTTCTGAAAGCTTAGACACTTTCAAAGTAAACAAGAACCCTTTGGGTTACCACTTCACCCCTTTTGTTGCCTCCGGTGGTGGAGGATTTGGCGGTAGAAACTTCAAAAGTGGAGGTGGCATTGGCGGAGGTGGTGCCAGTGGTCACGGTGGTGGCATCGACGGAGGCCACACGGGTGGTGGTGGCATCGGTGGCAGTTCTGGCAGTGGCTCCGGCAGTGGTTCCGGTGGTCCTTTGTCTTCTAATGACCCTATCCTGAATACTCTTCTTTAGAATATGGGGAAGATACAAAATTAGCTGGTGAACCTGTCTCAGGCCTCAACTCAACCTATCTTTCAACCTTTCTCCCGAAACAGCCCATTGTCAGTTGCAATTCTAAACACTCCATTCCTGTTGGGGATGGGCATTCCCAAATTTGAGAAATACACTGGTAAAGGGGACCCGCAAACACACATATCCACCTTTAACACCCTATGCAAAAATTTCTTCCATCATGATGTAGTGATGGCTAAACTGTTTCCTCGATCCCTCAAAGATACAACATTGAATTAGTACTGCTCTTTGCCTGATAATTCCATCTTCACATTCAATCAGCTTGTGAACCAATTCTTACGACAGATCCAAGCTAACATTGGATCGAAGATGACCTTCTCAAACCTTGTTTGATGCAAGAAAGGGGACAATTAAAAGGTTACAGACTTAATAGTGCGCTACTAAGCGCTCTTCTCACAGATCTTGTATCCTTTGCCCGACTCCAATTTACAAAAGGTTTTCATAGGGAACTTACAGAGACATTGGCAAGAGAAGTTTTCCCTTATGAAATACCCTTCTTTCGCACATCTGTGTGCAGCTCTACGAGAATACCAGTAGACGGTCGTTCAGTTCAGGGGTTCCTCCTCGTGGTCCCATTTTGATGAAAGGTCTATCGTGTCGATCTCGGGAAGAGGAAAATCCGTAGTGAATGTAGTAGCCGCTGTAGATAACAATGGCCTCATACACGACCGAAAGTTTACGAAGCTATCAAAATATTATTCTTCCATGTTGCAGAAGTTGGTGAGGGATAAGATCCTTACCTTACCTATCCCCAAACGAGTTAGGGAACCATACCCTAGTTGGTATGAAGAGAACACATACTGTAAATACCATCAAGTGAATGGACATGATACCGAACACTGCATGTGCTTGCGTCATGAGATATAAGACCGCATAGAGGACGGTACTATCCGTCTTGATGGGAGTAAACACAATACGAACAAATCAGTGGCGAAAGCTAACAGTGACTTGCAGATATACATGGATCTATTTCTGTCACATTCTGCTATCATGATTATCGATCCCACTGATCCTACCTCTCACACTAAGGCATATGTTAATGTGGTTATTGTTACTCCCTCTACTCATCTTATGACCGGTTCACCGGATGTAACATTTATCACTATAGGATTTCACCCCAATTTTCGAAGACAGTTCATCGAAATTTCGACGATCTATTGTCGACCGACTGACGAATTGCACAAATCAGCGTCGTCGCTCAATTTTTGTCTATATCCCGACGGAAAATAAAACATCGCCCTCTCGACACCAACTCGTCAAATAACGACGCCCATTTCGTCGATCGCGCGATGAGCAGTGGTTGGACCGCAGGTGGAACACCGTCACCGAAGCATCAAAACAACGTCATACATTCGTCGGAACCAAGATGGACATTTCGTTGGCCTAGCGACGAAACATGTCGGGAGCACGAGTGGCATACCTTCGCTAAAGCGTCGGAGTAGCGACATATAGTCATCGGTCAAGCAACGAACAGTACCCGGAGCATGTGCAGCATATCGTCGCTGAATCGTCGGAGCATCGACATACATTCGTCGGGATTCGAGATGACTGTATCGTCGGTCTATCGATGAACAGTGCTCGGAGCACATGCGGCATACCGTTGCTGAAGCATCGGAGCATCGACATACATTCGTGATCTAGCGACGAACAGTGCTCGAAGCACGTGCGACATAAGAGCGTCGAACGCGCGATGCAATAGGCAAGTCATTACGGTGCAAGTTTGTTGCACTTGCGATGAAATAGGCAAGTCATTATGATGAAAGTTCGTCGGGTGCATAGCAAGGTTGTCGGGTGTTTTTTCGGTTCGTTGTAATTGCGACGAAACAATGCAGTTTGTGAAAAAAGAAAAAACTATTCGTTGAAATGTAGGCATATCGGGGTGACTCTGGGCGATATATAAAAGTAGTAGGAGGCTCCAAAGTGCATCCATAGGGATAATGACAGGACATAAGGACAGGCCAATCAAAGAGAGAAAGTTGATGTGCCAAGATGATGAGCATTTAATAGGGGTAGTAAAAGACAAGATGGATTGTCATCAATGCTCAGATTGGAAGACTTCATTACGAAAATTTAGATCACAATATGATTAACCCTGTTTGGACAAATGCATTGACATTAGTGTCAAGAGTTAAGAGGCCATTCGACTTTGCATTTCAATAAATTATTGTATGCATTGAGTAAGTGTTTACAAGATAGAAAAAGGACAGTCATATGACTGTTTAAAATATCAAACAACATGTCAGTTGTTGTGTTTAATTAGGTTTACAGAGGCAGGTATTTATCATTTTTTGCATACATCTGTAGTCCAAGCTCTAGGCCTACATTATTTGGTTACTATGTATGAGAAATGAGCAATGAATAATTGTAGAATATGGAGGCTATGGATGATATTATGATGGCCACATTTGATGTTGATCAACAATTGGAGCAAAATATAATACCTATGATGATTCATGAGATCAAGGGGATTGTCATGGACAACAAGCACAACCTACGAACTGGATTCTAATTTTGCTAGAAAAGAAAAAATCAAACTAGTGAATATTAAACTACACACTAGAATCTAAATTTGTGGAAAATGAGCAATTTGTTGAGAAAGAGTACCTGTAGTGCGTCTTGGATACTTAGCTAGTGTATTAAAAAATAGGATTGCAAACCCAAAATTATTCTCTCTGGAAATTCAATAGAAAAATATAGAATGTTATCCTGGATACTTAGCTCTTAGATAGTCAATAAAATAATATGAGCATGATTATGAATGGTTTTACCTGGTCCCACTCTTGATCTCTTCATGTTTGAGAGCCTTCTCTTTAAGACCCCATGAATCCAATTTGATCCATTACTGCCAAAAGAGATATTAATTTGTAAACAAGGAGCCACATTTAGACAAACTGATTGTTGATTTATTCTAAGAAATTTAGAGACTACAAAAAGAAGATACCTGATGGGGATCATGTGGGCTTCGTAGAGAAAGCACTGGAATATGGCTTCGAGCAGCAATGAAAAAATTTGGATTAGCTTCACAGTAAATCCTAACAGCATGACATTGAAAGTTGCTCAGGTACTGGCCGGTCCTCTCCCCTAGATTAAATTAAGGAAAACATTATTGTAAACACAATATGTATAGAAGAATATGAATGTAAAGGAAAATGGATATTAGAAAAATATAAATGTAAATAAAAGTAGTGTGAGCAGAAAATGAATCTAAATTGGTCTTGAACAAATAAAATCATACCCAATTAGCATTAAGTTATACTGACCTTGTACTCATTGCCATTGTCAATCTTGAAGGTTACTTTGACGCCTTCTACAGAAACTCTTTGGCCACGAGGCAAGAGAAGGCGAGAAAACCAAGTGTATATTGATGACTTCCTAACAATCAAAAATAAAGAAGCAACTAGTCAACCCTATTAGAACAGAATAATCTTATGAATTGATTTTATTTGTTTTACTAGCTAATGGATAGTGGACCTAGTTCTCTTGAATTGAGATACTACTAAGATGTGTTGACTGGTGATTTTAGACTACCGATATTCTACTTCAATCTCTATAAGTTACTTTTGTCTTAAATATATTCAAGATAACTCTGCAAAAAAATTCCCTAATCTCTTAGAAATTATGCAGATTAATTTGTTAATACTTCTCCATTTTGATATTTTCTTTCAAAAATTCATAGAAAGATATGTAATGCCATATTTGAAACTTACATATTTTAATTTTATTACATCTGTAATTATAGTATATGATTCCAACAATTGTGAAACGCATAGGCAATATGCTAGATGAATGAAGTAAACTATGCAATTGGCAGGTGTAAAGCCAAATTCCTTAACCCTTGTCAGCATCCTTCTTTCCTGTTTTAAAACATGTGCTTTGGAACAAGGCATGAAAATCCATGTAAGTATAATGAACAGGAGATTTTTGTGATCAGATATTATATTATAGTAAGTCGAATGAATGTAAGTAGAGATATTTTAGCATACCTATAGATGGTACAAAATTTTATGGTTAAGTGGAAGCCTGCCATCAACAAAAAGATCCAAATATCCGTGTATCTATCTCAATTGAGCCTCTAAACCCTTCAGAGCTATCAAATTTTCCACTAACCTGTTATGCACAAAAGTCAAATTTTAGAGACCACTAAAATAAAAATAAAAAACATTACATTATGATCCAAATCCACACACAACACAATGTTTATAGTGAAAAGTTATCACTTTCTTTCATCTTTGCATATTGATTTGATGCTTCAAACGATGCATTTCTTATATTGAAAAGTGCATTTCTTACCTTATTGAGCTTCTCTTTGTTTTTATAATAGTTTAATATTCTCTACTTAATAGGGCCAACCACATGAAGGTGGAAGCTCATTTGGCCCCTCCCTCGCCCCCCTCACATCACTCTCAATTCCCCATACCCGATCATATAACATTAATCATTCATTCATCCATTAATAACATATAACATTCATTCACTCATCCATTAATAAAATATAACATTCATTCTTTAACATATAACATTTATTCATTAACATATTCACATTCATTCATTAACATATAACATTTATTCATTAATATATTCACATTCATTCATTAACATATAACATTCATTTTTTCAGTTTTTACATATTATCAAAAATATGGTTGTCAACTTGTCATAATATGATTACAATCAGTTTTTTTTTGTTTCTTTTTTGCAACTAAATAAAGTTGAAGTGGAGTATCATTTTCAAAATCATTTGTCCCCCCTTCAGTTCTTCTGAGCTCTGCTCGTGATCTTAATGTATGCCTAGTCGTGTACTCACAACGTGGACGTGGCTGCAAGGGGGGGTCTGCTGCAATAGCAAAGAAATGTTAAATTGATATGTTTTATTATTATTGTTACATGTATTTCATTAATTAAAAGAACATCAGAGTGGTGCTCTTTACCTGAACTGGCCACATCATGTTCCTGATATTGTCTTATAGCCTCATGCTGAACATGCTGAACACCCTCTAAATCCTAATCTGGAGTTGAAACACGAAAGATTACATTAATTAATACACCAATTGCAATTAAATATGTTTAAAAGAACATTAGAGTGGTCCTCTTTACCTAATGGAGCCACATCATGTTCCTGATCTTGTCTAGCCTGATCATGCTCAACATGTTGATCACGCTCTACATGTTCTAAAGTTGAAACACGAAAGGTTACATTGATTAATACACCAAATGCAATTAAAGATGTTTAATTGTATTAATCCATACTATGTTTTGTATAGCACATGAATGCATCCAGTAACAGGATGCACACCATGGCCTTCATCGGCAGGTTGCGCTCCACCCTCACTAGGCTGCATTCTAGTGTCATGGGCAGTATTATCATTGCTTATCTGTGTAAAACAAATAGGCACATTATTATGGTACGAATTAATATTGAACAGATTGCACAAGTATTCAATTTGAAATAAACTTTAATTAGTTTATTTACCTGTGTTGGATGCAGTGGAAGATTGTGTTTGCCCAGTCGAGACTCTTAGCTATTCAGTCAGGGCTCCATAGCCTTGGTGGAAGGCAATCTTCAAGTCCTCTTATGTGGGCACTTTGTTGAAATCAAAGCCCTGCATTTTTGCATGTGATCATGAATTTTGCTTCCATGGTGTGATAAAACCAAAATTGTTTGCAATTTATTATTTATGCAATATTTCATTTATTGATACTTACAAATCGTGCGGTTGTTTTCCTATAACCACCAGAGCCAAGTTTGTGTTGCCCGTGTTTTTCTAGTCTTGCCTTTGTTGCCTTCGATGTGTCGGGCAGCTTATGAAAAAATTGAAATACGTTAGATTATGTAAAAAGAAAGAGTAATCAGTATATAATTAAATTGTTGATAGTATCACATACCTTGCTTGGCCTGATGGTGTCTTTCCTTTCTTCTTTTCAGCCTTCTCCTTTCCATCCGACATCAAGTCCTTCCACTCCCTTTTTGAAATCATGGGGGGATGCTCGTACTTTCTGTTCTTCTCTAAATGTGACTTATATTGGTCCCTCACATACTTTAGATAGGTACCAGCTTTCTTAAGGACCTTGGTTCGGTTGAATGTTTTATCATCGAACAACACAACTAAATGGTTAATGAGCTCATCCTTTAAATCTTGATTTTGGGCATTCCACCGTGTACGTATGGTGGGCCCGAAGAGCTCCAATGTAATATCACTTAGATGTTTATAAAAAACATCATTTCCTGCAAAATGATCATGGGATCATTAGTCTATAAACAGTGATCAATAAGTAAATTTCAATTGGATTATATATAATAATAATTAAAACATTTTAAAGTACCTGGGACCTTCTCTATCTTTATGGGAAGGAAATCCTCGGTCACCACAAATGTGACCAACAATGTTATCGTACTAGTAATACGGGAAGATCTAGGAAATGCTGCTAAAACATCACCAGTACTAGCGGGCTCTGTATCCACAGGTACTGACATATCTGGTGGCATGTGTTCGCTGCCAGACGGTGGACTACTGAATGCCTGCATGGTATGTGTTGCCGACATTTCAGTCAACAATATAGGCACGGATGATGGGGCCGGATAAAGTGTTGTATGTGCAAGAAGATCAGGATTGACACTTGTACCATCCCCTACTTCCCGGGAAACACTTGCAGTACCTTGATCATGGCCAGTAGCATGATGAAGACGCAAATAATCCTATAAAAACAACACATATTTTAGTTCATGACATAAAAGAGTACAAAATATAAAACCATGAATGAACTTATGTTATAATTAAAGATCTCATGACAGCTTACTTGCAAGTTATGTGCTCTCTCAGACAATAGTTTAACCCTTTCTCTTATCTCATCTATTTGAGGCACTACGAATACCAACTTAAGGATTTCTTGATTGCATTTTTTTTGGGCCTTCCTCATCATATCCGCAGGGTTTGTGGAAAATGCAATGTCATCATCACATAATAGTGACTCCACCTCCATATGGATGTTCTCCTGTACTGCTGGTGCCTTTCCCCGATCAGCCGACTGCAACAAGAATATTAAAAATATTATTGAAATTAACCCAATAAACTCATGAAAAAAACATAATAAAACATTTTCCTTGTATCTAATTTGTACAATTATAATGAGGTAAACCTGTCAGATAGAAGCGCCTGAAGATGGATCGTGATCTGCACTCTGGGCCAGAGCCTTCCTTGTATGATCAATGTCCCGCTGTGACAAAAATTAAATATAAAAAACATTACTGAAATTAAACCATTCGACTTACAAAAAAAAACATAGTAATAAAATGGTATATTGGAGTCATTAATTGTAGGTTGGGTAAAATGGGATATAGTACATACCACCCCCATAGTAATTGTCTTTGTATCTAAGCGATTCAAATTGTAATCAATTAGCAACTCTTCCCCTGCAGTTATTGATTTTATCAAACATACGAATACACGATTTCCCTCTCGCGCCTCGAATATACAATTGGGTTGCTTATTTGTTGACCCAGGTCATGTACTATTTATAAACCCTACAATATTCCCTGATGCTTTTGGCCTCTCGTCAATGTACCTAGCCACTCCTTTATTTTGATCCTTATCTTTTAGTTGTATATAATTTGCTGATAGTGCATACCTACGCATACTTCGTGTATATCGAACCAGCTGCATCCAGTCTTTGTAACTGTAACAGGGTCCAGCATCCTCCATCAACTCAGTAACTTTGTCGTAATAGACCTTTATGTCGTCCATGCAAAATAGGCCCAAACCATGTAATGACAATGGTGCTATGTGATATATTCTCTCGTTGACACAAAGATCAGTGTTTATTGGAGGAAGTTCCTTGGGTACCCATTGTTTTCGTAGATGTTTGTACCTCAAGGGCACCTCGATGTCGCTTATGCTCTCATCATCATAAGAACATGACCCCCCTTCAGCGAGAAATTTTTTTATGTGTTTACGGAATTTTTTTCTAATCTTTTGACCTTTAGTTGGTCTCCCTCTTTTAGACCTACTACATGTCTCACTTTCCTCTTCTCTTCCTGAATTTCCCTCGCTCGAGGAAGACAAATTTGACAAATACCTATTTGGTGGTACCTACACTCATAAGGATGTTGGATGAAGTTCTTTCATGGTGATGTGATCCAAAGGTGACATGACGATTAATCTATCATTTCATCGCTAGAATTTGACAAGTTATAAGGTAATCAAGTCTTGATAGATTGCAAGTTATTGTTACTACCGTCCAAATGTGTCCATCACAAATCAAATCTACTTAATTTTTTAACTCCCAAACTTTGTAACAAGTGTTAAATGTGACTATGGTCCACCAGTTACACAACCAAGGCGTCAAACATATTCTCTAATTGTAATCAAAGGAATTTTGCTCTTCATTCAAGTAAATAAAGTTGAAGGGAAACACCACCAAGTGGTTTATTAGACACCTACATGACTAAAAATAGCAGCAAATTTACATTTAATTTCCATATGTCTAAGTGGTGAACGGGGAGGGATTGTGTACTAGGCTTGGTAAAGTCATCATAAGTTTATCAATGTTCTAATTCTCTATGACAAGGTTTCAACATCTTCAAATAGTGAAAGTTAGTGCTCATAGTCATTTGAAACAAGAACATTTTGATTATGTATGATGGTAGGATTTGATAACTTAAAAGAATTGGCTACCCAACAAACTTAAAGTTAAAAGAAACTTTTTAAGTTTAACGGGTTAGCACTTTCTTTCATCTTTTCATATTGGTTTGATGCTTCAAACGATACATTTTTTATCCCACTTCTATCATATTGTATTCCCATCCCATTGCAATTGTTGGAGGAGTTGATACCAAAATTTCATATCAGATACCACGTTCTTGAAGCAATTTTCTGTGTTTTTACAATTTTTCTGAAGTTCTTTTGTGTTGTATGGATCCATACAAGCTTGAAATGCTCTAAGATCATTGGTGTAGATAAATATATGTGTTCCCTTTCACTTGCATTTTTTTTTAAGTTCTCAATCACTATTTTGTGGGATTAAACAATCAAATATAGGGACTGCCCTGTTGTGCCTGTGTAAGGGTTTGAGGGCTAAATAGAAATGACATCCACCAATCCACCCACTGTCTTGGAATTGTAACTTAGTGGATTGGTGTGCGTCATGGTGGATTTGATGGAGTTTCAAATCTTGTTCTTTGAATTCCATTTATGTTTTTCCCTTGTCGTGGCTTGTTACATTGTTTGGGAGGAACCTAAGGTTGGGTACGTTTTACCTTAGCTTTCATAAAAATCGTAATGTTCCATGTAAAAGCTTGGGTGAGATATATTCGGTCATTACCTTTTTGGAGTGGGTATTAAAATGACTTATGTCTCATTGTTTCATCTAGGCTGGGCCCCTTTTTATAAATTGAGTTAAATATTTTGCCTAACTTTATTACTTCCTAAGTTTAGGTTGGCCCATACCCTATGTTATTGATATTAGCCCAAACCTAAGGGGAGGGTTACTAATCAAAAGAGCTTGTGAAACTTCAACTACAAAAGCTACAAAATTGACTGTAAATGTGGCCAAATTGGCCCAAAAGACAACTGAAATAGAAGAAGTTGAGAAGAAGAGTTTGATGGAGAAGTATAACACCATTATTGGAGAGTATAGTAGAATGCAGCAAAGGAACGTTGAGCTGCAAACTGAGGTAGACAAGTTGAAGTATAGACATGTGGGGGAGTCTTCTAGTGCTCCTGGTACCCTGGCCATACGTTCTACATCAAGATCAGTACCTCCAACTTCTCCAATTGCTTCTACTCCTAGGTCCCCCATCCAGACTCCTGCTCCTAGTCCTTCATTAGAGCCACTTGAAGAGGAGGTTGAGTACTCTGTAGATCCCACCAAATAGTAGATGCTTAATAAGATTAGAGACCTATAGGTAGGTCTAAAAGCAAGTGAGAAGGGAGCAATTTCCAAGCAAAATGAAGTTGTAGACACAGTTTTTAGGCATTTGAATTAGGAAGTTGATGGTAGATTACCATCAGTTTATTCTTTATATTCTTTATTCTTAGATTCAATAAGAAACATTATTAGGGATCAGGAATTAGTTTTTTCTTTAGTTGAGAAGTGGATCCCTAGGGCCAATGACCTAGATGTTATGTATAAGGCCTCTAGATTCGATGCAGACAATAGGCCCCAATCATTAAGGCCTACTCAAGTTTTTGTAAAATCACTACAAGGTTTTCAAGCCTTACCTGATGATTTGAGTAGGAAGATTAAGGAACTGGTAAAGAATTTTGATGACTGGAGTGGCACGTCTTTACCAGATTTACATGGATTGCCTTGTTTTGCCTATGTAAGGGTTTGAGGGGTAAATAGAAATGACATCCACCAATCCACCCATTGTCTTGGAACTGTAACTTGGTGGATTGGTGTGCATCATGGTATGATAGAGGTTCATTGCATTTAGGGGTCTTTTAAAGCAAGAAACTTGGCATTGAATTGATGCCCTAGGGCTGACAGGGGCAATTTTCTTCTGAATTTGTGGTTGTTAAGTCAGGGTTTATGAATTTGATGGATATCATGGTAGAGTCATGGTGACACTGTTTGATGGTCCAATCTCTACTTCGAAACAAAAATATCTCTAACAACTCTAAGAGCTATAATGGGATGGCATTAAAGGAACCTTCATATGAAGGATCTTCTAATGAAGGACCTTTGAATTAAGGTCTTAATTTGAAGGTCCTTCATGCCAAGGTTCCTTTTATAAAGCATTTTGGACATGAAATATTTAAAATAAAAAATACCTTCATTTGAAAGTCTTGACATGGCATCATTTTTGAATGAAGGTTCTTCATTCAAAGGTCATGACGACATCACCTTCAAATGAAGGTTCTTCATTAACTGGTATTTTGTAATTTTGAATGTGTGATAATAATTTAAGGTTGAAAATAAATCCATTTGAGCCTTTTATAAATGAAAGGACATTTGATGCAATCATATGCCTTGTCAAACTTTTAACTTAATAGCAAGGGCATCATGAGTAGTTTGTTGGGCCCATTCAACAATCTCCGATGCAAGGATTGAATTGTCTAGAATGTATCTACTATCAAGAAAGCCAATTTGTTTACCTCTATGACTATAACTCAAGCAATAGGTTTAATTGTGATGGAAATGATATTGACAAGGATTTTGTAATCTAGGTGTTGAGAAGCATAATTGGCCACCATCCTAGGAAAGATTATTCATTCTCACTTTTAGGTGTTAAAATTTAACAATACGTAGATTGATGAAAGAGCCCAAAGAGCCTTTCCCCATGTTATCCAAGTACACATAGCAGTGGTCTTCTCTTATACGGTTGGACATGATTTCAAGAACTTAGCTAGGAATTATTCATTTAACCTAAGGTTTTCTCATAATGCCATCATTGGAAAAGTGTGATCAAATTCTTCTATTATGAAGAATTGGTCTATGTGCCTCTAGTAATCACTATAAAAATGTGAAAGACTAAGCTATTTTATTTTTTCTGTCTTATCTTATACCATTTTACAAGAATGGGGGGGCCAATGTAGGAGAAGATCTTTGGAAACTAGGCATTTAAATTGCAGGTTAAAGAGAATGGGGGTGCCAAACTTATAGTACTCATTGTCCCTTGGTCATCGATTTTCCCTGAGTTCCCTCAACCTCGTCCTCGGTGCTGGTATTGACCTTGTTTTAGCTCCAAACTCTTCGTCGGCGCTAGTATTGACCTTTTTTTCACTCCTCCAAACTCTTCCTCAACGTTGGTATTGACCTTTCTCTTGTCCAATTTGACAAGCTACAACCTGGTTTAGTTAGGTTTTAGAGTATGTTAATTAAATTTAAAATTATGGCACCCTTGAGAGTAGTGAATATAAAGCAAGCAAAGCCTATTATGGCGCCATTTAGAGTAGTGAATATAAAGTAAGCCAAGCCTATTATAGTCATGAGGGAAATAATAAAACTCTTAGGATACTTTGTGAAACCATTTTCCTTGGTTAAAGGGAGGCCATAAAATATTCCTTTGGATTTTTTCAATCTTCAAATATGAGGATTTGCAAGGTTGTTAGCAACATGAGTAATGGAAACGTGTGCAATAAGAATTTTTGAACACACATGGAATCTTCTTGCCAAAGAAAGGGGCTTCATAATTTAATATGATAATTTTTATCAGCTCTAGAAATGATATGTTTCCTTAAAGAGGAAGGAGATACCTAAAAGGTAAAAGAGATGCTTAGGAATCTCAACACTTCCTTATGATCAACCCCCTTCTATCCATAGGAATTGAACCAATTGGGCTTGGCTAAGAATGATTTCTATAACATTGAGTTTTATGCCACTATATATTTGACCTTTGAGCTTTCCAGAAAATATCTAGGCATTGAATATCCTAAATAATGTCACGTTTGTCCTCCAAGAGAGTGAGAAAGGAGTCATTAGAAAAATGACCATTGAATGGTTGGGCTAGTGATGGCAATGTTGATAGTGACATGGGTGGTCATAGAGGTGGCCTACAAGCTATATTTGGAAAAAAAGAAGGATAGAAGCCATTGATTGGAGTAGTGAATATTGACATTGGTGTTTCCTTGTCCAACAAAGAGTCACTATGATAAATGGTGTTGGATTTGGCATTGGAATTTACTCTTTTGTTCTAACAAAAATGGTGATAGGCTAGATGTGTCTAATACTAGAAATATTCTCCCCTTCCTCCCATGAAAACTTTTATGGGAGAAGGAATACATGATACTTTGAATTGTAATGAAGAGTCAATGCAAAATAAACTACTCCCTCTACTATCATACATGTTTTTGGGTTTATTCTTTCATTCTTCACACTTGGAAAATTGCTCATTTGGAAATGGATTAAACAAGTGGAAAAACTTGGGCATGCATATGAGCTTATGGATTGGAACCTAAAGGGTATGTCGTCAAAGGAAGATTTCCAATTTCTAACACTTTGTTGTTGACGTGAGTTTAATAATACTATGGCTCGTTGCACCATAGAATTTGTTAGAGGTTTCCTAATATGACATCTCTATATGATCCTTGATTAATTAGTTGTTGGCTTTTATCTTTTCCTTTTTCTATTAATGACTTATTATATGATTGCATAGATGATATTTTTAATGTCATTGGGCCATATCAGTCTATACGAAGTTGCTTTACTTCTCAAAGTATTATCACTAACCTTATTAATGAAAATAATGAAATTGTCATTTAATGGGTGATTGGGGAAGGGTATTTGATTTTTACCCTAGTGATAAATGTTGGTGTCTATGTATCATATTGCTTTGGCTCAAGAGGGGTATTGTTATCCCTTGTGATTATGTTTGAGGAAGTCTTCAAATGGATGCTATTTCCTTCAACCAAATTGATGTCATTAAATAGTCTTGTTATGAACCCCTTGCAGGTTGCTTGGATAATGTTAGTATTGGTAATTTTGGTCCTTCTAATTATTATGCCCAAGCTTCCATAAATATGCATTTACTTAAAAATAACGATATAGGCACTTCAATCAAGTCACTTATGGTTGGGAGGTTTCTCCATGGTATGATCGTATGAATAGGTCAGTTTTGCATGATAGTGAATAAGCCTCAAATTTTTGTGAAGCCTATTCTCTTAGGTGAATGCTTGTGTTTTCTTACTACTAAGTCCCAAATGTATATTTCTTAGTTTAATATTTTTTGTAAGGGTTTAGATACTACAGGGGATATATGATGCCACACTAAACTCACATCCCCTAAGGAGGTGAGAAATACTATCATACTATGACATTTTTTTAAGAGAGTAGAATTTCTTCCTACTTTGAGTCCCTATGTTGCTCCGGTCAAGTCCTTTCAAAATAATTTGCTGCTTCATAAAAGGATAAAAAGGTTATTGTGGGCGGTGTTAGATTTCTTGTTTCAAAGGAAACCATTAGAGCTACTACTAGGTTGAATATTGAAGGTAGGAAGGTCATTAATAGGGAAAAATGATGGACACGGAAACCATTAACCAAAATTTGAAAACAGGAGAACTCATTGAATTATAGAATGGTTTTGAATGATGAGTCTAGTATAAGAGTGCCAATTAAGTACTTCAGTGTTGAAGGTAGTTTTAAATGTGTTTTTCATTACCATTTCTCGCATGACCATCTTAAACATAATAAGATTGCTTGTTTTCCTTATTTTGTCCTAAGTTCTCTTAAGTGTTTTGGTAAGGAGGTCTTAATGGATAAATTTGTGATGCCTCTACATGAGGGATTAATTTTTAGACTCCATAAGTCCACCTTGCTACGTTCTCTTAGAATTTTGTTAGCTCTCTTATTTTAAAGTCCAATCTATTCCCTACCCCTATTCTTATCAAAGCTAAAGGTGGGAATCTTAGTGATTTGAATGATCCCTCTCCTCCTAAGGGTAAGAGAAAACCTATCAAACATTCCTCATTCCTTGTCAAGCAAAAAATTACATTTTATGATGTGCCTAGTAAAGTGGTGGAGGGAAATCTTGAGCTTGGTAAAGTTGTGGCTGATTATGATGACTTAGGTTGCCCTAATCTTTTTTCCATTGGTTCTCTATTGAAATTTGCCTCTCATATCCATGTGGACATTCCTAGTGATGTTGACATCTCCAAGACTAAGAGTAAAAACACTAAATTTTAGTCCTCACTTGTGGGAAACAATGACTAAGGTTCTTATTGTTGCTATTGTTAATAATAAGATTGCTATAGGAAAACCTTTTAAGGGGAACCTTGTAAGAAGATCTAATAGGTTGGTGGCCATAATTTCTACTACCCCTAGCACTACACCCAATGTAGAATTAGTTGTTTCTAATTAACAACAAAGGCTTTGTTGATCACAAGGACAATGACTGTATCAATAGTGGGAACAAAGAGTTTAGTCACTCTCAAGACTTCATGTAAGAGGAAGATGTTTCTCTTTCCAATGATTTTGGTGTCAACCTTTTTCAGAAATGAATGTTCTTTATGACACTAAGTCTTCTAACATAGGGGATGATTGAATTTAGTTCCTAGAAATGATATGGTGGCCATGGATGATGTCAAGGGTAAAGGAATTTAGGTGGAAAATAAGTTTGATCTTGTGCATTTATGTTCTCATTGTGGCCATAACACCAATTCTATTAATTATTTGGAGCAGATTCTAGAAACTTTGGAGGAAAGAGTCAACAATGTGCTTAATTTTAGTAATAAGGTGATCCATAGGTTACTTCTATGCTTCTACTCCAGAATGTTGTGTGGGAGTTCTAGAAAAGAAGGTTTAAGGGTAATCTTGATAGTCTTGTTTTAAAGAAGGATAGAAAGAAATACCCTAAGGATGATATTTTTTCTTTCCTTTTTGAAGTTTGGGGATATGTGACTCCCCAAAAGACATGCTGCAACTTGTATTTTTTTCTTGTTGTTTGTTAGTTATTTATGTGCTATTTTTCTTTTTTCTTCTATTAATTATTTATAGTTAGTTATTTTTTGGTTTTTCTTTTCATTTCCTCCGGGCTTGCTATGTAATAGGGTTGGGACCTTGGTTTCCCAATTTATATATAAAAAATAACCAAGTCAATTTATCCTTTGCAATTATTGTGATAAAGTGAGGATTTGGCATAGTTTAATAAGACACCTCACTATTTATTGCTAAATCTGTTGTATTTGCTTAAGATATCTTAGAAATAATTTATCCATGTGTAACACAATAGTTTACAAATATGGATAGTGATGCCTAGGTTAACTTAGATTTTCACTTGGAATCTAAAGTAGACCTTTAAGAATTAAATTTTGAATCTAATAGACTATGTCAAGGCTTCATTAACCACATTGAAGATAAGTATATTCCTTTTAAACTACCTTATAAGCTAAAATGAAGTGGCCACCATCGACAAGCGTGTTCATTCATAGCAGTCAGGATTGCGGGGAACGGTCAGGATCAACTGATGGATGATCGACAGTCATTAAAAGATTGTTCCAACATCTAGCTCCCTCGACGACATGTCTGGGAACTAACCCATGTTGGCCCTATTACTGCATTCACAGGGTTCGGTACATTGGGTTCACCACAAAACCCCTCACTTTAAAATTAGGGGTGAATCGGCTTCAAAATTATAATCATGTAGATATGCCTGAATATAAAATATTTAATTAAATTGATAAGTATGAATTTGTATAGAAGGAACTATAATAGAATTGAATAAAAAATATTGTAATGTAAAGTTATCAAAGTTAGCAATTTCGATCCAGAACTCACCTCCAAAACTTTGGTTACTATTTTTTGGGAATGCTCGTCGAAGCCTAGAATCTATGTTTTCAAGCAACCTCTCCCTAAAGAAACTCATTTCATCTATCAATATGTATCTGACATGTGATATTTCTTCTTGGAAAGTTGTAAGTCTTGTCCCTTCTAGTTCATTGAAATCTCTTATTGGAATTCTTCACTTTCAATGAATGGTTGAAGCACCAATGTTGAATGTTGCAACTCCAATAGGCGTGAATAGAAGTAGAGGAGATCGTTTGGGAGAAGAATTATTTTCTAGTGTTAGGTTATGTGTTAGGTTATATAAGGTTAGGTTATATAGTGTTTGAGCCTAGCCTCAAACATTACAATTAGGGTCGGGTTAGGTTATGTGTTTTCTTTAGGGTTAGGTTTGGGATTAGGTTTATGGTTATGGTTAGAGTTTAGGGTAATCTCTAAATTTAAATTTAAGTCGTAGTTGATTATTTTCCCCCAAAAGGAAATTAGATCCATTTTTTCTCATGTTCATTATAGCCAACTATGGCTTAATCTTAAATTTATAACTTTTCTTGAAACCTATCATCATATCCCTAATCTAATCATAACCCTAACCCTAATCATAAGATTGACTCATACCCCGAACTTAACCCTAGCCCTGACAATAAACCTAATCATAACCCTTACTTGGAAACTAAACCATCATTTTCTCATTAATGTAACCCTGACCATAACTTTAACCCTAACACTATTTCTCAAAACCATAATCTTAACCATAACCCAAATCCTTTTTATCACAACCCTAACCTTAAACATAACTCTAACCCTAAACCCTAAACCATGATCCTAATTCTAATATAACATCCCTAACACTAACCTTAACTTACACCCTAACCTTAACCCTAATTGTAACCCTAAACTAAAGACAAATGCTACACCCTAAACTATAATCCAAATCTCAAACCTAGCCCTAACCCTAATCATAACCTAACCCTTTTTCTCGAAACCTTAACCTTGACCCTAACCCTCACATATATCCTATCTTTATAACCCTAACCACAACCAAAACTCTAACCCCAACCCTAACCCTAATTACCTAACCCTAAATATTTTTTCTTTTATTAGTTAGTTGCATTCACTCTAATAACCCTAACCCTATCCATAAACCTAACCCTAGCCCTATCCCTGGCCCTAATCCTAACCCCAACTCTAAGCCAAATATAAAAACAACCCTTAATCATAACAATAACCCTAAAACTTAATTCTAAATATAACCCTAATACTATAATCCCTAATTGTAATCCTAAACCCTAACCCTATTTTCATATTATGTTTTCCTTATGATTGGTTGACTCTTATACTAAATCTGAGTGTTGTTTGTGTTTTGACAAGAGTAGATTAATATTTTTTATATTTCTTATATGAAGATCAAAATTACATGCACATAGAATGAACTATAGTTTAGTTACAACACTTGGTCTCTTCAAAATAATCAGAGAAGATTAGGGAGAGGAAGGAATGCACACCAAACTACAAAATAGGGGTAGTTGTGGCTTTGTTAGTTTTCTTTATATAGTCTACTTGTTTCCTATAGGGATAAATATTTAATCACTATACAAATGAAAAATGGTTGATTATCTATTGAATATTGTTTTGTGTGTTTTGAAATGGAAGATATCTATGCTGGAAAACAAGGATAGACAACTGAGAGGGAGGGTGAATCAGTTGTTACAAAATTGAAACTTATTTACCCTTATTAACCTTTAATCTCATATCTGATAATTAACAGTGAAAGCATGAATCAACAACACATCAGAAACACACATAACACCAATATTTTTGTGTACAAACCCTGTTAGGGGAAAAACCACGGTGGAGGTTAATCCATAATTTATACCCTGTTAAAAGTATAAAAGAAATGAATAAGGAATGCACATGCATTCAGGAACACTGCCTAGAGCTCACTGCTCAAAGGGAAGGCTCACTGCCTTACATAAGGTAATCAAATTAAATCCATCTGATGAGGTTGAACTGAGAAATTGACTTCTTCAAAAGCCTGATGACAGTTTCAGTTAGGCACATAAATACTACTTCATACTTTGCGTAAACTTCTTCACACTCTGCTCTGCATTTGAATGATCTAATCTTTATTCACACATATCTTGCATACACTTCACATACATTATCTCTAAATGAATAAAACAATCGCTCTTATATATCCACTTCATGAATTTACATTAACAACTCTGTCGGCCAAAAATAAATAATAGATGAATACAAACTCTCAGCCCAACTCATGAACAAATCTCAATGCGCACCAACCTAAATCGGTCACAACATAATGAAGACCTAAAGCAACATCCTCGAACATGCCAAGCATTCAAAAATTAATCCACAAGGATCTACAACACGCTACCACCATCATGTCAACCAAGAACATGAAAACTCGAACATGGAAAGGAAAAATCTTTGATCACAAGCACACTAATCAACGTGGATGTACCACAATAATAGAGTATGAGATCAATAAATGTCAATGAACATCTCAAGAGCATACACAACAATTCAATTCACCAGAATTACATTCTCTTCTTTCAGAAACACCAACTATAGCAACAAAATAACTATAGGAACACAAAAACTCATAACTCGCTCCAATCTTGATGCACACCTCTGAAACTTCCAGAGGATATACTAGATAGGCTCAGCAACAAACCCTTTAATACATGACTTCAGAATACCAACGTACAAAAATTTTCACCACTCTGATCTTCACAACTTCATAGACTATCTGCAACATATTTATTCTAATTTTCTCAATATCCTCGACATATACAACCTTTAAGACATTACTGTTAATAGTGTTGACATCAATGACAACCACATATCATGAGCAACACAACCACAACATCCAACAATCTACATCTCTATAAAAATTGGTATATGCTAATAGTCAACTTATTATCTTATTTATAGCATTTCCTTAGCTTTTTATACTAAAAAAATCAAGGTAGAGGGTAACATGATTCTTTGAATTGGATACTACATAAAAATTTATGTGTTATAGTCATTGCTTCCATTGTTTGCATTTTCACATTAGGATGCATATTTTTTACAATCAACGGTCTTTTAATGTCTTGCCAAAATTAATATTATTAATAATTTCAAACTTTTATAAACATGTATGGAAAATAAGTACATAAATAAGAAATATATTATAATAGTTTCTTCAACAAAGGATAAAAAAATCATGTGGACCGTACAAGGATTGTGGTGGGACTTAAAATTTACTACCCGTGTGGTATTAATGAGGGAGATCAATAATAATCCTTCCTCGCGGATCTCGCATGATCAGATTAAAGGCCCCTGAGGGTACTGCGAGGTTTGCGAAGAGGCGACACGTGGCTTGGTTCTTGAAGCGACAGGGCTAGGTGGGACCCGTTGTCTAGTTGCAACCTCTTGTTTTCTTGGGTTGTGATGGGGCATGGTTCTCCCAAGGTGCTGATGTGGATTTTCAAACAATTGTTGACTCAATTTGAGTCGTCCGACTTGCCATGTTCGATCCGCATTAACGGTTCAATTTTTCTTGGGTTCCTGTTCATCCGCGTTGGGAGTTCTTGCTCTCTGGAAGTTGTTCTCATTAATGGCGCAAATTTTTTCAGTGGATCCTCGCCTGAATTTCCTGCGTGTGAACATTGTTCTCCTGATAAATGCAATGATGGGTTGTACGACATGCCTTCGCAAGCCATGAATAATTTGTGGTGGCTACATCAGCCACTAAAATGCTCGAATGCTAATGCTGCATTTGAGCAATTAATATTCTCGCACCAATTAACTCTATAAATGCTCATTATGTTATCTGGTATTATCATCACATTTTGAGTTGTCTTGTTTGCAGGTGGTCGAGTCTCTCCTGTATTTTGCGAGGTGTTCTTTGCAATGGAACATTCGGCTGTGCGCAGAAGGACCAGACTCGGGGTGAGAAATTTGTAGCCTGACGGGGTACAACCTATCCTTAGCAAGCTTGAGGTTTCTCCATGATGCTAATTTTAAAGGGACGGGGACCTCCAAGTCCCCACTGGTGTTGTCTTCTGGTTCTGACGGTGATGGGTCTAAAACTGACTCGGACTACCAACGTTACTTGGCATCCATTACCGAGTTGTTGCGGGTCAATGAAGAGCTCCTCGCAGTTGCCCCAATAACTGCGATGGCGCCGTGCTATGCTACCAGATCATGTGTTAAAGCGGATAAAAGGCAGCTGGTCTCGCTTCTTCCTGAAGCGAGGACCAGGAGCGGTCGCCTATACCAGGGCCGTGTGTCTTGCAAGTAGTTGCAGTTGCTGGGTGTGTTACTTTTGGGTGGTGTGTTGATGTGGACATATGCATGCCTACCACGCTCTTTTGTCTTTAGCTCTGGTTGGTTACAATGGTATAACTATTTTGATTCCTTGAACTGATTATGGTTTTTTCTAATGATGAGGAATGTCAATTTCAATTTCATTCTAAATGAAATTCAATTTTGGAATGAACAATGTAGCCTATTGCTTTGTTGCTCTCCTGTCCTATAAAGGATATTTGATGGCTCATTGTTAAGGGTTGTTGTTTTTTTTGGGTCCGAAGGCTTATAATAGGTACAGTTAGTGGTAATGTAGGATTTTGAAGGTATTATGTAGGAAATCATGTTGGGTTGGGAATAGTATGAAATAAGTATACTATGCTTTTGTAATTACTGATATCGAAAGAAATCTAAAAAAATTAAGACATTTTGCTATCTTGTGTATGGGCCATGGATTATGAATGGATTTATCAAGGGTTTGTTCATTCAATTTCAATGGTGTAGTTGAAAGTGTAATTTGTTCTCTTGCTTTGACTTAATGAGTTAATCAAATGCTTGAACACAAATTGCATGTTTATGGTTATATGCTCAGGATTCACTAAGGAGTATTTTTTTAATATATTGACAAATCTCATGGTAGCAAAGCACTATGGTGATAAGTTCAATTTCATCTGAATTACGTTTTATATGACTCCCACCCAATGGATGAGGCACTGGATAGTATTGGTAAATTCCTTTCGGGTATAGGACTGTGACTCTAAGCACGGTGATTCAATACCCGAACATTTTAACAAATATCAACTGCTATCTCTTTTTGGGATATAGATCTTATGATAATTTTCAATCTCCTTGCTTTGGGATATTTGTTATAATTCTTTGGTTTTTCCACAACCAGGGTAATGACTATTTGTTAGTGTTAGTGGGGACTGCATCTGTAAGAAGAAGTGTTCTTACCAATCATGAAACATTCTTATGAACACACTTGGGTTTACCCACCTTGGTTTCACAGAGCCAAAAGTGTAGGAGATGTCAGTCTTTGACTGATTCTTGTTAGTTGGCCACTAGCCTTTGCAGTTCTTTATAATGGAGGTTGGCTACCTCTTACAGAATTACAAATCCTATGTGGGAAAAAACACCAACAAATTAGAATTAAGATATACACAAAATGGATCTACATTGAAAATTCGGTAGGAATATTCAAGCAAATACAACTGGTAGATGCAAAACCAAATAAATGTGAAATTGTGGACTATAATGATTGTAGAATATACATAATGGATTTTGTTTTAAAGGTTTTAGAAAATTTCAATCAAATGCAATTGGTAGATGCATAGACAAATTTCACAACCTTCACCAAAATCCTCGTCGATTTGCTTAATATGGGATATTTGGAACAAGGTATAGACATCCATCGAAGCATAATATGAAGATGAATTTTCTCAAATGTTGTGGTTGTACACTCCATTTTCAAATCTATGTAAAATATGGGAGGATAGACAAATCTTGTGAACTATTTGACAAAATATCTCAAAGAATTGTAATCTCATGGAATACACTCTAATTAGAAAAGTTGCATCACTACCCTCATAACAATCTCTCAATTTGTTTTAGTTTCTATTGTGTTACTCAATTTGAAACTTAATTGTGATACATTAAGTTCATTGTCAAATCGTCATTTGTGTGTCAAGTTTGTCAAAATCCAAAATGATCAATTATTAATAAAATCATGGATCATGTAATATTGGGATGGGTGACCTCCTAGGAAGGCCTAGTGCTTCATCGCTTTGAGAATCATTTAGACGCAATGAGTGCTAAGTGGACCATTCATTATCATGAGAGATGGGTTCTTGTGAAACACTACTCATGAAACATGGGTCAATGAGTTTGACTTGTAAAACTACATAATTGAATCCTGATAACAATATCAAAATTTGACACAATGTGAAAAATATTTCCTACTTGTCAATAGATCGTGTTGTCAAAATCTAGAATTTCAAATTATGAATTCTTTGTGATTACTCAATAGATCATGTTGTCAATTGAACCTGTTGGCATTTTTTTACTGCAACCCACACGTGTTTCCTAGAAGCTCCTATGAACTCCCCACATTCAATAATAAAAGACTAGGAACAATATGGCCAACTTTACGAGAATAGCAATAAGGCTAATTCTCCTACACTTCGGACTCTATAAAATCCAAGAGGGTATTCCCTAACACGTGCTCTTAACATACAACATTTAAACAATTCATTTAATTTGCACACAGGTAAGCAACAGATAGATCCCCAATTAATGTTAAAGGATCAAATGCTTCAAGAAATTGGCTATTCCTTTAAAAAGACTCATGTCCATTTAACAAAGAATCACAAACTTCACATAAAGTGAATTGATAGGAAATGTTTGAGTAAAATATCCTAATGCCATAACACAAAACATACGAGAATAAAACGTAAGCAGAATTCCAATGCCATAT
Organism: Sequoiadendron giganteum; assembly: GCA_007115665.2. Lineage (NCBI taxonomy): Eukaryota > Viridiplantae > Streptophyta > Pinopsida > Cupressales > Cupressaceae > Sequoiadendron > Sequoiadendron giganteum. Next base: position 93,129,150 of record CM021101.1, on the reverse strand, counting down.
CCTAGCGCAAGGAGTCAAAAGAGAAAACTGAACTACAGGGTAAATTTCATTTTGAACACTTATGATCTATTATGAATTGCATTACAACCCATATATCCATACCTAAGTTTATTACTCCTTTATGAATCCTATTTGTTATATTGCATGAATTTACTGGTTAACTAAAGCATTTAATTGATCCTTTGAACCAGAGTTGTAGTTAAACATAATTCACAGTAAAGAACAAATGAAAGTCATCTTTGATCGATATTTCATTAATAATCCATGTAACATAACACAATAGGAGACCAAATAAACTCCAAATATTCACGAGTTTGATACAAACATGCTCAAAAACCCCATGATTAACAAAGTTCTCCAATCTGACTCAAAACTATTTAAAACCTGGACTTACAATTCATACTCTCTATATTACTAGACTCTTATTTCTCATATCTTGGATATTTCAACCGACCACTCTCTCGGCCCAGAATTCCCTTTTATAAAACAAGGGAGCCAACAAGCTTCAGGTCGGAGAGTACACATATCCATTTGTAATTGGATTGCTAACTCCTGATTCAGTTACAATTCTATTATGTGAGAGGAGAGCATAAGACAAAGATCATCATTAGTTGATAAGGAGGAAAGAAAACATCGCTCCAAAGGCCGCTCCCCATACATCGAAGGAATGCTTAGCCATTATAGTATTAACTCCACCTCAGCACCCTGTACTTGAAGTCAAAAGGAGAATGCAATTTTACAATATAATATCTAAGGCCAAACCTGTATTATACATGACCAAGTTGCAATTCTCGACTATAACACTCATAATTCGAGTTCATCAGTGAACACCTTTTTCCATAATTCAAACTCCTCCTCAAAAGTCCACTGGAAAGCAACAACCTGATCAACCTTGTTTCGATAGGGAGCATACTTTACCATTATTGATGTGGCCTTTTTATCAAAGTTCTCTAAGAAACTTATAGCAAAAGACAACTTTTCCAATGTATTCTCTAGCATGCGGATGTTAGCATTTTTGCATATCTCATGTGTTTGAGACATCATTATATTGTTCATTTTCTCCTTCCAAATCTGTAGGGGTTTGACTTCATCCTGACTATGTAAAATATGGGGGTCAGGTCCTTTCCATCATACACATCTTTCAGCAATTTAATCTTGGATTCCATTGGGGCGGCAAATCCCTGAAACTTCTGCTCAACAATTCCCTTGACCAATTGATATGTTGCAATAATAGTAGGATATTTATCACCATGTTGTTTTGCCCCTACTGCCATGAATCTCAACTTCTCCATTCTAGGGCTCCATTTGTTTAGCAATGAGATGGCCAATTCTTTATCCCTTCAAAATATTTTTAGTGCTTGCAACATTAGGACATAATTTGCATGAACACTGTTTAGCTTACTCTAGACCGTTCTGTTTAAATGTTTCAAAACAGTGTCCACTATCACTGCATTGTTTCTCCCTGCTGCATCCCGGATTTGCTTTACCACCTCCTTATATTCTTCAACCTAATGAATCAGTTTCTCCCTAGAAAGTCCCCCTCCAGGGCTAGTAGCCCTCTCAATAGCGATAGGCACTTGTCCCATATTATATGGAACAATAGCCAAAGACTGTGCTTGTGCAGGAGGTTGAGACTGCTCTACTCGTGGGTCGGGAACAGTGTGGCTAGAATTGGCTTGCTTTTGAGATCTCATGGTATCCATTTGTTGCCTCAATAAAGCCAATTCAATTTCTAACTCTGCTACCTTTTGTTGACTCTTATTATATTCAATAATAATTTCATTATATTGGCCTCTCAGAGTATCCCACTCCTTGGTCAAATCTTCAACAGTTGCTCTGGTGAATTTGGCAACATTCACGACCATATCGGCAGCTTCCAGTGTTGGGGTGTCAGCAAATCTCCTCACAACCAAGTGACCACTGAAGTCAGAAGGTTCTGCAACAATTGGCTTTTTAGAGCCAGTAGATAGGGACCAGATTGCCAATGCATCCCATTCCTCACTAAAGGTCGATCCCTTGAGTGCCAATGTAGCCTCCTCTTCAGTAGCAAGAAGTGGCTTATTAGCCCTTCTTATTGTGTCAAACACCACAACATCAGTGATATCCCATTCTGGGAGTAGCAATAGTCCATTTTTTTGTACCAATTCTCGACCCTGCTCTGGTGTTATTGCTTTGAATCTTTCTCTCATCTGTTCCCTGACCTTACCTTGAATTACCTTCTTTGGGAGCTCTGGATGCAGACTTCTCTCATGTGCCACCTTCTCAGCATATAATGCAGTATGTGCTCACCACACAAAATCTTTAAAAGCACCGGTTTGAATAAAAGAGTCATCCATCATGAACTCTCTACAGGCTTCTATTCTCAAGTCATCATTGCTTGTTATTCCTTTGATTTCATCTTTTCCTAACCTCAAAGAAACTGTACCTGAACCTGTTGCAATGTCAAGTGGGTCCAATGGCATCTTAGGATGCATTTCATCTGGAGTGACAATAATGTCATCATCCTCATCACCATCACAATCAACAATCTTTACCCTTTCAACCCTCTGCCTCTTTGGTGATAATGGGCAAGCCTGTTCTGAAAAACTTGGAGGAGAATCCAAATCAACTACATTTGGTATTGACTGCCTTGAAGAAGATGGTGCAATATTTTTAGCAACATCTTCAGCCCTACTTCCCTTTCTTCTAGAAAAAACCCTTATCTTATTTTGGGGCTGATAAGTAGGCCTCTCCTCTTCCTTTACCTCAGGGTACTCCTCGATGGTTTGTGATTTTCCCCTTTCTTCCACAACCCTTTCATCTTTCAAAACCCCAACCAAGCTCTCAAAATTATCAATAGCATACATTGCCCTACTAAACTCATCTTTAGCATTAGGTATGGGATTGAAACCGGGTATTTTATCCTGCTTACTTTTTACCATTTTAGAGTAGGCAATGTATAGTGCCTTTCTATCATCTTGTAATTCCAAATCAAAAATATTCATGATGATGTCCTCAGGAAAGTAGAAGTTGTGGACAAAAGCTCCTGTCCGATGTTTTGCCTTCATTTGAGAGATAAAACCCTCAGGATCATGATTCTTGGGGCACACAGTCCTTAGCCTATAAGGCCCAAGTAATTGATGCAACTCCTTCCACCCTCCCTTTGCCATAACAAAATTAGCAAATGTTGTATATTCAGGGAAGAAAGAACTTTTATTTTGTTCAGTTGGCAAGTGTAGTTCCTGAGCGCCCCCAACTGCCTCATGATTTCCAAAAATCCATGTCTAAGGGGCACCTCCCTTGGCAAAACCTTTGGATTGACATTAGTGCCAAAAACCCTGAAAATTGTGGTATTACGATAGGGGAAAATGTCTCTCCAATTGTGCATTATGTTCAATTCAGGCCTTCTCTCCATCAACCTCAAGAAGTCATGAATTTCTTTTGGGATCCTTGGCAGGTCACGAACCAGAGCCTCCCTTAACTTAGATCCGAAGACATTATGGAAAGTTACATAATCAAACTCATGATCATGCATGTCAAGAATCCTAGTCCAATATTGGACAGGAATTTCAATGTTTCCTTCCTTCTTTAATTTCATATCTTTTTCGAACACAGCCTGACCCCTATATAGAAACATGTGGATTAACAAGGAATACCATCTAAATCCAACCCAATTCTTCCCCTCCTTTAGGGCTACCAGACCCGTGTGCATCTTCTCTACCAAATAAGTGGCAAAATCATATATTACATTAAAACTTGGGTGCTGGAGATTTACTGCCATATACATAATATCGGTAGGCAAGGTTTTCTTTAAGCTGACTCCCAGAACTTGACATAAAGCACAAACAGTCTTCTTGAAATAATTGGCGAAATAGCCCATAGGAAAAGGTTCGGGCTCATTCCTACCAATTACTACCTTCTTCTGATTTTTTCCTCTTCCTGAGACTGCCAAATGAGGTATTAAGAAGGATGTTCTGAACAAACCCCTAGTATTTCTATATTCTTGTCTAAAAACCTCCAAGTCGACAGGAACCATATCTCGACTCCATTCATGCAACTTGAAAATATCTGCAATTTCTTCTTTGGTTATCTTAATCATCTGCACACCAGCATGTGTTCTGACAATTCAGGCCACAGGGTCATATCTAGCAGCAATGTCCTTTAAAATATCTACATCCATATAAACATTAGGAACCACCAATTTACCCAGGTCTAACCTCCAGGGGTTACACAAAGGAACCGACAAATTCCTGTTCCCAAACCAATTGGAGAACAACTGCCACCCGCTATATGGTAACTCGGCATCTTGAATTGCACATTGCTTGTCGGTCAATCCTTCCGAGATTTGAGGCCCGTAGAATAAAACCTTTCCCTCCTGCTTCTTGCTAGTAGAGGGTTGTAACAAATCAATAATATTTTGGGATAAAGACCTGGTAGTGGTTTTAGAACCAGAACTTCGGGCCTTGGGTGCCATTTATACTAGACTAATGATAATTCGAACTAGGGTTTGCTTATTTTCAGATAGAAAATAATTACAATTTTCTCCTTTAGCCTTAAAAGAAAATTCTTTAATATTCAAAAAACCCTAGCAATTATGTAGACAAGCTCTAAAAGCGAATCTATTCAATCAATTCTTCAAAAACAGAGACAGGAAATAATCAGGAATTGCCCAGCAAACAACAATAAAATATTCTGAATTTACAAGAAATGGCGTACGTGCTACTTACGGTTTCAATCGCAAAACATCCAGGGCAGCGAAATTGAGAAATCGTAACCACAGCTTGCTTCACTCGATACCAAACAATTCTTCCTCAATGTAGAGATACAAAACTGAAATAGTAATTCACAAATTTTAGCATTTAATTATACAAGTAGAGTCGAACTCGGCCATTACTATTCACTGGTGCAAGATAAAACGGCTATCGTACAATACCGGTTTATTTTTAAATACGAGTCGTTGATCAATCGCAACGTTGGCCAGGAGAACAGCTCAAATTTAGTCAAAATAATTTAAAAATGCCACGTTCTCCCTCTAGTCACCAAATGGACAGGATATTCAACTACTGAGCACCACATCAGCATGGAAACGAGCCCCACCTTTGTTATCAGTGCACATCATCATATTCCACGCGTCACCAAATCGCACACCTCGCAGCATTATTGAAACTGTAGTTTTAATTGTGCGAGGTCAGCGAGGAACGACCACGATGCGTCGGTACGGAGATAGTTGTCAACATCAGCCTTCATAATCAATCAGCGAGCAAAACTGGTCCCCACCATCAAATGTGATAGATGGTAGAATCTCGCACGCTTCGCACCATATTTGTGACGTTAGTAGAAACCTTGTGAGGTCTGCGAGCAACAGTCAAGATTGAAATCACTTCATCTGATGGCCGCACAATCTGCACATGCAAAAAGGTTATTTTGCCTGACTTTTTAATAGTTTATTTATTTTGCAGGGGGTGTTTTTAATGACCGTCGATCTTCCTACTATTGATCCTGACCGCTCCCCGCGATCTTGTGATGACATCACCCTTGGTTGTTTGGCGATTGCGATATCACGGGTGAGCGCCACGTGTCCCAAGCTGCCGATGCCGAAAAGGGATTAATAAAGCGTATAATATTTGTGTCAGACTTAAATACATTATAAAGTGGGTTACTAAAATAGCTGTGAGATGCACGTGCTCGAGATCGACAGTGATGTTATAATCTTGGTAAAAATTTGCTTGACGGTTATGTTTGGTGCTGCTGACTGCTGTGTTTTTAATGACCGTTGATCTTCCTACGATTGATCCTGACCGCTCCCCGCGATCTCGTGATGACATCACCGTTGCTTGTTTGGCGATTGCAATATCACGGGAGAGCACCATGTGTCTCAATCTGTCGATGCTAAAAAGCGATTAATAAAGCGTTTCATATTTGTGTCGGACTTAAATACGTTATAAAGTGGGTTACTAAAACAGCTGCGAGATGCACGTGCTCGAGATGGACGGTGATGTTATAATATTGGTAAAAAGTTGCTCGACGGTTATGTTTGGTGCTGCTGACTGTTGTGTTTTTAATGACTGTTGATCTTCCTACGATTGATCTTGACTGCTCCCCACGATCTCAGGATGACATCACCGCTGATTGTTTGGTGATTGCGATATCATGGGCGATCGCCACGTGTCCCAAGATGTCGATGCCGAAAAGGGATTAATAAAGCATTTAATATTTGTGTCGGACTTAAATACATTATAAAGTGGGTTACTAAAATAGATGCAAGATGCACATGCTCGAGATCGATGGTGATGTTATAATCTTGGTAAAAAGTTGCTCGACGGTTATGTTTCATGCTGCTGACTGCTGTGAGTGAACACGATCGCCGATGGTAGGAATCAACGGTTGCCCGCCATCGCGTGATCCAAAGATGCAGGATGTTTAGTGATCGTGATATCACGGGCAAGCGCCACGTGTATTCCTTTGGCGTTGTTTCTGTGATGGGCCCTCGACGCTGACATGGAGATTTTGTCAGCCCTTTTGAAGATGGTCATTCGATGATCTAACAAAAATAAAAGATCGATGGCTGAATTTTAAATTCCATCAAATGCAATCGGAGCCGTTGGGGCGGCATGCAAATGAGCTTTAATGGCGGACGAGACGTCTACTGCCTCAATTCAATCAACATAAAGTATCTACTCTTTTTCTATCTTCATCACAAAAGCATTCAAGTATTTTCCAAGCAGTTCAGAGCCAGAGATAAAGTTTTTCGAGTGATCACCGTGAAGTTTGGTTCTCTGAAAGGCATGAAATCCCGTGAGTTATTTTCTAAACTGCTGGGTTAATTTGACTGTGTCTTTGCAAAGGGTTCTATTGTGCTGGTCAAGGGGTTTTGTTAATTATTGTTGTAGGGTTACTGGTTTGTTTGAATTATTGGAATTGCACAGTTGTGTTGTATTTTTGTGTTCTGGGTACCCCTAGTTTCTTCGAGGATTTGTTTTTTTAAAAGAAGCCCTAGTTGTTTAAGATGGCACCACCGAAGCAGCACTCTGGCCATGTTGATTATTTGAAGAGGAATTTGTATGATGACTTCCTGGATCAACTCCCATTGTCAACAAATGACAGGAAGAGTGGTTTGGTTTTAATGAATGGAAAGACCCTAGGTGAAGGTCTACTGTGCAAAAATTCTAACATTATGGATGCCAGGATTCCTATGACTGGTCTTGAAATGTTTAGGCTATGGTATGGACAACAAAACTTATCTCACCCCTTCTCTAATGCCTATAGATATGACATGGGGAAACTAACAGTGCCAAATGTGTTCCCTGATGTTGACTTGCTCAGAGCAGTGGCAACATGGTATGATCCTATGACAAGGGTCATAAGGGATAATGATGGTGGAATTCTGCTAAGCCTAAATGCAGATGAGATTCGACAGATTTTTTATCTGACTAAGTATAGCCCTTTCTTAGTCCAAATAGATTTTGAGAAGATGAAGGAGGAGTACAAAAGGTTAAAGTATCTTTTCATATTGAAGTTGCTTCCTTTTCACCTGGTCAGGGCAAGCAGTTCAACAATTCATATCAGCCCAAATGATCAAGAGCCTTTTAGGCTGAGCTGTTTTGTCAATCACTTCCTGGCAACATTTTATTTATTGTGCCAGATTTTAGGGTTCAGCCCTAATATTGTGATGGTAGTTGCGTACATGTTTATGGGAGCCCAGATTCAACATCCCAACTTCTCTGTGGTATATGACTTTGCATCATTCCTGTCAGAGAAGATGCATGAGGGTTTGATGAAGCTGCATGTGGGGGATACTGGCACTTCTTTTTTCTGGTACTCCCTGTTGATGCATATGTTCCTGTACAAGAATGTTGTTTTCTTCTCAGAAAACATGGAGTTGAGGCGGGAGGTGAATGGAAAAAGGTTACTAGTACAGGTGTGGAGTGCAGATTTATCTTACAACAAGGGAGGTGCCAGCTTTGTGTAGTTTGATAACTGCTTTGCCTCCAAACTTAGGGCTCAGTTGGTGGTAAATGTGCCAAGAGTCCCTAAAGATTTGCATGACTTCCTCTGACCGAAGGCGAGGAAGCCTAATTTAAAAGTGTGTCACAATTGGGGTGATATCATCTTGTACCCTGTATGCACTGTCTTGAGGGTGTATGGTTTCCAGGGAACCCCTCATATCCTCCCCTTTAATGTACCATCAAGGATGGGGTTTGCCGAAGTAATGTGGCAACTAGGTTGTATTCATGAGGACAACCTAACAAAGAAAGGAAAAGGGACTTTCTTCCCTGACTACACTGTTGTTTTTGATTTTGTCTGTTCCAAGAGAGGATGGGTCCACTTCGGAAGGTTTTTTGATGACTTCAATTTGAGGAATGGTCCTAGGAGACAACATGACCCTAACGGATTCTTTGCATTGTTCAGACAACGAATTAAAGGTGGTAAATTTCTACATGAATTCAACTTTCCTGAGGACCTAATCAGAAATGACTTTGATTTGAATAGGCAAGAGTTGAATAAAGAAAAATGGATTGCATATGAAAAGTTGTTGGCTATAATACATAAAATGGATCCAAAATATGATCCATTAATGGAGTTCACTCCATTTCACAAGAGAATAGACTTCTTAATGGCTAATTTCAAAAGTATCATGGCCACCTTGATGACCAAGAGGGTTAATTTGGAATTAGATTTTGGTATAGAAAGACCGGATGTGAGGCCTGAAGAAACAAGGCTAGCTTATCAGCCACCAGTTGACAGGCCTCTATACAAGAGAAAGAGGAATGTGGGCAGTGATGAGGATGAAGGGGATAAAAAGGGAAAACAAGTCATGCAAGCATCATCACAGCTGGGTCCAAGGATCAGAGCACCCAGAGGGATAAGGATTGTGGATCTAAATTCACCACCAAGAGGTGATCTTGCAGTGTTACCATAAGAGCCAAGCCCTAAGAGGCAAAGAGTTGAGGAAGTGCAAGAAACTCTGATGGATGAGATAATTGTGACTGATCAAGACATGCAGGTTGGTATCCCTTCCCCTCCTAGATCAACACAACAGGTGCTTTCTGACATGGATGTAAAGGGGCAATGTGTACAAGATGCTAGGATGGAGGCCTGCAAGGCATTCTTGGATGATGATGCATTTTTAAAGACTCTTGTATTCTTCCAACTAGTTTGGAGAATGAAACTAGAAGAGTACCAAAAAAAATGCAAGAGTAGGAGAGAATCGAGACTTGATAGGTATGAGCAGGAGAATGATGATGAGGTCAAGGCCGAATTAATGGAAGAATTCAAAGGCATCACTCCTGAGGAGGGAAGAAGACTTGTGACTCAGGATGGTGTCTTAATTTTTTCTGAATGGGACATAGCTGATGTGGTTGCATTCAATGCTATCTTACAATCCAAGCACCCTATACAAAACAGTGAAGAAGAGTTTAAGGCAGCTCTACAGGACTCTGCCTTTAGTGAGGAGTATGAAACTCTGGCCATATGGGCATTGGCACCCCAGGGCAGAAATCCAAATGTAACTAATATTATCCCACACCTAAGGGGAGGGCTAATCATCAAGAGAGCTTCTAAAATTTCAACAACAGAAGCTACAAGCCTGACAGTGAATGTGGCCAAATTGGCCCAAAAGACAGCTGAGAGAGAAGAGGTTGAAAAGAAGTCTGATGGAGAAATACAATATGATAATTGCATAATATAGTAGGATGCAGCAAAGGAATGTTGAGCTACAATCTGAAGTAGATAGATTGAAATATGGGCAGGTGGGAGAATCCTCCAGTGCTCCTAGTATCAGAGCATTACCTTCTATTGTAGGATCGGTCCCCCATACTACTCCAATTGTTTCAACTCTGGGGTCCCCCATCCAGGAACCTGCTCTGAGTCCTACACCAGGGCCAGTTGAAGAAGAAGTTGAATATTCTGTGGATCCCACCAAGAAGCGAATGTTGAATAGGATCACAGAATTGCAGGCTACCTTAAAGGCAAGTGAGGATGATGCAATTTCCAAACAAAGTGAGGTGGTTGACACAGTTTTGAGGCATCTTAATGAAAAGGTTGATGGTAAAATACCATCTGTACATTCTTTGTATTCTTTATTCTTGGATGGAATAAAAAATATTAGTAGGGATCGGGAAATTGTTTTTCCTTTGGCTGAGAAATGGATCCCTAGAGCCAACGGTGTGGATATTTTGTACAAAGCTTCTAGGTTTGATGCAGACAACAGGCCCTAGTCATTGAAGCCTACTCAAAACTTTGTAAAATCATTGAGCGGATTTCAGGCCCTACCTAATGATTTTAGTAGAAGAATTAGGGAGTTGATAAAGAGCTTTGATGACTGGAATGATACATTTTTCCCAGACATTATTGATGCACAAGGAAATGTTAAGACATTGCAACAGTGGCAGGATGGGGTAGAAGAAGTTATCAATGCACAAATCAAATTGATTTGTGATGATTCAAACTATGATTTGCTGGTAAATAGTATGGATAAGATAATTAACACCATCACATTCTTAGAGTTTTTTGAAAGGGAATCCAATCAGGTTGCAGTGAAGTACACACCTTACAATAGTAAGGTGAATGAGGTCGTGAAATTTCGCTGGCCAACGGATGAAGAGTATCAGAGATGGGTGGACAAATACTTAACCGAAGAGGAGTAAAATAGTGTCTATTACCACAGGATGGATGAAGGAATGTCAGACAATGATGCAAACAATTCTGGAGACAGCCACAGGAAATGATTTAACAATGGACAAGGCATGCGAACAGAATGAGAAGATGTTAGAAATGGAGCTAGCTATAAGGAATGCACTGGAGGATGCTGATACACACAAGCGGCCAGCTTACTGAGATTATCTGTCAAAACATCTATTTATGGCTTAATAGAGCATAATTTCTAGTTTGTTATTGTTGTTAAGCAAAAGACATTTCTCAAAGGACGTGCCCTTTCACAATTTTGATATATTTATATCTGTTTCATAATGTAAAACAGATATAGGCGGATAGGAGAAAGATACAGTAGATAGTTTGCAATGAAACTTCCTTTAAAAGACTCAGATGCTTGTATGAATTTTGATGAAGTTAATGAAGATGTTTGAACTTGTGGCTTAATCTTGGTATAAGCTGTTTGTGGAATTATACAGTTATCTGGTTGTCTCCATTTTGATATTTTTCTGTTGTCTAAATTGATATATGAAGCATATAAATATATCCAGTTTACCGATACACATTTGTTGTATTTGTGTGATGTGATTATTTGGTTCTTTCAAGTAAAGATTAAACCCTTCTAGTACTCAATCGCAGTAACTGAAGAGTATTAATTGGATCAATAAGAAGAATCACATAACTAGGATTGTCATTCTATCTCAAGTAGAGTTTGTCAGTCATTTACTTGCACATTTATACAAGTTATAAACTACATTTGTGTGCCAAACACTTTGAATTATTGCCATCATAGATTACACTTTTATAGATCTTCATTAGACTCCATACACCCAACAAGGTAGTGGTCTCACGCTTTCATCTTTTGGTTTATCCATTTTATTTTTTACATCTGTTAACTGAACATATTCTAATATAATTCAAATATAATTAAAATTAAAAACATCATAAATTAATTATGTAACCACATAAGTCAAATATAATTCTATCAAGAAATTAATATCAAATAGATAATACAATCACATAACTCATACATTTCAATGTCATTGATCTTCTTCTTCATCCAACTCTTTGTCTATATCATCCCATCTAGATTCAACATTGTAAGGATTGGTCATATCATCATCATCGTCATTGATATCAGTTTCGATAATGTCATCATCCACATGGATATCATCTTCATGAACATTAACTCCTACATCATCATGATCTAGTTCCTCCTCTTCGACATCTTCGTCAGGCACATCATCAACTAACTGTTGATCCTGATCATCATCTACATCATCTTCTATTTCTTCAGTATCTTCTTCTTCCACCACATTATACTTTACCGACCTTCCTCTTGGATCATGTCTAACAACATATGACCATCTGGATGTATGTCGCTTCTAGATGAAACATTAGTCACCTGGAAGACTGTAGTTATCCCAGAATCACAAGTTTTCTTCGTGTCATCCAGCTTTTTGATTCAAAATTTATGACCATTGCACCACATAGCCTTGTGGCGTTTCACCTGCAATATGTCAAAAATATAAAACTTATTGCAATATCATTAGTTGATAAACATATTTATTATTGGCCGAATGTATGCAAAGGAAAAAAAATCTCAACATATATATACATCAATATAATTGAAAATGATTAAATAATATGGGTGATTAATATATTTATACATACCCGTTTATCTCTTAAACCATATGCTAAATCAATTTCCCTTGGTGTAACATTGGAGTTTCCATTACGATGAGCTTCTTTAACCAATGAAGCCACACCTTCCCATGTTAATGCGCGACCAGATTGTTGACATCGTTCAATCCATACCATCATTCAATCAAGATTTTTTGTGACGTACAAATGTAGTGCATCCCACTCTCGACCAACTCTATAAAAAAAATCAAAATTCACAAACGATGTATAATTAGTTAATTACCACGGTATACGACCTTAATTTATAATTGATGAATATTTAAAGATTAATAATTAAATAAGTACAATATACATAAAAACCAAATGTAAAATGTATTCTAATTAATCTCCATGACCATCTTATAATTACCTGTCAGTTTCCTCAATCTACCTTTCCCCATCAGGTACTCCCCTTCGAATTTTTTAATGGAGTTGGGATCCCAAATGCGATCTACATGGATCTTTGCTACAAACTTAGGAAGATATTCAGTAATGTACAACATAGTCTGGTATACCATGTATCCCTCCACCATAGAACCCTCGGGATGTGCTCTTTGTCTAACCAAAGCCTTCAAAAATTTCAAGTGCCTCTCAACCATCCACATTGACCTTGTGTGTACAAGTCCACACAATTCAATCTCCTCAACTTGGTGTATGAGGTAGTGTTCTTGTGCATTGAAAAATGTCGAAGGTAAACACTTTTGCATTTCACACATTAGACGAGAAATTTTTCTCTTCCAATAATTTATATCTTTTTTATGGATTGCTTTAGATGACAACCATCTACAAGTGATTCAAGGCACAAATATATTAACGAGATTTAACAAAAATATACAACAAATTGAACAAATATTTCTACTTACCTCATGTATTTTCCAAGATCGTATATAACTTGCTTGACATTGTTGTCAAAGTTGTCTGGGAGAGATGGAGGTAGAACGTACTACAACAATTATAAAATGATATTTTCTTTAATATTTTTTCAAAAGTACTAAACATAATACATTGAAAAGTACATGCAGTATACATATATATATATAATATACCAGAATAATTACCTTAATGAAGGTATGCCAATCATGCGTTTTCATCCTTGACCCAAATTCACCTTTCTTTGTTATGATATTGTTTATGTTCGCAGCAAATCTTGTGGGAAATCAAAATTTTCGTATAACTTGTTTTATAGCATTGTTTTGTTGCTCCGTTAATAACCAAGGAAGGGCACTTATATTAATTTGGTCTCCATCGCTATTTAATTGAATGACATTTTTCATTGCATGATTGGCTTCCTGGATGTCACTACAAATTTTGACAATTTTTTCTTTGTCATGCCTTCCATCCAAATTTTTTCATAACGTTTCTGTCATATTCTTTCTAATATGCATTGTATCGAACAAATGCACAATTTGTAGGTGCTCATAGTAGGGCAACCTACTAAATTGTCTGGGATAACTTTTCAGTCCCTGTGGAAGCCGACCATTAATGCCTTGACGACCTTCATGAAGCATATAAGTTAAACAAATTAACAACGACAATCATTGTCAATTACAACATAAGTAAATACAACACAATATAAAAATATAAATTCAAAACATATCATAAATCATAGATTAACAATTTGATCTGATGTATAACCTTGACAATTAATTCTATTATATTCCAATTTCCATAAGTGAGGTGTCATTCTTCGTGGTTTTGATGTAGTCTTTTCTTTCCTATTGAAAAGATGTTTTTCAGTAGTTCGATACTTATGATTTTTGTCGAGGAAATTCCTATACTCATCAAACACCTGCTTTCCTAAACTTGTTGAATGACGAGATTTCATCTTTGGACCATAAATTGGACATGCAAATTTTCCCTTTGTTTGAAGACCTGCAAATCATATATAATTGGATTAAATATGTCAATTTTTATAATTATATATAATGAATAGATTACTTAAAAAACATGCCTGATATCTACTTCATAAAATTAAATATCATTAAAGTCATGCAGTCGAACGTTATAACATACCAGAAAAATGTGTTAGCCCTGGGGCATCATGAATTGTCCATACAAGCATTGCATGGAATTGAAATTGTCTTTGTCCTATTGGTCTAGATACGTCATACATAGTGACGCCATTCCATAATTTTAGTAACTCGTCGATAAGAGGCTCAATATATACATTCATATCTTTAACTTGGTACTTGCCTAGTTGAATGAACATAAACATTACATAATTATTATAACCATTTTATTGCAATATATATAAATTCATGTACATGACTATTAAATGAAAAAACATATAAGTCATTATGCTACAAATAAGACAAATGAGATGCTACTACGTTAAAGAAAATTGATGTAAACAAATACCTGGAACAATCATTGCCAACATTATGTGCTCCCTCTTTATTGACATCCATGGAGGAATGTTATTGTTGATAACAAAAATATGCCACACCGAGTAAATAGATCTCAGCTCTCCAAATGGATTGACACCGTTCGCTGCCATTGAAAGCCTGAGATTACGAGGTTCTTCTTTAAAGTGTGGCCATTTTTCCTCCATGTCCCTAAATGCAGAACCATCCGCAGGCATTTGAAGAATCTCATCTCCACTTCTATTACGTGCATGGTTATCCATAAATTGTGCTAAGCTTTCACACCTAAATAATTGTTGCATACGTGGAATAATGGGAATATAATGAAGAACCTTGCGAGGCACCTTTTTTGTTAGTTGATCTGTTCGATATCTACTGATATGACATTTCGGGCATTCTGTTGCAAATTCATGTTGTTTATGATATATAATATGATCATTGCGACATGCATCTATTGCTTGATACTCCATTCCAATATCTTTGATAATGCCAAATAAATCTCGGTATGAGCGAGGTAAAATATTTGATGGTGGCAACAAAAATTCACCAATCAATCTACAACAAAAAATAATTTCTTAATATAAAGAATATTAATGGTACATACTTCATCTTTTATTTACTAGCGATGAACTAACAACAATTAAAATAGATGAAAAAAGATGACATATATGACATACCTTAACATCCATGAGATTGCTATGTTGGATAAACCATTCATAACCTTCAAGTTCACCAACAACAATACAATAGAGAGAAGAGTTGTTTGGGAGCCTTCATAAAGGGGCTCGTATGCCTTCTCAAGTACAGGTAAATCATGAACATCATCAAAATCATCTCGATCAACATGATCAGATGTGCCACTACATGTGTCATGGATCAATGTACTTATACCATCATCTTCAATTGTGTTTTCTAGCGCATGATCATCTTCTTCCATAGGATCATTAACTTCATCTTCGATATTCACAGCTCCATGTTCCTCTGCTTGCAAAACCACATTCTTCGGGCCGTGATAATTCATATTGTGTGCCCTAGGGTGCCCCACCTTTATAATAATGACAGACACAAATAAACCATGATCATGATCAAGTGATTTTATATATATATATCAAATGTTAAAATAATATAAACATTTGCAAATTCAATCAATATAAACACATATAATGAACAACTTACCAATGGACGATAATCATGCCCCCTTCAACGTGACCATGCTGCCTACAATGTTTCTCAGCTGTTGTGATTAAAAGTCTTCTCCTCTTTAAGCCCTTGCAATTATTGCAAGGACAATAACATTTCTTATCACCCTTTATTTTCAATATAGCCCACAATCTAGCAATTGTCTCTTCATTTTGTTCTCGACTAATATTATCTGACATGATTTTTCTTTACCAAGCTTGAATATTTAGATCTTCAAAAAATATCAAACTCACACTCCAATAATTTTTAATCATACTCAGGTAACAAAATATAATAATTATGATATTTTACACCAAAAAAATTTGGCATGCAACCACCCTTGCAAAAGAGAAGATAGTCTGAAGTTAATGACCCCAAAAAACACTTTCAAATGCTAATTCCATAAATTATTAAATTCTGATTTTACTATGATTTCCAACTGTTAGACTCCTAAAATCAGAATATTGAACTTGCACAACAAAATCTGGAAATGAAATTCTCAAAATGTAGCTAATAGGCCTCAACAATTAAGGCCTACTCAAGACTTTGTGAAGTCACTGGAAGGTTTCCAGGCCTTACCTAATGATTTCAGCAGAAGGATTAAAGAGTTGGTAAAGAGTTTTGATGACTGGAGTGACACATTTTTACTAGATATTGTAGATGCCCAAGGAAATGTTAGATCACTGCAGTAATGGCAGAACAGGGTAGATAAAATCATCAATGCACAAATCAAATTGATTTGTGATGACTCAAATTATGACATGTTGATGAGTAGTATGGATAAAATCATTAACACTAGCACATTTTTTGAATCTTTTGAAAGGGAGGCGAATCAAGTAGCAATAAAGTATACACCTTACAGTGCCAAGGTAAATGAGGTGGTAAGTTTTAATTGGCCAACAGATGAGGAATATCAAGGATGGGTAGAAAAGTACTTAACTAAACAAGAATAGGACAGGGTCTACAACCGGCAGTTAACAACTCAACGGTTATGGTTATAACAAATTTTGGTTGTCTTGGTGGCAGTTTTGGTGCAAGATTTCAAAGTTTGGAAAATGCACCAGTTATTCTTCAGTGGACGGGATGAACAAGAAGATTCTCCAAAGACTTAGCTGTTGTAACCAATTTTTGAAATGTCATAAGGCGGTCCAAGTGACCAGTGACAGGTGTATTTCTGGTCTGATGCTTGTTGCTCCTTCATTTTCCCTATAAGAAGGATTTCAGGACCAAAAATACGGGTTAGCAAGTTAGATATCTTTAGGTCGAGTCTAACTGAAGTTGCAGAGTGAATTTGTAAAGAGCCTGATATTATAGTGAAAATACTATTCTTAGGTTTGCTGTCATTTTGTTTTAGGTTTTAGTTTCAAAGGTACTTAATTTTCAAGACAGTACTAGCATCTAAATGAAAATTACTTATTTCAAGGTCATGTATCTCCATTGTATGAATATATTATTATCTTGAATAAAATTATCAAGGGTTATTTTGTTCATCTCACTGTTATGGTGTGTGTAATTCTCATTTTGGCTTTAATTCAAGGAACTAATTAAAATGCTTGAGTGAGGTTATAGGTGACTATGTTCATATAAGGATTTGATAAATAGTATTGGGTTAGAATATAGATTGATGGTATTGTAAGGCAGTATTATCTGAGATTTTATATGCTATGTGTTTAGAATATTAACTTGGTTACAGTAAAAAACAACCAACACCTTTGATATTATCTAGCTATGGCTCCCAAATCTATTGCAAATTGATCATTAGGGTTAAAATTGAAACCTTGCAAATATAATCTTTGTCCAAATCCATCAAGAATTTTCCATCAGTTATAAACAATTCCCTTATAAAGAATTTGTGAAGCCAGGTCTAAAATCTGGAAATGAAATTCAAAAAATGCACAAGACTAAAAATGAAATCTGATGAGATGTTGCTTTAAAATATGATTTTCAAACCTAGAAGTACAAATCTGACTTCACAAATGAATTCTGGAAAAAGACAATGACTACCCTCAACCTGGCGATATCTTCTTGAGTTTCTTCTGATTTTCCCCAAGAAAACCGTTGAGCAAAACACTGTCGCAATAAATAGTCAAGCTCATTTCAATTTATGCCCGCCACAATTAAACTTTGCAAGTCCGTCGCAATTTCAGCGAAAGATCTTCGTCGAAACATTGACGAAACAAAGGTTCGTCGACGTTCTGATGAATGTCAGGGATAAAAATTAACAAAAATGAAAATTCGCACAAGTGCCCGACGATACATCTGATTATATAGCTTTCGTCAGAAGGTTTCATCGGAAATTGGGGTCAAATGAGTTAGTGTATCTCGCAAGACATTTTGGTAAACCACAAACCTTCTCCGTTATATATTCCCACTCGCCTCAATGGTAACATTGTGACAGGGATCTTGGTTGATCCCGCGAGTAGAGTGAATGTCATCACGGAGGAGACGCTACTCTTGAATTCCCTACAAAGGGAAGAGTATGAAGAAACCAAATCCATCATTTGTACACATGATGGAATTTCTCTCAAGCCTTATGGATCAATAACATTGTCCGTCCTAGTTGGACTTAGGACTATAGACACGGTCTTCAATGTCATCCCTAATTCAGACCTGTTTAGAGTGGAGCTAAGCATACCTTGGCTAGCTTCCATGAATGGGATCGTCTCTGTGGTACATAAGTGCCTTAAGTTCTCCCATGAGGGTGTCGTGCATGTGGTGCATGACACTAGATATTAGCCTGTGGTACCTCATGGAGGATATTCGTTAGATCACTTTTGGCCCACTCTAGTCGGTCCACTCCCACAGAGGACGAACCTACTTTAGAGGAACTATGTGAAGTACAAGATTGGAGGCAAGGGACAACCAAAATTGACCCTTCTTGCAGTTAAGCAGCATGTTTCCTCCTCCTCCCAAAAGGGGAAAGAGAAGCTCGCTCCTTCTTGGGCTGACTCGTCCGCTCCTCTCACTTGGGAAGAGTACTAGATGAACAAACCTGGATTCTACCCGTTGGGTCCGATGATGCCTCCTTGGCGAAAGTCCAAGATCAGGATATTGGATCTCCTTAATGGGTCTCCAGGGCCCTGGTATTATTTATACGACAGAAAGAAAGGCTCACGGAGAGAGTTCGCCCCTCAACCTATTCTTGTTCCCTCGAACAGAAAAGGGCCCACCTCTAAGGTGGTAGAGGTAACTCCTCCCGTCGTTTCCAAACTCATTCCTCTTGCTTCCTTTTAGGAGATTTCCCTTCCATTCGAGACAGTCGTGGAGGACAACCCCATGGCTTAGCAAGATCCTTTTATTCCTTCACAAGTTTTGGCTTCCGATGCGAAGAGCCGTAGAAACTGCCTTGCGTGTGAGCGTAAGCACCGATGGAAGGCTCTCTTATCCGAGCAAGCCTCCTTACATAAGAAAGAGGAGGATAAGACCGCACCTTCTGCAGTGTCTTCCTCTCTCCCTCCTTCTATCCCTATTCAATCTCAATCTGAACTTCTTCCAGCTCCCGCTGTGAGTGCACCTACACCTGGAAGGGTGCAAGTGTTTATTGCTCCTTTTGTGGAACTGGCCTTGTTGACTTCTGTTCCCAATGTCCTACCTTTCCCAAAGCTCGTGGACATGGTGAACACCTCAGTTGTGTCCACTGCAATTCTTTCCTCTTCTCCCTCGATTCTCGCTTCATCTATGGGGAGTTCACCTCCTTTGATGAAGAAGGTAGAACGTGGTCCCTCCAGTAATGGAGGACGTAAGAAGAGCTCACCTTCTCCGAAAGGTGGCCCCAAATTGACTTGTTCTATTCTAGTGACAAAACTAGCTCCAACCTCCCTTGAGTTTGTCACTGCCCCTGAGTTCCTTGGTGAGGTTAGCAGTGAACCTCAGGTGCAGACTCGTTGGATGAAGTTTCGGTCCTGTCACCAATCTTCACTAGGTCGTTGACCTTGGACCCACAAGAGCTGAGCAACAGAGACCTTCCCGGTCCCTCTGCTTTAGCCCTTGTTGCGGGAGGATTGAAAGCTCCCCCCTTAACATTACACCGTTGTAGGCTCGTCTTCCTTCCTAGGATGATCTAGAATGGGAAGTTGATGACCTCTTGGTCGACGAGTGTTAGGGGGAGACCCTCTTCTTTATCTTTAGATTAGATGTGTGCATGTCGTGACATGTGTTCCCCGTGATCGTGTTCTATGTGCTTGGATGACCCACATCACCCCTGTAGGTGCTTGGATACATGCGTGGTGTGTGTGTTGTAAAACTTCCTCTATATGTGTCATCATTCTTCCATTTTTGTGATTGACTTTCGGTAAATTGGGGATGATGCAAAGCGTCGAGTGAATTTAGGCCTCCTTCCATGTTGACCCAATTTTTATTTTTACTTTGTATTTCGTACATTCTTCTTGATCTGGTTGGGGATTGATGATCGTTTTCCTCTTACCGTGGTTACCTACATATATATATAAATAAAGGCAGGTCTGACCTCGCATAACCAGATCCCCTTGTGACCTCCATGTGTGATCTATTTTCTTAACTTTTCACTTTATCTTTCTCTCTTCTTTGCTTGAGTTATCCCCTTCATGTGTGACAACGCATCTTCTACATCATTTGGTCTTTAGAAAACACATTCGTGGTCGAACGAATATTTTCTTGAAGACTCTTCACACACTTCCTTGTTAGAATTACATTCTTAGCTTAGAACCCCAACAAAACATGTGTCCTCCATCAAGGGTTTGTAAAGAAAGGGCATGGAATACTCCTCTGAAGCAGGAACGGTCTTAGTCTTCCCCTCGTATGAGCACACCTCCTTCCTTTTGAATTCCTTGATGAAGTGAACATATTTCAAAAGGATTCCTTGATGACGGATCAATTCAAGAAGGAAGATGCTAACTTTGGAATAGTGTGTCCCTTGAGTGGACCCCTCCTCTTCACATTGGGTTCCCAAGGGACCCCTTCGCAAAGTTTCAAACGATTTCTTAGCGTTTAGTCTAGGGGCAGCCCGACTAGACCAGTTTCACATCTTCACGTCTAATCTGAGGGCAGCTCGACTAGATCGCCTTTACATCTTCGTGTCTATCTTGGGAGCAACCTGACTAGACTTTACCTTTTAGACAGTGTGTCCCTTGAGTGGACCCTCCTTCCTTTTGAAGGGTTCCCGAGGGACCCCTTAGAAAGCCTTACAACTTAGGGATGGTTTGCGTGACTGTTCGTTCACTGGCTTATGCGGCCACTTCCTGATGTGTTCTATCTACAAGTAAACATGTCGCCACCTCTGACTCTGTGGAGTGCCCTTTGCTCGATCTCCCTCATGTGAGAGTTTTTGGGGGATACCTTCCATGCAGGCCTGCGGGTCTGTAATGTGCTTTTCCTGGTTTCCTTCATGTGAGAGTTCTCTAAGGATAACCCCCCTTGCAGGACCGTGAGCCTGTAAGGTACTTTCATCTTTTAGCTTTGTAGTTCCGCGGAACTATGAAGTCCTCTCTCGCACTTTTGAGTTCGCTAGACCGTGCTCTCCTTCCTCATTGGTTCAAGTATGCATCTCTTACTCTACTACTTCCTTACTACTCTACTTTACCAAAGCACTCATCAGTACTCATGCTCGCTAAAGTGGGGGAAAAATGTATCAATGTGAATTTGAACCCCTAGTGCAAATCTCATTTTTTCCCTTTAACACCTTAGAAAATCAAAAGCTCGAGGTTTAATTCCACTTAAGCCAGCTGCTTGCATTCCACTTGGCGCCTTGTTTGCATGTTGGTTGGGGTGTTTCTGTCAGGGACGCTCGCACGACACGCAGAAGTTCGTGTGACACACTTATGTCCCTGGCAAATTCTTATAGTTGAGACTACAGAGGTGTTACATTTTCGATTGGAAGTCGAAGAGTAACGCCCCTCTTCGGTTGGTCGACCTAAATATGGCCATTTTTTGCCTTATCCTTCATATCTTTCATTTTCATCCATTATCTCTCTTCAGCAGAAGTTTTGGCAAGTTGGCTAAACTCTTTGAGCATTCATTCCAAGCTTTGTAGCAACATCCTTCACTCCATTGCAGCAACTCAACACTCTGTCACTCCAACAAGGTGAGTACAGGACATACACTGTGGCAATAGAGGCTTGAGTCCCTCTCATTCACTCCTCCACAAGCCTTGAGTGCTTTGGACGAAGGCGGTAAGCTCCTCCCTTCTCTCCTTTTGCTTTTGATTGGGTAAGCACTTATTGTTTTGTAGTGTTTCTTGCGTACGTAGCTTGTAGTTTCTTTCCTTTATCATTTCTCTATACTATTCCAAACTTGGTTGTCCCTGGAGGTGGAAACACCAAGACGGGGGTCTGACTGAGGTAGGCCCCTATACAACCCCAACATTTCTCCCTTCTTTTTGTGTAGGTGGAGAGTGCATGGAGCAAGTTGGCGAGGAGAGCATTCTACGAAATCATCTTCGTCACCTTGGTGGTAATACGTTTCTTCTATTATATTCACATTTTCTTTTCTTTCCTCTTAATCTCATTCTCCCACTTTAAACATCTTTAGACTAGGCTAGTAGTCTTCCTTTTGAGCAAGAATCGTGTCTTCTCGATTCTCTGGTCATATGGAGACCAGCACGTCGCACTGTCATTTTGGAACCACACTTCCATCTTCAGATAGAGAGTTTCCTGAGACACAAATCTGACTCTAAAGGCCAACTCATCTGGCCCCTTCCTACAGTTGGATTGCAAAGTGATCAAAGGGTTCATAATCCTTGTCATTCTCATCCTCGTCATCCTAACTTCCCTTTAAACTAAGGTGGATTAGGGCAGCCTTTCCACTCTTGGCCTTTCATGACCTGGGGCCTTGCAGTGGGTGGTTTCCCTCTCTCACACATTGTGGTTGTCATATGCCTTGAAACTTATGATGTATCAATGGAATTTTTGAACAACAAGATCAAGATAGATTTGCCTTATGTCTTTGAGAGTCTAGTGTCTACCTCTGCCCCTGCATCATCAACGTTCCTTAATTTGATGATAAAAGGTGCACAAATTCTTGAACTATGTTTTTGAATCCTTGATCTCTCAAGTCCACTTGAATAAAATTCATACTTGTACCCTGCAAGAGAGACAAGGGGAGAAGGGTTGTGTTGTATAGGGGCTTGTCTTGGTCAAACCTTGTTTTGGTGTTTCCACCTCCACAAACATCTATGATGATAATGGTATGTCATGTGCTATTGTAGGAGTAGAGGAAAATAAACCAAAAATGAATGATAAATAACATAGTTTAAACCTACCACTAAGATCTACATTCCTTGTTGGACTAAAGTTGTGTTGCTCATCGTGCATACAAAGAGGAATAGGAGAATTCTTGGAGATCCTGCAAGTGATAGTGCTATAAAAATAGCAAACACAAACATGAAACGTGTTATAGAGTATACAACATGAATATGCTAATGTGTTGTAGACTTCTAATTGACTATAGTAGTGTTGTAGATATTCCACTTATTTTTCTCTTAAAGTTGCATTAATTGCCTTTGATTTTCTTTTTAAAATATTTAGTTCAATAGATGTTCAAATGGAGAGAAATACTTATATTTATATGAGTTTCAACATATTTCACATTAACCATTAAGACAAGACAACAATTGGATTTGATTTCTTAAACCTATTGAGGTTGACATTAAGACCTAAAATTTAGGGCCTGATTAGGCAAGATTGGGGTGGTGGTCGCTCTAGTCTAGGCCTTTTTTAGCTCTTCAAAAGTCCATTGAATAAGGTTTTAATTTAATCTCCCAAATTTAACTCAATTTCCCAAAAATGATAATTAAACAAGTAAATAATAATCATAATTAGTCACATGCACTTAAGAGAGTGCCAAACATAGTGTTAAATTGTCAAGGGTGATAATTTATGACACTACACAACAAATACAAACCACTGCATGGAACTGATATTGTTAACAATAAAGATACCTTATATGTGTGTGTGCATAGATAACTAATTTTTAGTCGTATGGTATACTTACTCATAGTCTTGATCTACCACTCTCTCTCTAATGATGCCCTCCCTCCTCTTTTGGGGAGGGGGAAATACTTCACTACATTCATCTCATCTTCAGAAGGTAGTTAGTCCATTAATCATAATCATATCAAAATATGATTAATAATAAAAAATCTAATATAAAAAAATATTCTCAATTATCTTTTTATCAAAATTAACATCTTTAGCTAATCCTACGTTACTCAACACAATAAAACTATCGACATTCACATTTTAAATCTATATAAACCAAACATCAAAATAAATACCAAAAAAATCACACCATTAAAGTATTTAAAAATTGGGTGTGACAAAAACCTCTTACAAAGAGATTCCAATATTCATACCTAAACTCTATAGACTAGCAATAAAACATCCTCCTTAGAAATCCCAATGATCCTAGAAGATGATGAATTAGTCTCATAAACCACAAAGAATTTTTCTTTTATTTCTAGAAAATATTTTGATTTTACTCTATCTACCTTAGACATATCATCCTCAAACACCACATCCAAAAATATCTTAGCATTCCTTTCAATCCAAATACCACACAATACATGAGGGAGAGTGGAGAACCTAAGAAACTTGAGAGAAGGGTTAGAGAAGGGAGATGATAGGTGGGAGATGAACTCAATGAGATATGGGGGAAAACCCAAGGAAGGCCAAAATTGGAATAGACAGGGCCTAGGTAAACACTCCAAGAAAAAGGCTAGGCCATAAAAATATAAGAGATTGAATCCATATCAAACACATAAAGGGCACAATGATTGGGATAAATAAAGCCTCTCTTAGCAAGGTTATCCAAAGAAAGGATTTTATTAGGCTATGAAAATCATATTTTTGGAATAAGAGGATTCAATCAAATGGAAGACTAGGGGTAAAGATACCTCACAATAGCAAGACAAGAAGAATAATTGAAAGAGAAAAAGAAATAAACAACCAATGAATCTACCCAAGTTCCAAAGTGTCTTATTTCTCCATTTAAGGAATATGGAATCCTACTAGAATATTTTGAAGCTTATTAGAAGGCAAGGCTTCACTAAATACATGGGTAAGGTGAAGCTCATCCACTTCCAAATAGAGTTCCTAAATTCTAGGAAATTTCTCATTTAGGAACTAAAAGATTCCTTCAAAAGATAATATACTAGAGAAAGAAAATCAAGATTTGTCAAAGAATTATCAAGCAGCGAAGTGTCTAACCAAAATTGAACCATTTTTCCTTCTCCCACTTTCTATCTCGCCTCTTGGTTTAAAATATTTTTTCTCTTAACCAAACACTTCCATATGCTTCTCCTCTAATAAAATATTCTTATTGTCTTCCTTGATTTCCTTAATTATATCAGTCATTGTATGTTTAAGGGTATTCTAGTGGAAGAATTTTATGTTCCTATTGCACTCTTTTAGCCATAATTATTTTGGTTTCTACCTCTAGTAAGATTCCTCCGTAGCTAGTGGGATATGGTATAAATATACAATAAAGATCTTTTTGTTACAAATATCTTTTGATTATCGGGCCTTGGATTGTATTTATTTTTAAAAATAATTTCTAACTATAAAGCAACCTCATTCTTGGAGGAGAAAATTTTGACAAAAATAAGTATATTCCATCTTCTAATGTTGGGCTTGGCATTTTTTAGCTTTTGCATGCATCTAAAAATAGCCAAACCATGCACCTCTATATCCCACCATTCGCATATTATTTCCTTTATCTCAATGTACATTATCCACATTTTTTCAAATTTGAATGGATGCATGTTTCTTATTCCTTAATTATCTATCTAAATGACAAGAGGGGAATGATTTGACCCTATTTATGCAAAGCAAAGAGGAAATACATGACATAATATAATCAATCCAAAGACATAAAAACACAATCCAATTTTATGTGTATAAGATATGGTCTCACCCTTCTACTGACCAAGTAAACTTTGCTCTATGAAGCTCAACATCCAATAAGGTCCACAAGAGGAAATAAAATCAACCAACCCATTCATGTTGTCATAATGGTTGTGATCCTCTCATTTTCTCCAAAGTAGAGAACAAGGTGTTGAAGTAACCAACCAACACCCATTTAAGATTACCAAAATAAGTAAACTTTGTTCCAAGTAAAATTAAAAGTTACATATAAAAATGAAATATCTATACTGAATTAAAAATTTTAAAAATATATATATAACAATTTTAATTTTCTCAATAATTTTTCAATCAATAAACAAAAAAATTATAATAAAAGAAAATATTTTTTAACTAAATAAAATAATTAAAATAGTTCTCAATATTTTTTTATAAATAAAAAAAAAACTCACACAATCTAAACCGGAAACCCTTGCAACACTTTTTATTTTTTCAATATTAATATAATTTTTCAATCAATAATTTTTAAAATAACCACACATGGTCAAAATTTCCTTCAATGTTTATCTACTTGATGTGAAAAGAAAACCCATAGTTTTGTTGTAGTGAATATTTTGACAGCCCAATGTAAAGAAAGAAAACAAGAAGTTAACTTATCTAGTGAGTCAGCGAATGAAGAAAATTGCACAAATCCCGTGTACTTGCAGAAACAAGCAGAAACTGTTACAGTGAGAACATGTCTCCAACATAAAACGAACATCTAATCAAAATTTTACAGTTACATAACAGAAATAACACAATTAAAAAAAAATTACCCATCAAAATTATACCGCCCTCCATTAGAATTATGGCTTCTTCCACGGTTTTCCCACCGTTGGATCGAAGAGTCCCTGATTTAGAACTTCGTGGGACACGTGGCAAAAGCATTGTTTCTGCTCGCTCTATAAATTGAAACCTTTCGCTTCACTTGAGTTCATGTTTGTGTGACTTCACTTGAGATTAATCTGTTTGTGGGAAAGTAAAAATGGCGGAATTTGCAATACTAATGGCGCAAGAGTATGCCAGAAAGCTTGAGTTGCAGGAATCAAACGCAGAGAAAGAGATGAGTCGTTCTCAGACAGCAGCTCTAATGAGGCAGTTAAAAGAGGAAGTTTCAGGATATGTGAAGATCTCCACTGTTAAATTTGTTCGGGGGTTTCAGGAAACGGCTCGACATGGGGAGTCTTTAAGCGTAGGGTTTGTGGAAGGGGTTTTCTCCGCTTAACAGCCACCCCGCATATTTTTCTCTCTTTATCTCTACAAATGTAGAGCTCAGTTATATCTAGAAAGCACTAACACACTTATATTTTTAATCATTCATATACACTGAAATATCATGTTCTGTACAGTTTTGAGTCGTTTAATGGAAACTATTTTATTTACCTAGTGTATTTGTAACTGATAAATTTTGATTATTCGTGGAGCTTTTGCCTATTTATTCATAAATGTACGGCTGAGGTGTTTAATAGTGAAATTTTTTATAGTATATATATTTTTTAAGTGGTGCAATTAACTAGTTTTTGTCATTATAATATATTTGAAAGTATAATGAATGGTTCAGATTTAACAAAAAAAATCGCTCTGTACCATAAAAAAAAAGTACAATTTTTATTTGCAAAATAATAATTTAATTAAAAAACAATAAAAATTTGATATTTCTGATATTTGTTATTTTAATATAAATATTTTCTAATCATTCTATTGTAATAGAAAATATTGATATCAATAATAAAAAATATATTATACGTAAATTTATATATTTATATATTATTTTTATGAAAATATAAAATATTTTATTTCATAAATTTATATATTATTTTTATTAGAAAAATAATAAAACATCTAATAAATGGAATTTGTACTATGGTTTTGCAATATAAAACTTCAATCATATCTTAATATAAATGTAGCATAAGAATAATATTGTTATCCCTTTTTTAATGAAAACACAAATTGAGAGCACATTAATTAACTAAGAAATTTGAACAACTTTTAAAAACTTCAATAACATTCATTTAAAAATTAAAACTAAAAGATATTATGAATATAAATTTAAATATATTGTAAAAAAATATGGTGTATATGTATGTGAGTGTATATGCATACATACATACATACATATTTACATACATACATACATACATACATACATGTATATGTGTGTATATGTGTATATATATGTATGTATGTATATGTGTATAAATATGTATATATGTATGTATTTGTGTCAATATATGTATATGTATATATGTATGTGTGTATGTATGAAAATGTTCTATTTACGTTCAAAGACTATGGACTCCTTGTACTAATTATTTTTTTATTTGAAGAACTTCATAATCTTGCTTAAAAGTTGAAAATAGAGTAAAAATAAAGAAATAGTGCTTTATTTGTAATCAATTTTCAAATTTAAGACTTTCAAGTGTTTCAAATAAAAAAATTTAATAATAAGTTGATATTCATATTTTGATATACCTAAATAAGAATATTTTCAACTAAAGCAAGCACCTATTGAACATGATAATGGATTTACAAAAAATCTAATTCATATGCTAGCCCTAAGAGTAGTCTCTTGGTGAGAAAAATGATACTTAAATTTCAAGGCCTTTCATGACAGAAGATAATTTTAATTGTCATGATAGGAAGTATACGTGAATATAAGGGTGTGTATCCCTGCAAGCCTTGCAAGTGATGATCACCTTACTAATACACTCTTAAACATCACAATCTGCAGTTTCTTAGAATCACAATCATTATGTAATAGCATTAGTTTATTCCCTACCCACCACTACCAATATCTAACTCTCTCTCACCATAGCTTTTACCCTTTCTCTTCATGTCACTTGTTGCATTCTAAAGAACATGTTACAAGTAAAATAAATCATCATTTTTATTTGTTGATACTATCCTCCACATCTACCCTAGTTATTAAAAGACATAGAACACATGAATAAAACTTATAATAAAATGACCCTATTATTCATGAATAATGTTGAAGCAAAATAGACTAGAAAATTGAAATATATATTTATTAATAATTTCTTTAAATATGACTAGTTACGACATGAGAAATGCATTTGGAATAGAGAAAAAGATCTTGCTTCCTACTTTTACATTTGGAATCATTTTCTTAGACATGATTCAATGAGATGGGTTTTCTTCTTTTGAGACTAGTAGGAAACAATCAAGGATTCTAATTTCTTCTAGTGATACTAATAAAATATTGCAAATAAGATTTATCCTCAATTTATTTACAACATGATAAGAGATAAAGCTATACGGATTGGCCTTATAAACTAATTCAATTTATAAAGTAGGCTTGTATAAACTTGTCAAATTGTAATAACTCAATACAAAATGTTTATATGTTATACCATGTGTTTTAAAATAAAAGCAAGTACAATGATCATTTATCTTCTTTTGATAGAAATTTTTTCAAAGATAAAAGAACACAAATCATTGGAACCTTGAGAATAATATACATTCTTTCACCAGATTGTTTAGTTATGTGCTTCATTTTCTAATATTCATAATAAATTTGAATGTTGGGAACCATTATTCTTTCCTCAACTACATGAGCTTCAATAATTTGTTTGAATGTTGGGAACTTTTCTCAACTACATGAGCTTCAATAATTTGTTTGTCCATTCCTAGAGAATAAATTTTCTTTTTTTATCACAATAATGCACCCATGGTTCAAATTCATGATCTTCATCCTCCTATCCAATATAGATAATTTTTCAATTATAATTTTTTAACATGATTGGCATACATCATTACAATCAAGAAAAAAATTAACCAAAATAAAGTATTGCACTTAACATTTTATCATAAGACCATGTTATTTTTTCATTATATGATTCAAATTTTCATCTAATTCAAACATAAGAATATATCTTCTTTATTCTAACATTAAATTGTAGGCTAAATCATAATAAGGAGCCCCACTTCTAGGCAAAACTATTTTTTGTTGTAATAATACTTTTTAGAAAAATGCATGGTTTAAGCCTAGAGAATTTGCTCTTAAGGGGTTTAATTGAATCCCCTGTGAAATTGAACCCCCATTGGCCTATCAAAATATGAATGGAAAGTGGTTTAACTTTACTTTTTGGAGGACCAAATGAAATCATTTAAACATATTATCTTGCATGTACTTGACTCTCAATGTTAACTTTCTAAAAAGTATAATATATATTTTTTTAATTTTATAATGAATGTAGGTCCATTAAAAATGACACAACCTCTATTCAAGACACTAGAAAAGAAAATTATGGAGAAATATTTTTAAAATGTATTGCACTCCACGTGTATATCCTTACAATAATAAAATAGTAATTTTGATATATAAGAGAAATAAATTATGATAAAATGTAGGTCTAAACTTTCAATTAGTATTAATTAAAAATACAAAAAAAATTATGCACCAGACATTAGAGTTAATGATCTAATTCTAAGATATCAAGGAAAATTTTATTTGTAATGAAAGTTGTGCACTATAATAAATGTCAAACAATAAAATATAATAGAAAAACAATTAAATTTATATATTTATAAATTATTGATTATTTATTTGATATAATTGATAAAATTTAAAAATATGGATTTTGGTGTCCTAATAATACTAATGTTTCAAACACACTTTTGTACTATCACCTTATCTCAAATTGTCAAATGTATAAGGTGTAAATTCATTTAGAACTTAGTGTGTAAAATAAAAATTTAGAATACACTTAAAGCTTGATGTGTAATGTTATTGTAATATTCCATTTTCAATAAATAGTTGTTACCTACAAAACGGTAATGTGCTAGTATTCCATTTTCAATAAATAGTTGTTACCTACAAAACTGTAATGTGCTAGTATTCCATTTTCAATAAATGATTGTTACCTACAAAAATGTAATGTGCTTATATTGGCATACTTAGCTAGTCAATCAAAATAGGCAAAGGCTAAGCTCTACAATTATGGGCATGCCTAAGAAATCCATTTTATATGATTTCACATGTGTCACATGCATGGACATACCAACATACAGTTAACACTTTCACCATATATTTAGAATATTTTTTAAGTATGTTGAAAAATACAATGCAATGTTGAAAGCATAATGTTTCTTTTAACGTGTGATTATGTAAATTGCCATGAATCAAATCTATGATCTAATTCATTAGTGCATGCATCAACCAATTATTCTATATAAAATATTGTCATTATAAAATATTTGAAAGAATAATGAATAGTTCAAATTTAACAAATAATAATTGTTCTATACTAAAAACATTTTTTATTTTATTTGGTTTGTAAAATATTGATTTAACTAAAAATAATAGAAATTTACATATTGTTAATCAATAATGTTTAATATAAATAATATTTGTCATTTTAATTTGTTTTTTTAATCACTAGATTATAATATAAAATATTGATAAATCAATAATCAAAAATATTTTATGACAAATTTATATATTATAAAATTATTATTTTTATTGAAAAAATAATTATTTTTTATGTTAAATTTATATAGTATTTTGTTAAAAAGTAATAAAAAATCTAATATATAAAATTTGTTTTATGATTTTGCAATATAAAATTTTAATAGTATTTTAATATATATTAAAAGCATAAGAATAATATTGTTATCTCTCTTTTTTGAAAAAATGGAATTGAGTAATACATTAGTTAACTAATAATTTTGAACAACTTTTAAAAAAATTTAATAACATTCATTTAAATTTTTTTTTATAAAAAGTTATTATGAATATAAATTCAAATATTTTGTAAAATATATGATGTGTGTATGTATGTGCATGTATATTATCTATATACATATATACATATATAGACTTATATGTATATATATCTATATGTGTATATATATGTATGTATGTATATTCTAATTGACAAGGTTATATTTAGGAATATCAAAGACTATGGACTCTTTCCTAATTCTCTTTTTTGTTTTCATATTTTAAGACTTTGAAGTGCTTCAAATAAAAAAAGATAATTAGTAAGAAGTTGATAGTCCTATTTTTATATACATAAATAAGAATGTTTTCAACTAAAGTAAGCCCCTTTTGAATAAGATTATGGGTTTTAGGTTAAAAAAACATATTCATGTGCTAGCCCTAAGAGTGGTCTCTTGATGGGAAAATGACACTTTAAAATTTCAAGGTCTTTTTCATGGTAGAGGACAATCTCAATTGTCATGCTAGAAAGTGTACACTTAGTATCTTTCGAGTGTGTATCCTTCCAAGCTTTGCAAGTGATGATTATCTTACTACTGCCATCTTAAACATCAAAATATTCGCTTTCTTAGAATCACATGAATTGTGTATTAGCATTGGTTCTCTTCCATACCCACTACTACCATTATATGACTCTCTTTCATCATAGCTTTGCCCCTTTTATCTTCATGTCATTTTTTGCATTCTAAATAACATACTAAAGTGAAATAACTCATTAACACTATCTTCCACATCTACCCTAGTTATTAAAAGCACATACAACACATCAATAGAAGACCTAATAAAATTACCCTTTTATTCATGAATAATGTTGAAGCAAAATAAACTAGCAAATAAAAATATATATTAATTGATAATGTCTTTAAATATGATTGGTTACAACTTAAAAGAGCATGTTTCCTCCTTTTACATTTGGAATCATTTTCTTAGACATGATTTAATGAGGTGAGCAACAATCAAGGGTGCTAATTTATTCTAGTTAATAAAATATTACAAACCAGATGCATCCTCAATTTATTTACATGATTGAGGGAGAAAACTAGATGTAATGACCTTTTGAGTGAATACAATTTATAAAGTAAGCTTGTATACACTTGTCACATTGTAATAACTCACTGCATAAAAGCTTGTATGCTATACAAAGTGTTTGAAACTAAAATCAAGTGTAATGACCATTTATCTTCCTTTGATAGAAATATTTTTAATGAGAAAGAACACAAAGCATTGGAATATTGAGAATAATATCCATTCTTTCACTAGATTGGTTAGTTGTGTGCATCATTTTCAAATATCCACAATAAATTTGAATGTTGAGAACCATTATTCTTTTCTTGAGAGTTACAAGAGCTTCAATAAAAAATTTGTCCATTCTTGAAGAATAATTTTTCATTTTTTTATCACAATAATGCACCCATGGTTCAAATTCAAGCTATTCATCCTCATGTCTAATATTGATAATTCATCAATTATATATATATATATATATATAGATATATTAATAATATTAGTATACATCATTACAATCAAGAAAAAATGTAACCAGAATAAGTTATTTAGATACTTAATATTTTATCATGAGACCATGATATTTCTTCACAAAAAGATTATTTTTTTCATCTAATTCAAATATGAGAATATCTCTTCTTTACTCTAAATTTAAATTGTAGGGCTAAACCACAATAAGGAGCCCCACTTCTATACCAAACTATTTTTTTATTGAAATAACATTTTTTAGAGAAATACATGGTTTAAGCCTATCAGATTTTTTTATCTCCTCCCTCCCTACCGTCTCCCACCCTTGAACTCTTCTTAAGGCCATTTCTATGATCATATCCTGCATTATCCTCTTCCTAATGATGAATCACCGAGTATGGTTCGAAATGTCAATTCAAAATAGCATACCTAGTTAAATCTAGAAGCATTTACAATTATTCATGGACTATGGAAAAATCATACCTACTATGGATCTAATGGGTTCAATTGATTCCTCCAAGACTAAAATTGAACCCCCATTGACCTATAAAATACCAATAGAAAGTGGTTTAGCTTCACTTTTTGGAGGATCAAATGAAATCTTTTAAAGGCATTGTCTTGCATGTACTTGGCTCTCAATGTTAATTTTTTTTAAATTTATAATATTTTTATATTTTTTATTTTTATAATGAATATAGGTCCATTACAAAAAGAAACAACTTGTATTCAAAACACTAGAAAAGAAAACTATAGGAAAACATATTTTAAAAAAGTATCGCAATTCACATGTATATTCTTTTTGTAATGAAAAAATAGTAATTTGATATATATGCTAAGAGAAAAAAATATGATAAAATTTATATAAACTTTCTATTAGTACCAATTAAAAAATTAATAATAAGTAAAATCTAATTAAAAATATAAAAAATATTTGTGCACTAGAGATTGGAGTTAATGATCTAATTCTAAGAAATAAATAAAAATAATTATTTGTAATGAAAAATATAATACAATGTTGAAAAGAATAATGTATTTTTTAACATACCATTACTTAAATCATCATGAATCAAACCTATTATCTACATTTTATTAATGCATGTATCAATCAATTATTCTATGAGTAATGATGCTTTGAACTATAATGACTCACATTTATTTAATAGTAAATGATATGTTCATTTTTTATCCATCACATATGATTGAATACATGCATGATGATCATACATATATATTTGATGGAAATTTATAAGTATAATATAGAACTTAACTTTTACCATGGAATATATTTCTTACTAATTTATATTTATATTGTGAGTTCTTTTACATATTATGAATGGTTCCATTAATTTTATGCAAATTTAATAATATGAAATAAAATAAGCAAAGTTTTTGTAATGCCTTCACATTTTTAACATGAACCTAATTTTTGGCTATTCATTTTATTAGAATAATAGTTGGGTGAATAGAAAGGTACCATTATTGCTCTTGTTTAATAGCATACATTATAGTGAACTTCTCATCAAACATATTGTATGAGATGGTGTGGAGCTCTATGGAATGCGTGCCAATATTTAAATGAATATGCACCTTGCACGTTTGGAATTTTAAGTAACTTTAGTGAATTCCATGTATTTTTTTTTTGTATTAGGGATAGATGTGCATGTTATACTAGAAATATTGTTTTGCCTTTGGAAGGTAGTAAATGCATTTCTTAGATTTTGACTATATCATATGATATATGATTGACTTAAACAAAAAATAATAGTAGAAAATTGATAATAATATTTATTTTTAATAATATGTATATAAATAGTTTTTATTATTATTTTAAAAATTAGATATTAAAAAATGATATATATTTAAAATTTAATTAAAAATAATAATAATTGTGTAATTTATAATGATAATAAGAGAAGTATTGATATATTATTATGAAAGAAAAAATATTTAGATTTCATTTTTTTAAATATGAAGACTTTAATTTTAAAGTAAATAAAATGGATCTATAATAAAATATAGAGAAGACACCAAATTTTAAAATATCTAGTAAATAAAAAAAATTATTTTTTAATTTTTTAATTTAAAATACATCTATTTAAACATGCAAATCTATAATTTAATTTTCGTATTCATTCTAGATCACAAATTTAGCATACACACTTAAATGATAGATATCTCTCTTTATCTCTTTTAAATATATGTATTTAAGATATCTATACTAATCTCAATATTTTAAACAAAAAATATAACTTATTTTCATTATAATTACTTGATTGAGACAAAAACTAACAATATATCCTATCTATTTTTTCTCATTTTATAATTATAAGATTAATTTAAAAATGTAATATTAATCATGAATATATATAATATTTAAGTACATACATTTTATTTCTAGAAAAAATCCATTATAAATATAGGAAATTTAGATTTTTCAATTTTATTTTGACTAAAATTTTTGTTTAGTGTTAATTCTAATTATAACCCTAATTGTAACCCTAATTATATGCATAACCATGACTCTATTTCAAACCCTAAACCTAAGCTTGATTTTAATTCTAAGAATAGTTATAACCATAACCATAACCCTCACCTTAGCCCTAAACCTAACCCTAACGATTCTAGTCATAATCCTAATCCTAACCATAACTCTAACCAAGTAATCTTAATTATAAGTCTAACTCTAATTAACAATTTTTTAATTAAAATAAATATTAATTAATATTAGAGTTATAATATAATTGATTGAAAATAAATTAGAATTATATTTATGTATATTTATGTATGTTCTAACCTTAAAAATAATCTATATAATTTTAATTCTATTGTAATTTAATTTTATATTTTATGTATATTTTGATTTAAATAAATTAAATATATTTTGATTAATTTTAATCCTAATCTTGATTTAATAAAAAAAAGTATATAATTATAATCCTAACTCAATCTATATAATAAAAATCTTATCCTAAAACTAATTATTAATTATTATAATTATAATTATATTTATTAAATATTAATTATAACCTAATCTTAATAAAATAAAATAATTAAGAATTAAATTTATTAAATTAATTTTAAAATAAATTATTAATGATAAAATAATTCTTATTTTAAGATTTTTTTTAACATACTATAATTAACAACCATGTCAATAGTGGTATGGTGTGATGGTTAAGTTGTTGTGTTGTTATTCTTATCATCAAGGTTCATACCCCATCGGGGTGTAATTGTTGTGAATTTATATTGGGGGTGAGGTC
The DNA here is from genome assembly GCA_007115665.2 of Sequoiadendron giganteum. Taxonomy (NCBI): domain Eukaryota; kingdom Viridiplantae; phylum Streptophyta; class Pinopsida; order Cupressales; family Cupressaceae; genus Sequoiadendron; species Sequoiadendron giganteum. Next base: position 93,092,948 of record CM021101.1, on the reverse strand, counting down.
CCCCTTTGTGACCTCATCGTTGTTGTGAGTTTATATTGGGGATGAGGTACCCCCTTTGTGATCCGTTCATAGCTCTGGACAAAAAAAAATCATCTTTGTCTTGTCCATATCACTTGTTTATTGTTTCCTTGGATCAAAAGGTGTGAGAAACATTAAGCACATGTTCTTTTATGTTTGGCAAATATCATGAGATAACATCAACAACCAAAAAAGTGATTTTATTAATAAAGTATTACTAATGTGGTTTAAAAAGAGGTTTTTATACACATGGGTTCTTACATCCTCCTAATATAACTATGATTACCTCTCAGCATAATAATTATAAATAAATAAAAATTTGTGAAGTGTTATAAAATAATTTTTTGCTTAAAAAGGTTTATTTAAAGATTATATAATACATAATTAATTTAGATTAGTTAATTAGGAGTTAAAATTTAGAAATAAATTATTTACAATAATCAAGTATGTAAAATGTAAAGATAAAATAAATGTATTGAGCTTAATAATTAAAGAATGTTTTAAGATTGATGTGAGCCTGAATTTAAAGTGTCTAATTATATATTAAGCTCTCATAATCTAGATATCAAAACTAGTAATGATTAAAAGTGGGAGGTGCTTTTAACTAGTTTTACACTTCAAATATTACAAAAATATTATTGTGGAAGGAGATACTTTAATAGTTATAAATGTTTGAAAGAAACGTCACTTGAATTAGAAACTTTTCTTCATTCTAAAAGAATATAGAAGGAAATTTGATTATGTGGAGGTGCACCATTGTTGATAGGAAGTAAGATAAAATTGTTCATCTTTTTTCTAATCAAGGGATAAATATTGTATTGTCTCATCTCTACAAATTTTCATGACATGATTGATTAGGAAGGTCTATTTAAGTTAATAGATGATGATCACTTATCATGATTTTTGAGTGTTATTTTATTGTAGGCTATCATTTATATTTTTATGTACATTGTATGTGGAATACGATTAACTAAGGTTGATGTGTTGGATTCATATGTGTAATGTTTAGCCATGTTCATTCTTTCTATTGTAATTATGATTTTTTATGTGTGTTTGGTTGTATGGTATAAGGTGCCACATATATGGACTCTTCCCATTGGATAATATTATTTGCACGGTATATTGGCATGTTGTGCTTTAAGTTGTGGATAGTTTAATTGAAATTTGTGTGGCTAGTTGCATGCCTATTTTTAGTGATAGGGAGAGGTGTTGGCTTGCCTTTAGGCCCTCTTTACAAAGGGTGAGTTTTCAATCATATGCTAAAATTGGATTTTCCACTACTCTAATGTGTTAAAACTAATTCTTATTAAAGATGACATTAATGATAATGGTGTGTTTTTTTTCTCTAAAGTGACTATTTTAGCAAACTTAAAATAAAAACTAGGATTTTTCCAGAATGTGGAGGTGAAAACTAGTTAGGAGGAGCTTCTAATGTAAACATCAAAAGATATTTAAGAGAATCTAGTTCTAGGTATACATGACATGGAGTTTCCCTTGGGTGTGTTGAAGGCTTAGGTATTTAAGGTCATCATGAGGAGCTAATTAGTCTAAATATGGATGCACAAGCAATTTATGAGAATTTTTTTTTAGGATATACACTTAGTGATCAAGCACTTGTGGACATTTCTTGCAATATATGATTGTTGAAGATTGTCAATCATTACACGCTCACTCAATTAGAGAACGATAATTTGTTTTACTTTGTGATCTATATGTAAAAGTAGTTAAAAGAATTAAATTAGATGGTTTGGAGGATCTCACAATATTAACGATACTAAAGATTAAGACACTTGAAGTATTTGGGATGGTATTTATAATAGTGTTTGATTAATGAAAGTTTGTTCTAGGAAGCTCTAGTGAGTTTCTATTTTTCCTTCTAATATGGATTTGACATTTGTTGGTTATTATGTTTTCTCTTGGTTCAATAGGTGTCTTTTTGTGCTTTCACTAGTTGCACCCCTATGAGTTGTTGATGTTGGGTTTTGTTTGTATATATTTGTATTCTTATTAGTAGTTCTATTTAGTTTGGTCTTTTATTTTGTTCGATCCTATTGCACACCTACATAAGTATTTGATACATGTTTTTAGTATGCTTTGTAGTATTATTTCTCCTATTTTCTTTCTAGGTGGGGCCTCATAGTAGAACCCTAAAAAAGTTATTAGTAAAATGTCACATATTTAAAAATACACAAAAATTAGGAAAGGAAAGAAATACCTAGAAAGAGGGTTGAAAAAAGTAGTCAACTCAATGTGCAAGGAGGTGACTTGTTAGCTTCTAAATCACAAGTGCCAAAAAATAGGTTAGACCCTTTTTTTGTACTCAAACCCCACTTTATCTACTATAAGGGACTTCCATAGAAATCCCTTAGATTGGACCCCCACCTCAATGTATTTGATGTAAAAAATTGGCAATTGGACCCCACCTGAATGCATTTGATGTTAAAAATTGGCATTTTTTTTCCTTTTAGTAGAAAGTGGGATACATTATTTAAGTTTGTCTACACACACAAACTTTATATAAAACAAGGTTTGTAATTGAACTAAGCAAATGAATATATGAAAGCTTAATTATGAAAGGATTTATTTTTTTTGCAAGGTTTTCATTGTTTCATGAAAAAAAAATTGATTGCTTTTCACTAAAGGTATACTTAAAGTAATCTGCCTTTTTTTTGTTATTAAATCACATGGTCAAACATTTATATTTTGTTCTTTTATTTGATATTTTCATAGCAATGATATTGAGACTACATAAATTTATTGTTGATGTGGCTTCACAAAACATAGGAGAAAAAATATCATAAGATTACCTTGAGTATTAAAGACAATTTTATAAAATAAAAAAAATAAAGCTAATATGACAATGAAAGCAATCTACTTCATAAAGTAAAAAGAAATTTTTAAAAATATCCAATAAATGATAAAGTAAATTTGTTAAGATTGAAAAATGTAATTAAAATACTAAATTACAGTAATATAGATAAGGTATTCTGCTTGCGGAGGAAGGTAAAGTTGTTAGCTGCCCGAGGTCTAGTTGAGAGTGACCGATTGTACCGCAGCACACGGTTTCTCATTCCCATTCTATTTTTCTACCACTCCACACACTGGTAACTCCATTTGTTCACGTGATCGCCTTCCACACGTTATTTATTTGACGTTAAATTTTATTATTCTCTTCTTTCAAAACCTCCGCTCCCCATCCATGGTTTTCCCCACCGCTGGATTGAGGAGTCCTGTTTTAGAATTTCGTGGAACACCTGACAGAAGCATTGGTTTTGCTCGCTTTCTATAAATTGGAACATCTTGCTTCAGTTTTGTCGTAACCAGCAGAAGGTTTGAAATCATATCTGTGGGACTTAAATAAGAGTCTTGTCTGTTTTGGAGAAGAAGAAAGCGAAAATGCCGGAATTTGCACTGATGATCGCTGAAAAATATTCCAGGAAGCACGAGTTGCAGAAGCCAATCGCAGAAAAAGATAATGCCGGCTCTAATTCTGAATCGCAGATGGCAGCGCTAATGAGGCAGTTTAAAGAGGGGGTTTCACAATATGTAGAGGCCTCTACCGTTAAAGTTGTTTGGGGTGAGAAAATCGCCCGGAAAGAGGAGTCATTGAGCAAAGCATTTGTGGAAGGGATTTTCTCCCCTTAAAAGCCATGCTGCAGATTTTTCTTGTTTTCTATCCATAGAAATGTACAGCTAAGTTAAATCCAGAAAATAATAACAGAGTTATTTTCAGAAGCATTTTTTGTCACTAAATATTTAAAATTTCAGTGTCTCGTACTGCTGAGTTGTCGAATCGTAACTCATTTCTACAGCTAGAAAAAAAAATTATTATTTTTTGACAAAAGCTGGAAAATTTTGAGTTCTTTTATGTTGACAGACAAGTTTGTTCAGTGTAAACGGTGAGTATATGGAGGGCGGTTTCTGTCACTTGATTGAATGGTTAAGTGGTATTTAAATTTTTTGAAGCGGTATAATAAGTGTCAGTTGTAATGGAAGTAGTAAAACAAGATGGTAAAATAAAATGGTCAAATAGTTACTTTAAATGAAAAAATTATATTTCAGTATCAAAGCAAATCTAAGTTAAAAAGAATCAAATATATTTAGATTATTAAAATATGTTTTTTAAAAAAAAATTAAATACTAACTAATTATTTATTTGTTTAAATTTATAGCAAATTTAACATGATTATAATTATTAAGTTGTTTAGCTAATTAAATATTTTTTAAATATTCAAATAATTATAATATATTAAATTTTAAAGTGTTTTTTAACATTTGAAAAAACTTTCATATAATTATATTAATATATTATATATTATTGTTTATTAGCGAAAATGGTCACCACGGATTTTGTTGGCAGCACCATTGGTGCTCGGGCACCTGCCTTTCCTTTCGAGCCAAGCAATGACTTCAGCGCATTGAATTTAATCAAAGTTGTTGATAACACCAGACTAAATCGGGAAAGGATCCAGAACTTTCGTGGAGGTGATGGGAAAGATCGAAATAGCGAAAACTTGATGTAGAGCGCCAGTGACATGCGCCAGATTTTTCTCCCCTGCATCGACTGCTCCAGAGCGGCAGTTTTTGAAACCTCTTACAGTCGCTGGGCGGGGCGAAATCTTAGTCGTCATGACTTTAAGGGTTCTTTTGACTTACTCAATGGGAAATATTCCGTAAGTTATGGTAGGATTTCGCGTACACTTTCTCAGAGGGCTCGCTCTGATATTGATTCGAAAGGGTTCATCCCTGTCTTGGATCAGTGAGAGACGGAATGCCACCGGATGATCGTGGATTCCTGGAGGATTCTCAAGGGGCCCCTTCCAATGTCGATCTTGGAGGAGGTTATGGAGGAAGAATCAGTACACATAGAACACACTGTTATTTTGCACTTCCAAATTTTTCGGCAAAGTCTGGTGGAGCTGAATAAGTGGATATTGAAAATCTGGCAGCCTCTCCTTAAGACAAAATTTACATCGGTAACTCTGCAAAAGAATCTTTCTATGTGATTTCCAGCGTTCCAGAAAACGCGAATATGTTAGTCAAAGGGATCTTGGTTAAGGTTTCAGAATTTAACTCCCTTTCTGAGACTCTTTCGGTGATTCCAATTTGGTGAGACTCCCCAACCTACCGTTGTATTTGGGGAACTCCCCATTTCTTCGCTATTGGCAACACGACTGATAAATTCATCTTAGGTTTAAATTTCCTGCAATTCCAATCTTTCAGATTTGATTGGGTTCTCATGAAAATTGTCATTTCCAAATCTTTACCTATAGAAATTATGATTAAGGTGGGCACCAAAATCTTCAACCAAAATGGTGGATTATGACCTAGTGTTGATGGTGCCACTTATAGTCTATGGCGTCAGAATCGATTATAGCGGAAGGAAGGCTGTGATGTTGCAAGCAATCATCAGTCTTTTTGTAAGCGAAATATTCCTTTGTTGTAGGTAGTCCTACACCAATTTAGTAAAACAACACATGCACACATTCACTTTCCACAGCACATAAAAACAGGTGATCATCGTCCATCAACATGGAAGAGCAAAACACATTTAGAATAGGGGATCACCCATCAACATAGAAAACCAAACCAACGTTTAATAAGGGAAATGGACTCCGAGTCCACTCTGAATAATGAGAAATAACATCGAATACTGAATGGTAAGAAAACTATTTGTTCCTTCATTAATATAATTTTGAGTACAATTTATCAAACATTTTACATTGACTAATTACCATATAATTTAGAAGAATCAAACATTCTTGAATCACAATAATGCACAACTTGTTGTAAAGAACATCTATCACTGCTAAAAGGTTTATATGAACTTGTTCACATGTATCATTTGTCTGTAGATAAACCTCTCTTCACTCTTTCGACTCCTTGGCCCTTACCACACCTGCACATTTGAACCCCCTCTTTCTCCTATTTCTTTTGGTGTTTTTAGCCACATGACCTTAATAACTCTATTTCTAATTAAAGACAATCCCTTACTTGGACTTGCACCGATTCATTATGCACACTTGCATCCTTCTTCTACTGTTTGGTGACTACTTCCGTATTCACACACCTCTTCCTTAAACTATTTTATTTTTCATGGGCCTCCCCCTACCTTGCTTCCACCACTCTTTCTCATTTGTCTCGTATATCGTTTCATTTTCTCTCTTCATCTACTGTGTGCCCCCATGGTTGGTTCTCCACACTTATCCCCTCTTTCTTTACACCTCCCTATTGAAGTTAGGGATCTTCATGGATTTGTAGCAAAGAAAATAAAAGAAACTTCTCAATCAATACAAAATGGTGACCTCCTTGCAGCCTTCTAATCTTTTTTCCACGCATAGTACATTCCTCCTACCTGCATGCCACTCTTAATTTTTAGAAACTCCTCAAAATCACCTCAACCTAGTGGATATTGCTAAAATGGGCCCTTTTGTGGGCAATTGAAACTTCTCTTCATGTTGTGTGCCTTATCTCCACCTCTCCTACTATAAACTACACTCCCTCTCCTTTCTCACCATGTACTCTCAAAAACATTTGCCTACATCTAAATTTTTGAGTTGCAAAATGGGCCTCCTTTCTTCCAATGTACCAATGCCTTGATTTTAATTTCTAGTCTAGCCCTCAAATATTCTATTTGAGCACCAAAACCAATCACGTGCCTTAAAGGAAATAATCTAGGTAAAATTTAAAATCAGTAACTGTTGTACTCGCTTGGGCTAGATATGTTCATGAAATTGGTGGTAGATTTGAATATGATCTCTCTATTGCTAACGATCACAAGAAGAATTGAATTTAAAATTGGAAATATTTGTAGGTTTCCTGATAGCTTGGGTGATGCCCCTACAACAAACTCTTGAGGCTACATTTAATTATGAGCCCTTGCTCACATGTCAAAATTGTATTGTTGTAGCTAATAAACTATGTTGTTATAGATAAACTTTCAACTAGATTCTTGAATTTTTCTTCCACCTTTGTACCTTCATTACAATTTGTTCTTTTGCTTCATCATGGGTGATCCCACAATAGTAGTTTACAAATTTTGGCCAAAATGGACACTGAAATTATTATTTTAACTAAATCTTCACATTCGGGCACCTCTAGTGGCTAAACCGTGAGGAATTTGAAGATGATGCAAAATAGATTTTTGCCACATTTTGTCTGTAGATTCTAAAAATATTTTATTCAAAAAAATTGGAATCAAATTGCACTTATTTTTCCATCTCCCACGAAAACTGGTTTTTTTCAGAAAACAACATTTTAAAAAAGTGACGCACACTGTATAACGCATAATTTTTTTTCCATGAAGGATAAAATTTTAATACTTTCGAATTTAGATTTGTAACTCCGATATCTGGTGCTTCCACTTGGTTAGATAATTTTTTATTGAAATTTTTTTCTTTAATCAAGTTTCAAAGTCAAACCAATTATAATACAGACATAGCGCGACCGTATAACGCATAACTTTTTTTGTATTTATCAAAATTCAATTTATTTATTTTTGTTGGATCAAGGACTTCAATATCTGGTGCACTCATATTTTTCAAAAATAAAAATTGATAATCTGCTATTTTTCCACATGTAGAATAGAGACCTTCATTTTCGATGAAAAACAAAAAAACAAATACATAATAAAACCAAAACATATTAAAATTATATTCGTTGGATAGTTCATTTCGAGGACTACCTGATTCCAGTTGGGTCGGTGAAGTCTCCTCCATTTTCATCCTCCACTTGAGCTTCGAAGGGAAAAAATATGGCAATATTTGGTGGAAGAGGGGGAGAAGGGCAAAAAAGGGGGATTCGAGCAAACCCCCCTTCGCTCAAAAGGGTGAAGGGGGGTTTGCTCGAACCCCCCTTTTTTTTTAATTTTCCATTTGTTTCTATGAAGAAACGTGACATCATAGGGTTCGAGCGAACCCACCATGCAAAAGGGGGTTCGCTCGAACTAGGGGTTTGATCGAACCCTTCTTTTGGGTTCGTGTGAACCCCCCAGTTCGCTCGAACCCCTTAAAACTTGAAATTTTGAATGTGTGAGCATTTTTACAAATTTCCTTCCTCATCAAAATTGTAAACCACTATTATGGGTTTACCCTCATCTTACCTCATATGTATTCAAATCTCCTTTATATAGCTAGAATAGTTGTTATCCTCCCCTTGCACAAATCTTTCATCTCTCCTTGTAAAATTAGCACTCCTTGGCAATATGTACAAAATAAATAAATCTTCTAGAATTGTTTTGTAGTTAGCCAAAAAAATGAACCACTTTTCTTCCTCTTCCATTCTTCACCCTTATCTTCTTCTTCCACCACATCATTGACTGGGCATCTCTTCCTCAAGGCTAACCTCCTCTAGCATGATGGATTCAAAAAAACCCATCCATTAGCCTTTTTTCTTCTCTATCTCCTTGTGCTATAACCAACACTTCATCTTCTATCACCTTCATGGTCTCTATTTAACACAATGTTGTCTTTCCTACACACTTTTTTTTAAATATCATTATGACAATATTTAATTGCCAAAGGCACTTTTCTCCAACATGCCTTTCTATTTCTCCACCATTCTTTGTTGCATCCCCATGGTTATTTACATTATCTTGATTGAATTGAGCCTCTAATGCCCATTTTTCTCCTCTCTTGCAACTATTACTTTCTCTCTTTTTTCCACACTCAACTGTACCATGTCCATTAACGATCCTCCCCCCTAGAAGGACAAAACTATGCTATAAATCCACTCTCCCTACTTACAACAATAAACATTTTCTTTGACCTCCTCTTCAATGCTTGGAGGCTCCTTGAAATTTTCACACTACCTACATTTGCAACACATCTCTACTATCATCACATGTTGACACTACTTGCAACACCTAACATATAATATTGTGCATTTTCTTCTTTGCTTTTGTGTCGAAAGGTTCTTTGATGACCAATGTCGCTACTTGCATCATCTCTCATGTAGCACCTAGCTCATTATGCCCACTGACCTTGACTATATCCACTATCAATTGTTGCTCCAACTTGCAATACCATGGAGTCTCTATTATCAACATGTGCATTTGCATAGTTAGCTTCCCCTATGACATGAGCTTGCAACGTTTCATGCGTAATTTTTACATATTTGAAAGTATAATTATTAATAAATGGTAATAGAATTAACAAATAATAATTGTTAGACAATAACAACAAAAATAATTTTCAAATTTTTTATATTTTGTAAAATAAAAATTATTTGAATACATTTTAATCAAAAATATTTATCATAATTTTTTTACATTTTAATTCCAAAATATATATTTTTAATCACTTATCAAGTAATGATAATATACGATATATTACCAATAGTGTTAGATATTCTATTTGTTAAATTTATGCATTGCTTTTGTGAGAAAATAAAATAAATTGAATTTGTATTATGATTTTGAGGTATATGAATCTTTTAAGACATTTCAATACATATGTAAGAGTTGTGATAATAAGAATTTCATTGTCATCCATTTTATTTGAAAACATGAAATTTACTATCATGTTGATTAACTAATAAATTCAATTTAAAAAATTGTAACAATATATTCATTCAAAAATGAAAAATTGTGTGTGTAAAGAAAGATTATAGAGTGTTTTAAAAAAAAGAATTAATAATAAGTTGTTAGCCCTATTTTGATATGCCTAAATAAAAACCATCTCAGTCACAGCAAGCCCCCATTGAATAGGACAATTGATTTGCTTTTAAAAAACCAAATAAAAATTGCATTCATATTCTACACCATGGAGTAGTATATTGATGGGAAAGATGATACTCTTAAATTTCCAAGGTGTTTGCATGGAAGGGAACAATCTCAATTTTCATGATATGAATTGTATATTTAATATCTTTCATGGGTATGCACATTTCCAGACCTTGCTTTAATGATGATATCATTATACTACTACAACTATAAACACCACAATCTTCAATTTCTTGGAATCACAACCATTGTGTAATAGCATCAACGTTCTTCCATAGTTGTCATTATCAATCTTCAACTTTATTACACCATAAATTTACTTCTACCTCTTCATGTTACTCATTGTATTCTAAAGAACATATTACAGACAAACTAACTCGTCATTTTATTTTGTTTAACACTACATTCCACATCTACCTTGGTTGTTAGAAAAACATACACCACATGAATAAAACATCTAATAAAATGGCTCTCTTAAGTGTGAGTAATGTTGAAACAAAAACTAGAAAATAGAAATATGCATTTATTGATAATGTCTTCAAATATGATTGGTTGCACTTTGAGAAAAGTATTTAGAAAAAAAAAAATTTTTTTTTTTTTTTTTAACATTTGAATCATTTCTTTGGACATGATTCAATGAAATGAGCTTCTTTCTTTTAAGATTGGTGAGTAATAATCGAAGATACATATCAATTTATTCTAGCAATGTTGATTAAATTTACAAACATGATTTGTCCACAATTTACTGATAGTATTATTAAGGATGAGAACTCTGGATTACTCACTTCAAAGTTTTCTATATACTAGATTGTTTGTATGAAACTGAAAGCAAGTGCAATGACCACAAAACATTCAAACCTTAGAATAATATCCAAAGTTTTATTAGATTAGTTATTCTCTTATTTGATATTTTCATTTTATTTTTTATGGAGGTCATCCACAAATTCCTTTTTGCTACTTGATACGAGAGCATGAGTTTTTTTGGGCTGAACCTCTTCGGCTAAGAGCTAAGGGCTGAGGGGTATCCATTCCGCCAAATTCGTCCAAGGCACGATCCCGACTTCATCCCTTTTTTCGATGTCGAGCCTTTGCACTCAACAAGACTTGATCTTTGGTGGGTTCATTTAGAACCTTTCAACTTCACCAATAGACCAAAGACCCATTGACATCATAAAAATATTTTGAAACAAAAAAAAAACACAAAACATTCGAACTTTGAAATAGTATTCAAAATTTTATTGGATTGATTATTCTCTTATTTGATATTTTCATAGCAATAGTGTTGAGCCACAAGAAATAGGAGTGAAAATATCATAAGTTGCCCGAGGACTTTGAGAGAAGTGACCGTTTGTCTAGCGGGCACACTGTTTCCCATTCCCGTTGTATATTTCTACCACTCGGAAAACTGGTAAGTCCACCTTTTCACGTGATCGGCTTTCACACGTTATTTATTTGACGTTAAAATTATTATTCTCTTCTTACAAAACCTCCGGCCCCATCCATGGTTTTCCCCACCGTTGATTGATGAGTCCTGTTTACGAACTTCGTGGGACACGTGGCAGAAGCATTGGGTTTGCTCACTCTCTATAAATTGGAACTTCTTGTTACAGATTTTGTCATAACCAGCAGAAGGTTCGAGATCATATTCCTGTGTCTTTGCTTAAAGTCTTGTCTATTTTTGTGAAGAAGACAGTAAAAATGGCGGAATTTGCGCTGATGATCGCTGAAGAATATTCCAGAAAGCGCGAGTTGCAGATGCCAAAAGCAGAAAAAGATAATGCAGGCTTTCATTCTGAATCGCAGATGGCATTGCTAATGAGGCGGTTTAAAGAGGGAGTTTCAGAATATGTAGAGGCCTCCACTGTTAAATTTGTTTGGGGTGAAAAAATCGCCCTGAAAGAGGAGTCATTTTGTAAAGCGCTTGTGGAAGGGATTTTCTCCCCTTAAAAAGCCACGCCGCTGATTTTTCTTGCTTTTTGACCATAGAAATGTACAAAACAGAAAATATTAGCGGAGTTATTTTCAGAAGCTATTTTAGTCACTAAAAACTAAAAATTTCATGTTTCGTACAGTTGAGTTGTTGAATCGTAACTCATTTCTACAGACTGCATTCCTAACTACATAGATAATATTATTAGAAGAGCTTTTGGTTTGTTTTTGCCTTCATCGATCTTTATTGGTTCCAGAATTCTTTTATCTAAGACTATATACAATATTCTACTACACATTCTATTCTAAGGAAATCCATTGTAAAGCTCGAAAATTTTGAGTTCTTTTATTTTGACAGACAAGTTTTTTCAGTGTAAATGGTGATTATACGGAGGGCGGCGTCTGTTAAATGGTTTTTTTATTTTGGGAAGCGGTAAAATAAGTGTCAATGGTAATGGAATTGGTAAAACATGATGGTAAAAAGAAATGGTCAATGGTAATTTTTAAATAAAAAATATATATATCATTATCTAAACAAATCTAAGTTAAAAGAAATCAAATATAATTAAATTTTTATATGATGACAATTATTAATTATTAAGTTAGCTGTTCATTTAATAATAATTATTAAATTAGTTGAGGTTAATGATATAATTTTTAAATATTCAAAGAATTATGATATCATTATTTAAGATTTTATTTTTCTGTACGATTTAATTTAAATGTTCTTACATTTAAAAGAATTTTAATAATAATTATTAAATTAATAATATTTTAAAATATTATATTATTGTTTAGAATGAAAAATTGTCACAGCCATTTTGATGGCATTGAATTTAGGAAAGTATTGCTGTTTTATGAAGGTTTCAGGAGTTGGGGTTCTACTATTATAAGATTAATTAGAATTTGTTTTTTATAAATAAGCATTCTATTTTTTTATTGTAATTTTAAGCCAGTGTACTTCTGATGAAGGTAAAAAAAAAATTAATCATGAAAATTTTAGACCACCACCAATTAATTTTTTTAAATTCTTCGAAATTATTTTATTATTATTTTATATTTATAAAATTGAATATACATAATAATAAAATTCACAGCTTCCCAAACATAACTTTAAAGAAGAGCCCCTCCATGGGACCGTAGCCTAAAGAAGAATAACAGGAAAGGGTCCTAAACATTCGAGGAGGTGATGGGAAAGAGCGAAATAGCGAAGCCTTAATTTAGAGCGCTGGTGACGTGCCAGGGCTTTCTCCCCTGCATCGACTGCTCCAGAGCGGCAGTTTTCGAAACCCCTCACGATCGCTGAGCGGAGACAAATCTCATTCTTCATGACTGGTTCTTTTGACATGCGCAATGGGAAATATTCCGGATGGTAAGATTTAGTGTACGCTTTCTCTCGCTCTGATATTGATTCGAAAGGGTTCATCCCTGTCTTGGACCAGTGAGAGACGTAATGCCACCGGATGATCGAGGATTCCTGGAGGGCTCAGAAGGCGCCCCTTCCAGTCTCGATCTTGGAAAAGAGGTTATGGGGAAAGAATCAGTCCACATAGAACACACTGTTATTTCACTTCCAAAAATTTTGGCAAAGTCTGGTAGAGCTGAACAAATAGATATTGAAATCTGGCAGCCTCATCTTAAGACAAAATTAACATCGGGAGCTCTGCAAAAGAATCTTTCTATGTAATTTCCAACGTTCCAGAAGGCGTGAATATGTTACTTCAAAGGGATCTTGGGTAAGGTTTTAGAATTTAACTCCCTTTCTGAGACTCTTTCGGTGATTCCAATTTAGGTGAGACTCGCCTATCTTCCGTTGTACTTTTGGGAAACTCCCCGTTTCTTCGCTATCGGCAACACGATTGATAAATTCATCTAAGGTTTAAATATCTTACAATTCCAATCTACTTTCAGATTTGCTTGGATTCTTGTGAAAATGGACATTTCCAAATCTTTACCTCTAGAAATTAGGATCGAGGTGGGCACCAAAATCTTCAACCAAATGGTGGATTATGGACTAGTTTTGATGGTGCCACTTACAGTCTATGGCGTCAGAGTCGATTGTAGCGGAAGGCAATGTTGTGTTGTTGCAAGCAATCATTGCAGTCTTTTTGTAAGCAAAATATTCCTTTACTATAGGTAGTCCTCCATCAATTTAGTAAAACAACACAGGCACACATGTACACATTCACTTTCCACAACACATAAAAAAACAGGGGATCATCCATCAACATAGAAGAGAAAACAACCACACCACACATGCAGTTGCACACATTCACTTTCTGCAACACATTAAAAACAAGGGATCGCCCATCAACATAGAAAAACAAACCAACATTTAATAAGGGGAAATGGACCCCGAGTCCAGTGTGAATAATGAGAAATAACACTCAATACTAAGTGGTAAGAAAACTATTTGTTCTTTCATTAATATAATTTTGAGTATAATTTATCAAGCATTTTGTATTGACTCATTATCATACAAATTAGAAGAATCAAACATCTCTTGAATCACAATAAAATGTTGATGCACAACTTTCTGTAAAGAACTCATCCCCATGTATCAATTGCCTGCAAATAAACCTCTCTTCACTTGAATCCTTGACCCTTAACGTACCTACACATTTCAACCCCCTTTTCTCCTATGCCTAGTGTTTTTAAGCCACACGGCCTCCATAACTCTATTGCCAATTAAAGACAATTCCTTACTTGGACTTGTGCCCATTCATTATGGGCACCTGCGTCCTTCTCTACTGGTTGGCAACTACTTCCTTATTCGCATGCCTCTTCCTTGGACTCTATTTTATTTGTCTTGGGTCTCCCCTACCTTGCATGCACCCCTATTTCTCATATGTCCCCTATATATGATCATTATCTCTCTCTTCCTCTATTGTGTGCCCCTATGGTTGGTTCTCCATGCTTTTTCCCCCTTTCTTCACACCTCCATGTTGGAGTTAGGGTTCTTCATGGATTTGCAACAGACAAAATAAAGGAAACTTCTCAATCCATATAAAATAGTGACATCCTTGTAGCCATCTGGTCTTTTTCCAAATAGAGTACATTCCTCCTGCCCTCATGTCACTCTTTCTTTTTAGAAACTCCTCAAAATCACCTCAACCTATTAGATATTGCTAAAATGGGGCTTGTTGTGGGTGATTGAAACTTCTCTTTTGTTGTGTGCCTTATCTCCTCCTCTCCTACTATACATTGCACTCCTTATCCTTTCTCATGCCATACTCTCCAAAACTTTTGCGGCCATCTAATTTTTTTAGTGCCATAATGGGCCTCCTTTCTTCCCAATGTACCAATGCCTTGATTTTAATTTTTAGTCTAGCCCATAGTTGGTGGTTTCTCTCTATCTCTAAAGGACTATTGAATTTGAAATTGGTAATGTTTGTAGGTTTCCTGGTAGCTTCAATAATGTCCCTACATCAAACTTCCAAGGTTATAATTAATTGTGAACCCCTACTCACATATCAAAATTGTATTAATGTAGCTAATAAACTATGTTGTTATAGCTAAACCTTCAGCTAGATTCATGCATTTTTCTTCCACCTATGTATGTTCATTACAAGTTGTTTCTTTGCTTCGTCATCTTGCCTCATATGTATTCAAATTTCCTTCATACATTCACCATACCTACTATCCTCCTCTTCCACAAATCTTTCATCTCTCCTTGCAAAATTAGCTCTCCTTGGCACATGGCTCTGCAGTTAGACAAAAAAAATGAGCTTCTTTTCTCCCTCATCCATTCTTCACGCTTACCTTCCTCTTCCACCACATCATTGCCTAATATTTAACAAAGCATCTCTTCTTTTGTTGTGAACTCTTCCTCCAAGCTAAGCTCCTCTCGCATGATGGATTCAAACAACTCATTAATCATTAGCCTTTTCTCTTCTCTATCTCCTTGTGCTATAACCAACACTTACTCTGTTATCGCTTTCATGGTCTCCATTTAACATAATGTTGTCTTTCCAACACAAAATTTAAAAAATTCATTATGGCAATATTTAATTGCCAAAGGCACTTCTCTCCACCAATCTTTGATGCATCCCCATGGTCATTTACATCCTCTTGATTGAGTTGAGCATCTAGTTTCCATTTTCCTCTTCTCTTACATCTATTTCTTTCTCTCTTTTTGTCACACTCAATTGTACCATGTCTATTAACAATTGCTTGCCCCTAGAAGGACAAAATAATGCTATAAATCCACACTCCATAGCAATAAACATTTTCTTCATCTCCTCTTTCATGCTTAAAAGATCCTTAAAATTTTGATGCACTCCCTACATTTGCAAGACATCTCTGCTATTATCACATGTTGTCGCTACTTGTAGCACCTGACATATAATATTGTGCATCATCTATTATGTAGAACCTAGCTCATTATGTTCACTGTCCTTGGTTGCATCCACTAGAACACTATTTCATCATCAATCGTTACTCCAACTTGAAGCACCATGGAGGTTCTATTGTCAACTTGTGCATTTGTATAGCTCACTTCCCTTACTACATGAACTTGCAACATCTATTGCCTAATTTTTATATAATTCTAATAATTTTTTGTTTCTAGATTTTGATTGTGTTTGAATTTTTTCATCAATGTTTCAGATCACACTTCGTGATCCATCATCAAGATGATAGAGAGCATAAAGAGATGAATAATGGTTAGATGAGACTCGGTTTGCTTAAAAGGAAAAAAGGTGAGAAGTTGAGGAGGGGATTGGATAGAAAAACCAAGGAGATGGAGAGATAAGCAACATATAGGTTAATTGAAAAAATTCATAACGAGAGGATGAGAATAAGAGATTAAGGCAAGATATGTAATTCAAAAAGAAAATGAAAGAGCACTGAAGAATTAAAAACCGAAATCTAAAGACAAGAAGAACATCAACATATAGATAAATCTATTTTAGAATTAACAAAGAAAATTTTTAATGTATGTAGGGTTAAAATATTATTTATATTTTCTTAAATTGAAAGATTGTTATTAAAAGGCATATAGTAAATTGATATATAGAAATACTAATTATTACAATATATTATAATAATTATTACAAAATATTATAATACCACATATATAAAACAAAACTATATAAAAGAACATTATTAAAATTAAAGAGATGAACTACAAATATACAATCCAAGAACAATAGTAATAATATTATACAATTAAAAGAGAATTCAAATGTAGAACAATATTAAATATCTTATTATAATATATATATATATGCAATAATATGTACTATAGAAATCTTTATGAATATGTGGTTATATTATATAATATAACCATACATATAAATACAAAACTATATAGAGAACATTATTAAAATGAATGAGAAAAATGCACATATGAAACTAAGTTTCTTGGTTTAAAATATAATATAATATTTAATAGGATGCATAAATATATACGGAGCAAATTAATGTGGAGCAATAAATATGGTATGTAATTTAGAGAATCCAAATGAAGAAAATATTATATACTATATTAAAATATAAATACATATATATTAATATTATATGTAGTAATATTATAAAATGATATATTATTTTCTTCTTTTAGAATTCTCTATTAATTGTAATTGTAAATTATTATTGTTGTTCATTGAGTGTACGATTGAAGTTTAACTCATTCATTTTTTGAGCATATCATATATTTTCAATTTAAGAATAGTCTTTATATAGTCTTGTATTTTCATATGTGATATAATATATACATATACATAAAGTTTTCTATAATGCAATATTACTGCATCTCATTCTCCATCGATCATACATGATTAAAGTGATTTTAAGACTTGAGTGTACTTGCACCCCTAACCCAACCTCCCTAACTACTATAAATATTACTAAGCTATGAAATAACTTGTGATTAAAAGCAATCATAAATACACCCTCTATAACTATAAAACTGGTAGGGAGC
This sequence comes from Sequoiadendron giganteum, assembly GCA_007115665.2. Lineage (NCBI taxonomy): Eukaryota > Viridiplantae > Streptophyta > Pinopsida > Cupressales > Cupressaceae > Sequoiadendron > Sequoiadendron giganteum. Next base: position 93,075,357 of record CM021101.1, on the reverse strand, counting down.
AATGTGAGACTACTCCATAATGGGTGCACCCTTGATGCTATTGGACTTCAAAATGTCCCATCAACCATTATCTATGTAATTGGACTTCCTCTTCCTCTTCCTCATAAAAAGATGATATAAAAAAATGAGATCGATATCAAGGAGGAGAACATGTACCAAACAATTTTAACAAAATAAATATTCTTCAATCCTCAACCCTAAATCAAAACAATCTAAATTTGATCTAAAACCTTTTAAAAAACATAAAATACAACAATAACTAATTTAAGCATATTGAAAATCTAAAACCTTTTAAAGCCAAAGATGATTGCATTCTAATAAAGACAATAATACAGAATTTAAGCATAATTGAAAATTTGGTATTCTCTTTGTGGGAGGTAAAGTAGTTAGCTGCCCGAGGTTTGTTTGAGAGCGACAGTTTGTATCGCGGGCACACGGTTTCCTATTCCCATTCTACCAAAGCCAAAAACTAGCAACTTCACCTTTTACCGTCGGCTTCGATACAATTATTATTTTATTCGACGTAAAAACTATTATTCTCTTCTAACAAAACCACTGCTTCTCATCCATGGTTTTTCCCACCGCTGGATGGATAAGCCCTGTTCTACAACTTCGTGGCAGAAGCATTGGTTTCAGTCGCTCTCTATAAAATGAAGCATTTTGCTTCAATTTTGTCGTAACCTGCAGAAGGTTTGAGATCATATCTGCGTGACGTCACTTAGAACCTTGTCTATTTTTGTAAAGGAGAAAGTAAAAATGGCGGCATTTACACTGATGATCGCTGAAGATTATACCAGGAAGCGCGAGTTACAGAGGCCAGACGCAGAAAAAGATAATGCCTGTTCGAATTCTGAAGCGCAGGCGGCAGCACTAATGCGGCGACTAAAAGAGGGAATTTCAGAATATGTAGAGGTCTCCACTGTTAAAGTTGTTTGGGGTGAGAAAACCGCGCGGAAAGAGGAGTCATTAAGGAAAGCGTTTGTGGAAGGGATTTTCTCCCCTTAAAAGCCATCCCGCAGATTTTTCTTCCTTTTTATCATAGAAATGTACAGCTAAAATAAATCCAGACAGTACTTACAGAGTAATTTCAAAAGCACTAAAAACTGAAAATTTGATGTCTTGTACAGCTGAGTTATTGAATTATATCTCTTTTTTACACAGTGCATTCGTAATTAAATAAATTAAAATTTCAGGAGAACTTTTGCTTTGTTGGTTTCAAAATTCTCTTCATTAAGAATATATATAATATTCTGGTACACAGATTATATTTCTAGAGAAATTTCATTATAAATTTGGTATATTTTGGGTTTTCACTTTTATTTTGACAGAGGTTTGTTCAGCGTAAATGGTGAATGCGTGAGTATATGCAGGGCAACCCCTTGTACTGGATTGAATGGTTAAATGGTTTTCTAATTTTTGGAAGTGTTTAAATAAGACTGTCAATAGTAATGAAAGTGGAAAAATAGGATGGTCAATGTTAATTTTGAAAGAAGGTAAATTGTGATAATTCATTGATCCATGTTTTATAAGTAGTGGTTTACAAGAACCCATCTCTTATGATAATGAATGATCCACTTAACACTCATTGCATCTAGGTGATGCCCACAGAGGTGAAGCAGTGGGCCTTTCCGAGAGGTCACCCATCCCAGTACTACTCTAGCTGAAGCACGCTTAACCGCAGAGTTTTCCCTGTGGGCTTAGCTCAAGCGCAGTTAACCACAGTTTTCCATGAGGTTAAGCCCACTTAGCTTGCAACTCCATTTGCAAAACCTTTAAGAAGTGTTGTGCCTTATGAAACATTCATTATAGAGCCCCTTTAGTTCTAGGACGTATTTTCCACTAAGAATCAAATTGTGATATTGCTATCAAGATTCAACCATGTAAGTCAAACTCATTGACCCATGTTTCATGAGTTCTTAGTGTTGATGATGACTACCCATAATTAAACAAAATGTATTCATCCAATCATGTGATTCCACATCAGCACTCAATGAAACATGATGTGAATGCACAAGTATTGGTCTCACTTTTTTTGGGGTCTTTTTGGACACCTTGACAAAAAGCATACTGTTGTGGCATCATATTTGATGATGTGGCCCTGAAACCTTAGTTATAAACAGAGGACTTGTCGAGTAAGCTGCTGTAAAAAAAATTGAGAGTGATTTAAAATTTTCATCTAAGATAATTAAAAGCGTGAAGTTAAGACGCTCAACTACTGAATCCTCTCCCCTATTATATCTCATTGTTTCCTATTCAAAATGGTCGCTGCCTATTTTGATGGCAGCATCATTGATGCTCGGTCGCCCGCCATTTCTTTGGAGCGAAGTAATGAATTCAGCACAGTGAACATAAGCAAAGTTGTTGATAACACCAGACTAAGGAAGAATAACAGGAAAGGATCCAAAACCTTCACAGATGGTGATGGTAAAGAACGAAATAACGAAAACCTAGGTTTAGTGAGCCAGGTCTTTCTCCCCTGCATCGAATGCTAAAGAGCGGCAGCTTTCTAAACCCCTTACAGTAGTTGAGCGGAGACAAAACTCATTCACCTGCGCTACTTGATGATTTTTAGAGTTCTTCTCATCCCGGGAAATCTTCCATAAATTATGAGAGGGTTTCGCCTAAGCTTTCTCAGAGGGCTCGCTGTGATATTGATTGGAAAATGTTCATCCCTGTCTTGGACAAGTGAAAGACGGAATGCCACCGAACGAGCGTGGATTCCTGGACGGCTCAGGGATGTTTCCTCCCACTGTCGATCTTGCTAAGACGTTATAGAGGAAGAATCACTCCACAATAGAACACGCTCTGTTATATCGCTTCCAAAAACAATTGGCGAAATACGGAGGAGCTGAATAATTGGATATTGAAAACCTGCAGCCTTCCCTTAAGACTAAATTCACATTGGGAGCTCTGCAAAAGAAGTTTTCTATGTGATTTGCAGCATTCAAGAAACCGGAATATGTTTCTTCAAAGGGGTCTTGGATTTGGGATATTTCAGAAATTTAACTTCCTTTTCGAGACTTCTTGTTATTTCAATTTGGGCGATACTCCCCAATCTCACGATGGATTTTAGGGAAACTCCCCTGTTTCTTCTCTTTGGCCAAAATATGTGAAGGGATTGAGGATGATGTAACTTCGAACCTTTCTCAATTTCTTTTGATTCTTCTTTGGCTTAATTCGTGATCTTCTTAAATCTTATGTGTTTCAAGGTTTTATTTAGGGGAAAGGACCTAATATCTCAGCATGTTTCAATAGTTGTTATAGCATTTGTTGATTTAATGGTCAATATTTTTATTAATATTGGACCAATAGTTGTGACTTTAAAGTTGTTAGTGTTGATGATGACTACCCATAATTGAATGAAATGTATTCCTTAGATGTAAAGAGCAACAAATCATGTGATGCCACATCAACACACCAATAAAACATGACTTAGTGCACAACTATTAGTCTCACTTTTTTGGGGGGCCTTTTTGGACACCTTGACAAAAACATGTTAATGTGGCACCATATTTGATGATGTGGCCTTGAAACCTCAGTTATAAGCAAGGGACTTGCCAAGTAAGCTGTTGTAAAAAGTTGGGAGTGATTTGAAATTTCCATGTAAGATTTTGAGAAGTGGGATATTAGGGTGCTCAACTATTGAATCCTCTTCCCTATAATGAAAACACTAAGCTCCCCTTCTCTCTTGATGAATTGAAGCCTTCAATTCTCCCCTTTACACTTTCTCTAAGGGACCAGATGATTGTCATAATGAAAAGGAAGATGATAACTCTTTCTTTAAAAAGCATCAATTGTAGAAGTAAGATTAATTTACCCTCAGGCCAAAGCATTTTGTAGTCTGGGTTCCATTTTATTAGGGTTTACAGTGTTTATGTTTTAGATTAGAGGCACCCATATTCAAGCATTCAATGGATGAAATTTTCATTTTTCTCATACAAATTATTTTTAGCATATAATTATTTTTAAAATATTTATTAGTAAATAAATAATAGTGAATATAATATTTACATTTTTTAATTTATCTTTAAAATTCAAAGTAAATTGTTATATTCACTATTTTTATCTTTACTAATAATATTTAGAAATGTTAATGTGGTTAAATTATGAGTGTAATTCTTCATTAATCAACACATATGAATTTATCCCAAAACTCTTTAAGAGATTGCAAAATAAATTCATCTTTTCGAGAAACTTTAAAGTCAATTTTAATGGAGCCTTAAGAGTTAGATGCATGACTTTGGGATTATTCTCAATTTTTAATTAGAGCAACCTCTACGAAATTGGTTGAGTGAATACATAATTTTGTAGAAGCTCAAGACTATGGCAAAGGAAAAGATATGTTGGGATGGGGAAGTACCAATGTACCAATGAAAGGGAAAGCAAAGCTCGAGAAAAAGGGATGTCAACACGAAAAACTATGAAATCTTGACAAAGAAAATGGAAGAAGGTGGGGAATGAGTGAAAGGTATGTTGGGATGGGGAATTTTTTTATTTGGACAAGGAAAAAGGTACAAGGTGAAGTTGGGAGGAAAGGCATACCAAGAAGGGAAACTCTAAAACTTCAACAACACTACACATACTTAGGATATTGGATTATGCAATCCACCACACCTAAAATATTTGAGACCTTAGCAACCTCCAATATATAATAAGCACATGGGAGACAAAACAACTTGCATCCAATTACACAAAAGCTTAAAGGATTGAAAGGTATGGCTACAAACACAACTTATAAATAGATGCGTGTCAAACCTTGAAATAAAATTCATGGCACAAGGCCAAGGAAAATTTGTTAGAGAAAAAATTCCTCTACAAAAGATAAGCTTGTTGAAAGAATTGATCTCCCTCAAACCAATACTATATCTATCTCCAAGCTACAACAAAATTACAAATGTTGATATTTGTATGAATGCACATCAAAATGCCAATGCTTTGGTCATCATGATGGGATTTAAAATAATATCAAATGAACATGAAAATCGCTAGTATGGTCCATTATCATCCTTATCCATATAACAATGCCACCTATGAGCTCCGTAGTAGTGTGTTGTATTTCCACATCTACATATAAATCAACATGAAGAAAAGTATCCTCATAAACACCAACCTAAATTATGTCATTTTCAAGTGCAACCTCAAGTTGGGTTGAATAATGTACAAGCTCTAACTCATTCAACTCTTGCAACCTAGTTACACCACAAATTATGTACTCTTCCATGATTAAATCATAAACCTAATTAAAATCCAATTCTTCATCTTCAACATATAATTTGCTCTAGGCAAACAATGGAAGGGAGAAAATGATGCAACTCGAAAGCAAGAAAATTTCTAATGATCTTAAAAGAGACATTAAGGTGATCAACCACCAACTCCAAATATCCTCCAAATCTCCAACTTTAAGTATGAACTTAATATTTCTTTTATTGATAATATTTACTAAGGTTTCTAAATTATAAACTTCCATCTATATACTCAATAAAAATCATTGCCAACCATATCCCAAAAGACTTTAATGACAATAAATTTATCTAAGAGTTGAGAGCCTACATTAATATAGTTGATCATCTAAAACAAATGATGATACTAAACAATCACTATCTAAATAAATGATTATCCACAACCTATTTTAATAGATAAAATTAGAAGTCTTAAAATTAAATTAAATAATTAAAATGTATTGTTTAATTTATTTCTTTTGACTCAATATTTAAAATTTGTAATATGAATGTCTTATAATATTGATATTATATGATTTTTGCAATCCATATAGTAAATCAAAGATTTTTGGATTAAAATTGTGTATCATTAATTACAAACCAAGACCAACTAAAAAGACAAGGAAGGGGAAGAGGTTGCACTCAATTCAAAACACAATGATAAAATAAATCAACCTACCCTTCCCCCTTTCTTTTTAGTTGTTCTCCGTTTCTAACTAAAAATAATTAAAAATATTGATTCAAAAAAATTACCCACGATTTTTAAAAAACATTTATTTACCTTATAATATTATTTACTATATGAATATTACTATTTTATAATTGTACATATAATATCAATTATTTTAATTTTTATTATTTAAATTATTATTATTTTATAATTAAGCCAAGAGGCTTCTCCTACAATGGCATTTTTCAGTGTAAACAAAAACCCTAGATTAATTCTCAGGGAAATAATAAATCCTCACCGTTGGGAGTGGCATTAATGGATGTGGAACAACATTTTATATAAATTGTTTCTAAAATATATATGTTAATACTTATTATTTTATTATTATTTATTATATTATTTATAATATTTTATTATTATTTTAATTAATTGATATAATATTTTGAATTCTTGTCAAGAAAATTTGAAAAAAAAATAATTGATAAAATTTTGTCTATTCTATTTAAAAAGAGAAATTTATATTAATTATTAAAAAAATGTTAAATAAATATCTTAAAAATATATCTCTTCATTTAATTTATATATATATATTAAACATAATATCATTTTTTAATTTTTTTTAAATTGTTTGGTTCATAAGAAGAATTAGTAATTCTCATGAGTTTGATATACTTAAATTTATAAATATATCAATTCATTCCACCTCTTTCTTATATAAATTGAATATCATATTTTTGTTATAAATCTATATATAAAGAGAGTCTGATATTTTCTTTGATACAGCATTTGGATTTGAAAGGTATTTTTGTTCCACCTATTTTCTTAATGTGTAACATTAGTTTTAAGCAATAATATAGGACCTGAATCCCAACATTAGGGGTCGAATTTTGACTGTTTCCAGACCGACTATTCGTCATTTTGTCTGTCCTACGAATCCACATATACAAAACAAAAATATTGTGCAGAGGAATTTACATCTCATTCTTATTGAATGTCACGTGTATTTACATAACAGCAATAGTACCTAATATAGACTGACACAGGTGAATACAGACACAGCTACTCTAATTCATGAAAATCCAGACACAGCTACACTAATTCATGAAAATTTTGAGCGGCAAATTACAACAAAAACATATTTTTTAAGCTCTGTTGTTCCTGATAGAACCGTACGCTATGTATAACAACCTATTTCTCTAAATTATACTCTGCAATTTTCCTATTCGAAGCCGAATGTGACAAGCTTACGCCCAAATTTTCCCCGCCGTCAATGTCAACAGAAAAATCCCTGTGAAATTTCCTGAAATCCTTATTTCAAAGCGCAAATTTTCCTTCAGGAAACTGTTTAAAAAAGAAACAGAGAAAAAATCTTGTATAGAAGACCTAATTGTTATAATAAATATTGCGTTAGACAGGGTTACATATACCCTGTTTTTTATTTATTTACAATTTTGACTACAAAATCACCATGAGCGCTTTCTTACAATGCAAATTACGGGAATTTGTATTGAAGCACAGTCAGGCAGAGGAAAATCCTTCTGTAATGGCCGCATGGAAGAGGCTCCTCGGCTCTGCCATCTTCTCAAGAAATTTCTCAGACAGGTGAGACGCTTGCAGGACAAAATCATGACAGGAAATCAATTTCTCTGTCAAATTGTAAGAGGATTTGTGCACATAAACTGTGGTGGCCGTAGGCGGGTGATTCCTGTGGTAGTCATCAGTCAGAATGAGCGCAATGTCCGCCATCGCTGCTTCCGTTAATTGCCGTGAAAATTTTGAAACACTTGTGTGGAAACTTCACACTCTTCGCCGTTAGCTGTGGATAAGTGATGATGTGTATGGTATTAGGGTTTTATAGGCGGGGAAAGGATGCATAAAAACCATGGGCTACTTTCGTACGTGGCCATTACCATTCGCTATGTAAGCGCCGCGTTTATTTCTGTATTGGGTTTTGTCAATTTACTTGGGGCCCCGGGGTTGATGACTTTAATGAATAAAAATGGAATATTTGCCCATAATATAGGTGGATTGACTTACAAGACTCCATCCTCGATCATTGGGAACAAGGGGCTTTGTTACGTGGTTTCCATGCCCATGTAAAAATAATGATACATTCCATCCTAAAACAATGATTTTTCTTTTTATTGATCTTTAATATTGTAATGGAAAATAATGCTTTTCCTAAGTTTTAGAAAAACAATTAATATAGATTATATTAATGGCAATTAGGTTGAAGACATTGTAATTTTGAATTATTTGAATTGAATGTAAATGAATAGAACATTTAGTTTGATTATTAAAATGACTCATTTTGATAAAGATTTTGGGATTTGGAATGTTTTTGGTTTAGGAGTGATATATATCTATTTATTTGATGTTTTAGGTTTTATATAGTAAGACTATTTTTTCTTAGTTTAAGTTTGTATCTATGAATTTTTTCTACATCCATGGATCTTTCTCTTGCATAGATATAATCTTGTTAGTTTTGCACTCCTACTTTCTAGTCCATTGAATTCGCCTTGTTTGCTCTTCTCTAAATACTAGTGTTATTTAGAAATACCTTTGAAGGGCTATCAAAATTGCTAGGGTTCACATTCTCCTAGGTCAACTCTAAAAAATGGATTAGCTTTACAATCATATTAATAAGAAAAAAGAACAAGATTTAGTTGTGCAAATGCTCCTAGGATTAATATGCAAATTTTGATTCTTTTTAGTGCACCAATTCAAAACATTCTTCTAATGAGTACTACTTAGGACGAGAGGATATTTAAATGTGAGGAGGATAAATGAATGCAATTGGATACCTTAAAATACAAGGGCATGGTAATAATTCATGCAAATGTGTGTTTAGTCTACACATAATGGTCAATGGAAAGGAGTGAGAGCCTTGGAATTTGAATTTGAATATCTAAATTTTAAGGACTAATTTTGTGGGTGTAGGATCAACCTAAGACAAAGAGTTGCTAGAATCAAGGTGCAAGTGGAATAATTGGGAATAAATGCATGGATAGATATAATAAATGGATAATCAAGATGAAAGTATTGGAATATGTGTGTGTGTACATATAGGCTAAGGTGAAATGTGTGGGAGTATGTGTATCTAGGGATAGGGAAAGAATTAGGGAATGATCCCAAACTTCACACAAGATCTTATCATTTGTTAATATGTAAATTTTATACTAAGACATTCCATCAAAGAATTTCACCATTAAATTTTTCCCTTTGAGGTGTATGTGAGTCCTAGAACAATTGTGTATCTTAAAGTATGTAGCGCTCACAAGCATGCATGTAAATGAATATTCAAAGATAAAAATAAAATCACACGGATGCATGTAAAGTAATATCTCTACCCTATCAAATACCATCATGCTAGTAGATCCTTTAGTATGTTGCTTCATAAGAACCTACAATGTAGAGAAAAAATAAGTCATGAGTAGCTTAGGTCATGCAAGTAAATGTAAAAACAAATATTGCAAGCTAAGTTTTACTATCATTGATAATTTTCATGGCATTTTACTTGAAGGTCTAAGGCTAAGGGTTGGGATTCTAAGCCTAAAATAATGAAAAATTGTGGGTTTCAAATTTTATTAAATGTGTACTCACTCCAAAACGTGTACCTTTTTTAAAAAGGAGCAAGAATATGATGTAAATAAAAATAGACATTTGTTTCATTTTAAAATGTGTACCTATTTAGAAACTAAAATAGGTACTTGTTTCATATGGGTATAAATTTAGGTTTAAATTCCCAATACTAAACAAGTACCCATTCTTTCTAGGATTTTTTTCAAGATTGACACTTCCACTAAAAGTAGACCCATTAACTTGCACTTACCCAAAAAAATGGAGTTGATAGGAGGGGTTGAAAGGATTAAGGCAAGAGGCACTAATATTATCAAGGCATGATGAAGATTTGATAAAGGAAAAATAAAAGAATGGAAATTTTTTAGATGGTGACACAAGATAGTAGGAGAATAGGTTGGTTGAAGGAAAGGAATTGTGGCTATAAGGTGTAATGGAGAGAGAGGATGAAATTGTTGGGTTATGGGTATGGTGATAAGGGATGGGCACATAAATTTAGGTAAATGAAAGTTATTTAAAGAGGAAAATGATAGGTAGGTTGGGAAAGAGAGAAAAGATGTCAATGTACTCTATGATTAAATGGTATGTTGTGCTATTTTTATTACTTCTAAATGGTCTAGGGTTTTGTCTTTTCCATACAACACTAGAGCATTCAAATTTAAATATTTTGTACATAAGTCAATGAGCAATGACTAGTTAGGATTAAATCGAGTTAAATCTATGATTAAAGTTGAATTTGGAAAACAAAAACCAAGACAACCCTAATTATATTGATCCAAAATCAAGATTGCTCAAATTCTTTTCACTTGACATTAAGAAAATAAAAATTAGAAATACTGAAAATAAAAATTCAAGTTTAATTGAAGTCCAAAATAAATAGAAAGTCCTACATAAATAAATTTCAAGTTTAATTGAAGTCCAAAATAAATAAAAAGTCTTACATAAAAATACACAAATTAAACATTAATCTAGTGTATTTTTAAAAAAAAAAAAAATTCAAAATCTCAAAACAAGTGGGAAAAATTTACTAAAATTTTGTACTCTGCAATTTTAAATCAGGCCGTTTCTATTTGTCCATATTTTAAGTTCTAGCAAGAGTGGTTCTCTCCAAAAATTGCAAAAGTAGGTCTGGAATTTATAGAATAAAAATAGAAATACAGGAAAAGGTTAACCACGGTTTAACATGGATAAGCACATTAATGTAGCATCTGGCCCCAACCTCTATATCAGCATTATGAGCCACTCTGTAGATAACCTAAATGGGATTAATTAACAAGTACAGACATTCGACACAGGATTAGAATTTATTTACATAAAAATTGTCACTATACAAAATCACCATGAGAGCTTTGGCTCCGCCATTGAAATTACAGTCTAGGAACAGAAAAATCCCTCCAGAATGGCCGCAAGGAAGAAGCTCCTTGGCTCTACCTTTGAAATTACAGTCTAAGAACAGAAAAATCCCTCCAGGATGGCCGTTAGAAAGAAGCTCCTTGGTTCTGTTATCTTTTCGCCGAACTTTCCTTGAAATTTCTGACAGAGCTGAGAGCTTTGCAAGACAAAATCATGCCATAAAACCCATTTATCTGAAGTGGGTTTCTCTACACCAACTGTGGTGAGAAAGGGCGTGTGATTCCTGTGGAAATCATCACTCAGAATGAGCGCAATGTCTGTCATCGCTGCTTCCGTTAAATGCCGTATAATTTGAGATACTTGTGTTGAATCCTCAGATCTATTTGCCGTTAACTTAGGATAATTGGAAGATATGTCTGGTATAAGGGTTTTATTGGTGTGGAACGGATTGATGGAAAACAGGGGCTGCTTTATCTCTGTGGCCATTACAATGTCTCTCTGTAGGCGCCGCCTTTTTATTGGAACTTACTAATTGCGAGCGGTAATCATATGTCGGCCAAAACCATGGTTTGTAGTTTCCAGGAATTTAATGGTATGTCCTTTCCAACATGTAAAATTACCTGGCATACCAATCCTAATTCACATTTGGTTGGGCCCATGTTGATGGCAATATTTTGGCAATCTTTCCACATTGATTTATTTTGGTCATTTTTAAGTCATTCTTATGGTGTAAGATTGATCTTATGATCAAAAATATACATTTTTAAAAATTATTATTTTTTATATTAATTATTGTGAGTCAATCTAGTACATGTACAACAAATTTTTCTATCATGATATTTAAAGATATTTGTTGTGCACTTAAATATAATGAGGAATAATGTGAGGGAATTACTTTCAAGTTCAAGGACAATTAAAGAATTAAATTTATATCATATAGACTATCTACATGTCTATGAATGTTGTCTTCAATCTTTTTCATCATTGTCAATTTAGTTTGCCAATGCATTTTGTCTTACGAAAATCCATTCACCTATCAAGTCATAAGTTTATTAACGATGTCTCTAAATACCACCTTGATTTTTTAAATACCCATCAAGAAAAGGTGAATGTATTCTAGAAGAGTGTCAACATCACAAGTACACATCATCAATCCTAGAGCTAAGCACACCTATCCTCCTATTTAATTATCAGAATTATTTTAATTTTATTATTTGTCTCAATTTTATTATCTAGATTAAGCATTTTCTAATTGATTACATTTATTTAATTAACCTAGA